>CM064351.1:19638011-19670764 GCA_032595735.1 Pelochelys cantorii | reverse complement strand
AGCCACTTAATTCCAACTAGTGGGAGGCTAGCCCTTCCCAGGTTGCCCTGGTGGCCACTCTGGGCCAAGCCAGGGAAACTCTCCTGCCCCCCTCCCGGCCCCGGAGCCCTTAAAGGGCCATGGTCTGGCTACGGTGCCCGTGCCAGGTGCAAGCTTGCCAACACCCAGCCAGCAGACCTTGCATCTGGCACGGCATGAGCCAGCCACCCGCTGCCACCCAGACCTCCACCTCTTCCCAGGACCAGGCTGGCATCTCCCAGGAGCCTGCCCAAGGCCAGAAGAGGTGGGCACCCTCCTGGTCTAGTGTGGAGATTGTGGACCTCATCAAGGTTTGGGGGGAGACCTCCAACGTCCACGACCTCCGCACTAGGCACAGGAATGAGGCCGTCTAGAGCAGGATAGCTGCCAGCCTGGCCACCAAAGGCCACATGCGAACCCAGGAGCAGGGTTGCATGAAAATCAAGTTGGTCCAGTGAGACCCCCGACCCTGAGCTTAGAACATAAGAACATAAGAACGGCTGTACTGGGTCAGACCAAAGGTCCATCTAGCCCGGTAGCCTGTCTGCCGACAGCAGCCAACACCAGGTACCCCAGAGGGGATGGACCGAAGACAATGACCAAGCCATTTGTCTCATGCCATTCATCTCCAGCCTTCCACAAACAGAGGCCAGGGACACCGTTCCTACCCCCTGGCTAATAGCACTCCATGGTTCCAACCTCCATGACTTTATCTAACTTCTCTTTAAACTCTGTTATAGTTCTAGCCGTCACAGCCTCCTGCGGCAAGGAGTTCCACAGGTTGACTATTTGCTTTGTGAAGAAGAACTTTCTTTTATTAGTTTGAAACCTGCTACCCATTAATTTCATTTGGTGTCCTCTAGTCCTTATATTATGGGAACTAATGAAGAACTTGTCTTTATGCACCCTCTCCACATCACTCATGATTTTATAGACCTCTATCATATCCCCCCTCAGTCTCCTCTTTTCTAAGCTTAAAAGTCCCAGTCTCTTTAGCCTCTCTTCATATGGGACCTGTTCCAAACCCCTAATCATTTTAGTTGCCCTTTTCTGAACCCTTTCCAAGGCCAAAATATCTTTTTTGAGGTGAGGAGACCCCCATCTGTGCACAGTACTGAAGATATGGCGTACCATAGTTTTAGACTTCCCCTCCTCCTTCTTCCCCTGGCTTCCCCCTTCCAGCTCCCTCCTCCCAGGTTTCCACCTCCCCTCTCCCACCCTCTCTCTTCCCCTCTCCCACCTCCTTTTCCCAGTCTCCCCAGAGGTTAATCCTCCCACCCCCAGTTTTGTTAAATAAAGAGAGTTTCTATTTTTGAACACGTGTCCTTTATTTTTTACATCAGGAAGGGGGGCTAGGGAGGGGTAAGTGGAAGGAGGTGAGGGAGGAATGGGGCACGAGCCTCTGATGGGGAGGACTGGGGTGGCTCTGCGGGCTCCTGGGGGTGGAAGCTCTTCTGCAGGCCTTCTGGATCCTGACAGCCCCCCGATTGACACCCCCAGATAGCAGCCTGTGGCAAGTGCAGCCGGGCTCATGGCCGAGTGCTCTGATGTGCTGAGTGTGGGCACTCAGGGCACTCCAAGACAGGACTGCTTTGCTGTCCCTCATCGAGGTAGACAAGCAAGTGGGGAACCCTGAGAACTGTCTGTCTGGGGTGGGGGCTCGGGTCCCTTTAAGCACCGCCCTTGGCTTGCCTGAGGCAGCAGCTCTACACTCTAAGTCCTGGTTCTGGCCAGCCTTAACTTCGGTTCAGGGTCCACTCAATGTGGACATGCTAGTTCGAATTAGTTTTTAGGTCTAGATGCACTAGTTCGAATTAGCTTAGTTCGAATTAACTAATTCGAATTAAGTTAGTTTGAATTAGTGCTGTAGTGTAGACATACCCTTAAGGACTAGGCAGATAGTCAATTCTCCCTCCCCCATCAGACAGAGGCAACAAAGGGGGAGAAAGAGGATACTTCAGAGTGGCAGCGCCACACAACTGAGCCCAGGATCAGCGGAGTGGTGCTGCCACATGTGATGCCTGGGTTCAGCTGTGATGCCTTGGCTCCAGCGCAGCCTTCCCATGGAACCCACGGTCAGCTGGGGAGTCCCCAGCTGATCCCAGGTTCCGCTGAAATGCCGGGCAGAGCTGGGATCAGCAGCTGACACAGGGCTGGGCAAAATATGGCCGGGGGCCAGATTCAGCCTGCCAAGCCACTGGATCTGGCCCACGGACCCCCCTGCCAGGACCCTCAGGCATGTAGCTTAAAGTTCAGTCTGTGCGTCTTTCTGCTCTGCAGGGAGGGGACGACTTCGTGCGATCTCCTCGCTCCAAGATCTTCAGCTCTGATTAGCCAGAAACAACCAGCCACTAAGATCTGAGAGATTGGCCTGGAGGATGGGAGCAGCACAAATCTCTTCCCCCTCCAGGAGCTGAGAGCCACGTGGGGTTTGCTGCCTGCAGACGTAAGTGATTTGGGACTGCAGCCAGCAGGGAGCCCAGCCTGCCTTGGGAGTGCTTCAGGGCTGCTGGCTTAAGTAAGTGCCTCCCAGCCACAGCCGGCATCTGGCACTCCTACACCACAACTCCCTCCCCAGGTCACCATGCAAACCCTCTGCACCCCCTTGCCCCGGGTCACAGCTCCCTCCCAGAGCCTGTACCCCCACCTACACTGCTCCCTCAGGTCAGAATCCTCTCCTGCACCCATACCCCCTCCCTGACCCTACTCCCCTCTCCCCAGTCACCACCCACACCCTCTGCAGCCTGCACCCCCTTTTCTCCTTCTCCCAGATCCCCTCCTAGGTCCCCTCTCCCAGGCCAGAATCCTCTCCTGCACCCATACCCCCACCCTGACCCTACTCCCCTCTCCCCAGTCACCACCCACACCTCTGCAGCCTGCACCCCCTTTCTCCTTCTCCCAGATCCCCTCCTAGGTCCCCTCTCCCAGGCCAGAATCCTCTCCTGCACCCATACCCGCTCCCTGACCCTACAACCCTACCTTATCCCCTGACCCAAGTCACGACCCCCTCCCTTTACCAAACATCCTCGCTGACCTCACATCATCTCCTGCACCCCTGTCCTTTACCCCTCTGTGCCCAACCTCCATCCTGGACCCAGCACATCCTCCACAGAAAAGTGCAGCCCTTCTGAAATCTTGAAGTGCCCCCCCCCCAAAATTGTTACCCACCCTGAGCTGACCCCAGCTCTGCGTGACACCTCAAATTGGCAGCAGAGCCTGGAGCCGCTCAGAGTCCCCCGCTGACCCCAGGCTCCAGGCTGCAGCTGCCACTTTGAAATAAACAAGAGCCTTTGCTGGGGACTCTTGCACATTTCAAAGCTGGCACCTCCGTACAGACGGAGTCAGCGGGACTTCCTGCTGGCCCCGGGCTGCACGCGGAGTTCCACAGTCCTCAAAAGTGCCTATCAACTAGTTGAATCCATCGACTACTCGACTAGTAAAACAACTGTTACTTAACATCCTTAATACAGACGCAGCGGGGTGCGGGGGGAGGGGAGGAATGTGAGTAGATAGAGATTAACCTATTCCCAGGTTTATCTGTAAATTGTTTAATCACTTACTTGTTTCCATCCCTACTCAGTAGGATGAGCGTTGACCATGCACTGGTACTAAGAGAAATTCCCGCAAGTTGTGTGAGATTCCTGCAAGTCAATGACCCTGGGGCAGCCAGGCATGTGGGGAGAACAGGTGCTTGGGCAGGACCAGGGTCCTCAGGCTGAGAGAGAGGGGCAGGGCCACAAGAGGGTTTGGAAAATGGGACCAAACACTGTCTAGGTGTCTGCCCAGCCTGCTCTTAAATAGCCCCAATGATGGAGATTCCACAACCTCCCTCTGCAATTTGTTCCAGTGTTTAACAACCCTGACAGTTAGGAAGCTTTTCCTTGTGTTCAACTTCAACCTCCCTTGCTGCAATTTACACCCACTTCTCCTTAGCCTATCATCAGAGATTAAAGAGAATAGTTTTTCTCTCTCCTCCAAATAGATTGTTTCAGGTAATAATCTATTTGGTATCTGAAAAATGTATCATGCCTCCCTCAGTCTTCTCTTTTCCAGACTAAACAAACCCAGTTCTATCTGTCTTTTCTCCTAGCTCATGTTTTCTAGCCGGTTCATCACTTTTGTTGCTCTTCCCTGGACTATCTCCAATCTGCCTGCATATTTCCTTAAATATGGCACCAGACCTGGGCACAGCACTCCTCCTGAGGCCTGGTCTGATCTCTCGAGAGGAGCTGGAGACAGGGATGGAAACTGACCCAGTGGGTGTTCCTTTCAGGAGCTGTGGGACCAGTCTGGGTATCACCCCATCCACGGAGCAGGCACCCGGCCATGGGGCCAGCAAACAGCAGCAGACCGGGGGTCTCACCTGTCACTGAGATGGCGATGCGCTGGCTCCTCTCTGATTTGAACTCTCGTCCATTCACATGGCGCCAGTATTCACAGCTGTATGAGTCAGCAGCTGACATGTTAACCTTCGTCAGCTGGATCGAGGCCGTAGAATGGTACCAGTTTCGGGGGAATTTCTGGGTTTGGTGTTTCTTTTCATCCTGGAAGAACCGGATACCAGCCAAGTCATACACTCCGGCAGCTGAACACGTCAGGTTCACAGCTTCTCCAGTGACATAGACAGGCTGCTTTGGGGACAGGGTGAGCTGAGGGGCTGGAAAAGAGAAGGAGGTCAGGGTGGAGATGGTTCCTGCTTGGGGCCAGGAACAAAGGAAGAGCCAATGAAGGGGAGAGCAGGGAGGGATCCTGGACACAGACCCCAGCCAGTCCTGGCTCCATGCCCAGGAACCATGTCCCCTCTGGGCAATGCAGACCCTGAGGAGCAAAGATCTCCCTGCCGGGAACCCAGTGGGACCAGCCTCCCCTGCTTGGTACCTGAGGGGGCAAGTCCTGCCCAGGCCAGCTCAGCCTGCCTGGGGTGGGAAGTAGGTTTTTAGCGGCTGAGGCTGGGGTTTCAGGGAGCTGCAGGCACAGACCAGGCTGCCCTGCACTAAGGGTGGGTGGTTGTGACATGCCTCAGAGCTTTGGATACCCTCAGATAGTGTCACACACACCAGCTGGGTTCTGCTCCATTGACTCTAGAGGGGCCACGGCTCCATAACTGTAGCTGAGATCTGCCCCACTGACGACATGAGCAGTGGAATATCTTGGTCCGTGCTCCCTGTAAGTTGGGTATTCGTGCAGCCACTTGGGAGAGATTCCAGTGCCACCCAGCTGATTAGCTGAGGTCTACAGCTCAGTTTCTTTTTGTGCTGGTGGTGCACATCTGTACATGCCTCAGCGCACATACAGTTATTCTGCACATGGAGGGAAAAATCCTCACATGGATGGAGACGAACAAAGAGAACATTTATCCTGGTGCATTCTTGCCAGCACTAGGGGTGGGTAACAGGACAGTGACCTGTCTTGCACCTGATGGAAATCATGACTGATCAGTCCCAGCAGCTGCAGCATTTTAGAATTTCTGAGCATGCCCTGGACAAACCCCTCGAGCCCTACTGCTGTGAGCTTCCCTGCAGCAGTGCCCAGCTCTGAGGATCACCTGGGACCCCACCTGGATCCTACTGAGGTTCTGAAAGGGAGGGAGAGGCCCTCACCAGAGAAGGGGTGAGACTGTGATATTGGGGTGGGCTTCAGAATCCCACTCATCAAACAGCAGGAAACAGACTCACCTGCTACTGTGATGGCGACGGAGCTGCTGTTCTCAGAGGGGACCTGTCGATTGGTTTCCTGTCTCCAGTACGCACAGGTGTAGGTCCCAGCACGTCCCTTCTCAACTGTGAGCATAATCTGGGCAATTGTATAAGTGGGTGGCACTGCAGTGACCTGCCCTTTTTGATAGAAGAATCTGTGTCCTGAAGCCTGCACCTGCCCAGGAGACGTGCATGTGAGGGTGACCCAGTTCCCTGGGAAATACTCTCTGTAATTGGGGTGCCCAGCGAGTGCGGGGGTCGACAGGAGAGCTAGAACAGAGGCATAAGAATATAAGGATTCCAGCTTGCCCCCGTCACCCCACAGGCTCACACAGTGACCCCGCTGACTCAAAGTTTTTAGCAGCTGAGGCCGGCGGTGTCAGGCTGCCCTGCCCTAAGGGCAGGTAGTGGCAATGTGCCTCATAGCTGTGGATACCCCAGATAGTGTCACACACGCCAACTGGGCTCTGCTCCAGTGACTGTAGAGGGGCTGCAGCTTCTTAAATGCAGTGGAGATCTGCCCCACTGACAATGTGGGCAGCAAAGGATCATGCTCCATGCTCCCTGTAAGCTGGGCATTTGTGTGGCCAAACTGCAGGAAACAGCGGCTCACCTGACACGGTGATGGAGACAGAGCTGCTGTTCCTAGAGATCTCTCCACTGGATTCCCGTCTCCAGTACAAACAGGTGTAGGACCCAGCACTTCCCATCTCAACCATAAGCTCCAGTTGGAACCTTTTATTAGTGGGTGGCACAGCAGTGGCATCTTTCTGCCCTTTTTGATAGAAGAATCTGTATCCTGAAGCCTGCACCTGCCCAGGAGCCCTGCACATGAGGGTGACCCAGTACCCTGGGAGATACTCTGTGTAATTGGGGTACACAGAGAGTGTGGGGGCTGGCAGGAGACCTAGAACAGAGACATGAGAATATAAGACTTCCAGCTTGTCCCTGTCTGCCCACAGTCTGCTGCTCCCCCCCCACAACCTCCCATACCTCGTGCAGGAGCCGTGTGCATGGGACCCAGCTTGTGCTGAGGGGCAATTCGGGGAACAAGAAGGAGACCAGGATCAAATCTGCTTTTCCCACTGTGGGATCAGGAGCAGAGCTGGGGCAGGAAGGATCCTTCATATGCTGCAGGAGCCCCAGAATCCTCCCCTCCAGGCTGGGGGCAGTGGGGTGCCCAGACAGGACTGAAGTGGGGGCAGAATTATTGATGAAAATTCAACCTCAGCACACACACACACCCATTCCATCAGGGTGTTCATCCCACAACCTCCTGCCAGGGGCATGAGCAGGACTTCGGGGGGGAGAACCCGTCCGCCGAGCTCCAGACCTTCCTGGCACTAACTAGACGACAGAGTCGTCCCGTGGTGCCTTGGAAACCAACCAGTAGAGATACACAGAGAGTGTCATACAGCTGAGTGGGCAAACCCACGGCCCCAGTGGGCAGAGCAGAGAGAGCAGAGAAGCGGGTTGTGCCCACCAAGGCTCATGGCGCCATCTCGTGAGATTGGTCAGTGTCTGCTCTGCCACAGGGCCCCTCGGGTTCTAGTTACAGACTCACACGGTGACCCCACTGACTAGAGGACATGGAGGAGAAAGAGAAGTGAGGGGGGTTGTCTGAATGTGAGGAAGGAAGGGAGGGGGGAGTTTTCCACTTGCCGCCTCTCCTCTGGGGTCTCTGCAGAACCTGCCTTTAATGCTTCTCTGGGTGGTCCTGGGTCTGTGCCCCGGCCCTGAGCCCTTCATGGGAGCCCAATGCTGGGGCAGAGAGACCCCCCCCCCACACACACACACAGCCCCACAGCGACAGGCCCTGCTCAGGGGCTCAGTGTCATGGGGAGGTGGGAGCTCAGTCTCCATGGCCCAGCCAGCCCTTGTTCTCTCTGCTGAGGCTGCCAGTGAGGGCCTGGGCAGTGCCCATGGGGCTTGGAGCAGCTTCTCCCCCATGGCCTGTGCTGGGACCCTCCAAGGGGATTTCCCCACAATCAGCCATCAACACAAGTTGCTCTTGTACCCCCAAGGACATGGCTCTGGACTGGAGCTGCTGCAGCTGGGCAGGGTCTCCTGACCCACCCATGACATGGCACCACGGGACCCTTCGTCCTGACAATTCCAAACACCCAACAGAAGAGGAGGGGGATCCCCAACCCATCTGCCAAAGAACCTCCCACCCCACCGCCAGCATCTCAGAGAGGCCAGGAGGTGTCGGTACCTGTAGGGGACACCGGGCTGGGGAGACTCTGGAGCGAGGCTGGAAAGGAAGAGCAGAGAGGGGGTGAGAGCTCACAGAGGGGACAGGGTCCAGAGGGGGATGTGGGGCAGGGCTGGGGGAGTCTCCAGACGATGGGGGCTCAGGGCAGGGGGCGGATGCAGGTCACTTACCCAGCAGAGGCAGGAGCAGAGGCAGCACCATGCTGAACTGGTCACTCTGGGCTGGGAACTGGGTTCTCAGCTCAGCCTCTGGCCCCATGTGACTGCAGGGAGGGGGATGGGCCCCTCCCCTCTGATGCGGGCAGGGGAAGTCACAGGCTCAGTTGCACACAGCGCTCAGCGGTTGGACCAGCAGCTGCAACTCACCTTAGGCGGGGCTGAGAGCAGCTGCCCACTTCCCGCCACCTCCTCCCCCCAGCCTTGCAATGGGCTTTGCAATGTCACCCAGTGCCGGGGGGAGGGGAGGGCAAGGAGCTTCCCCCAGGGGTCGGATCATCCAGGAGTGGCCCAAGGTTTCACCTGGCGCATTGGAACCTCCCTTGAGTTACACTGATTTACACCCATTGGCAGCTGGCCTCATTGACTCCACTGTAGCCACGGCGCATTGACCCCCACTGGGATCAGCCCCATTGACTCCAGTGGAGCTACGGCCCATTGACCCAGGTGGCCTGTGGGTGAGGCTTAAGTGAACGTTTGGAGTTTCTGCTCCGTCCCAGGCAGCGCTGTGCAGACAGGGAGTGACGGGGCCGGGAGGGTTCCAATCCCCACAATCAGCCCCCAAGTGATGGTGAGACATTCTGTACCCCAAAGCAACCCCTGGGACCCCCATGTTTGCCAGGGTGTAACAGGGCTCCACCTCCCCCCATGGTGCCTCCTGTTGGTCACATCGAGAATTATCTCTGTCCTCAGCAGGGCATCCCCCTCTGCAGGGGTGAGCAACCTCTCTTGGGGCTGGTCTGTTGACCCCCAAGCAAGTGGATATTGTGTGCTCCAGCCCCACGGTGGGATAGTGGAGGGGGGGCTGGAGAGCCAGCACAGGGTCCCCAATGCTAGGCGGAGGGGACCCTGAGGTTTGGGGTCTGGATCCAGGCAGGCCAGGAGGCACGAGTTCCTGCCCTTCTGGGTGGTGGCTCACCCATCATCTCGCCGCGCTCTTGCTACGCTCTGTTCTGCTCCCATGTCCCTCCCCAGATCATGGCAGCCCCCCCGAGAACACTGCCTGCAGCTGTGCCCACCACTCTGCTCCCTTGCCCCTTTCTGGGGATGTCAGCAGCCCTCAGTCTCACCTGCCACTGTGGCCAACTGCAGCCCCCGTCTAGCCCCTCCCCTCAGGGGCAGCCACAGTCTGTCCAGGCCACAGGCCAATGGTGGGTACAGGCGGTACAAGGGGAAAGGACCCAGGCCCACACACTCTCTACTCTGGGTTCCAGCCAAGGGCCTTTCTGCCATCAGCCTCGTCCCACCCTCCCTCACTCTCCCTTAACTGCCTGCTCTTCCTGGGGCCACTTCCCCTGCGACCGTTGCACTTCAGTGGACCTTGTATCATGACCAGCAGCCTGGCAGGTGTCAGGCCAGAGTGTCCCTCCCCTTAGCCCCCTGAGCCTGCCCAGCTTTCTCCATGGCGCTTCTGTGGGAACCCTCCTGCACCTTCCTAGCCAGCACCCAACTGCCCTCTGCTCTGATACGCAGCTGCTTATAGCCAGGGCAGTTCCAGCCAGCTGCCTTCTGATTGGCTCCTTCTAAGATCTCTCTCCTCATTGGCCAGGGCTCTGTGGTGATGGAATGATGGCAGATTGGTTCGAAGTTGCCTAAAAGGGATCATTCTAAAAATCCCCTGCCGAGCACTCAGACCCAGCTGGGCTGTGTGTGCTGCCCTTTTCTCTGACGGGATCAGCACTGACTCTGTGCCCACATTTCAATCCGTTTGCTCCTGGTGTGATACCCACAGGGAAGTTCACATCCAGTCCCGCCAGCACCGTGTGGTCGAACCTTTCCAGGGGACCACCCATTAGGAAACACAACAGGCCTTGGAAGGACAGATCCCATCTGATGACGTTTCCTGTGAGCGTTCTAGCTCGAATGGCTCCTGCTATGACAGACCAAAGCACACAGGGGATGTGACCCACTCATGTGACACTGGACTCCATCCTGTGCCTCTGCTTTCCCACAACCTGCCCTGGGGAGTTGTTTGAGACAGCGACGTTCTCACCACACAGGAACACCTATGAAAGGGGAGATGACATCACCACGTGGCCTCACTTCTTCTGCAATTCGCTACTTGGAAACAACTTACGAAGAAAACCTGGGCTGGGAAATTTGTCAAAGTGCCAGGGGCAACATGCTCATGACCCGTGCTCATGCTGGTTCACTGCACTCTCTGCATTGTGGGAGGGCAAGCTGGGTGAAAAACTTAGGCCTTGTTTACACTGGCATGTTTTGTCACCAGAACTTGCCTTTCGTTGACATAACAGTGAGTGCGTACACCGTACTTTTGTCGGGAAAAACACCTGGCTTTGGTGACAGAAAGCTTCCATCCCTGTGAGAGACCTGTCTTTTCTCCTCCCTTTATTGTCAACAAATGGCCAGTTTGTTTTGTCAAGAGAACTGGCTTCTGCTGGTATCCAACAATGCCTGCCCTGATGGCTGCTTAGTGTTTTGTGATCTCTGCTTCCCTGCAGGCATGCACGTGCATTGATCCTGCTTCAGGGAGCAGCAAGGGGTGAGCAGGCCACCTCCTGCCTGTTTGAAACCTGGGTCATCACCTCCTCTCCACGGTGGCTCGATTCCTTATTGATCTTAACAGGGACATGGCAGTTGCCTTCTCACTGCCCACTAGGCTTTATTTGTAACAAAGCCCTGGGGAGACCTGGTTCCTCTTTGCTCCAATAGAGATTTTAACACACAACAGCCATAACTATGCCAGCAGAGATTTAGTTTATGCCTCAAAGGAACAGATACGTGTAAGATACCAAATGGCTACTGAAAATTTTGCAGTATTAATTTTCTCTTTATTTGATTTCATATTAAATAAAGAAATAATGTCAGGTACATTGTTCATTATCCCTTTTTAAAATATTTTTCTTCTATAACATTTTAAAAATAAATACACCTCAGGTATTTGTTAGTAACTGGCAGGTTCCATGGTGGCACCCAGCCGAACCAGCGCACATGGCCTCAATATTGGGTCACAAGACAAAACTCACTGCGCTCAGGATAGAAAATCTTAGAGGGACACTGCTGCCCCCCCTGTTTCTTTTGCTTTCAAGCCCTCGGCAACCCTAGCACCTCTTTCTTGCCCTTCAGCTGGTAAGACAGACTGGTTTCCATCTGTGAGCTTGACACGTATACTCCCCAGGGGTGTCATAACCAGTGCAGTGGGAGTTGTCAAAGGTACCTCAAGAGACAGATGGTGCATGCACATTGCTGCAGCCACGTATGGGGTGTGATTACACAAAGGCCAGGTGTGATGCTCCAAAGTGAATCCTAGGTAGGCAAGTCTCTGTGGTTCAGTCTCTTTCTTCTCTCAGTCGCTCTGTGACACCTGCCACCTGAGTGACTTTCACCTGGATGTTTTCTTCCTTTTGTTAATAAAATCATCATTGTCAGACCGTGCTCTGAGTTCTGTGCCCTAGAAGGCAGGAGGTTCTGGGTGCACCTGCCTAAGATGGCAAAGCCAGCCATTCAGAACAGTTACAGGGGTTGTTCCAAGCTCTCTCCAGAGGGAGGGTTAAAGAGCTTGAGGGTTTCCTGGGATCCCAAAGGGGGGGTCGTTGCATTTGGGTGGGGGCAGCGATACCAGTCCTAGGCCAGAGAATCTGTGACCTTGAGGAGTTTTAACACAAACCTGTAGTTGCGAGGAATTTAAGTCTCATGTGGGCCCCCAATTTCTGCATTTGCAGTGCCCAAGTGGGGAACAGCCTTCACAGTGACCTTTCCCCACACAGTGTGCTCCTCTGGGAAAATCGGCCATAAACATGGGAAAATAAACACTTTGCACAATGCTGCAGATCCCAAACACAGAACAGTCAAGTGCGCTCAGTGACAGACAATCCGGCTGAGAGGTTTCTCACAGAGAGATTGGGATCTCACAGGCTGAGGAGTGAGACTAGGGGGAGGGGAGGGATAGCTCAGTGGTTTGAACATTGGCCTGCTAAACCCAAGATTGTGAGCTCAGTCCCTAAGGGATCTGGGGCAAATCTGTCAGGGATGGTACTTGGTCCTGCCAAAAGAGCAGGGGACTGGATTCAATGACCTCTCAAGGTCCCTTCCAGCTCTATGAGATAGGTATATATCTCCATGTATTCTATACTGACCTGGCCTAGGGCAGGGACTAGAACTTTTCTCCCACTGACACTGGGCCCAAGAGCTCCAGTTCACATTCTGTTTGAGCAAGATGATGAGAAACCGAAAGTAAAACCAAACCTGGTCTGAAGACGAACGCAAGGGAGTGTCAGAGGGGGAGCCCTGTTAGACTGTAATGTTAAAAACAGAACGACTAGTCCTGTAGCACCTTACGGTGGCTGTGCCTAGACTGGCACGATCTTGCGCCAGAGCTATGCAAATGAGGCTCAGAGTGGAATATCGCCGAGCCTCATTTGCATAACTAATGAGCCACCATTTTTGCAGAAGAGGCTCTTGCGCAAGATGGAGCTGTCTACACTGCCCCTTCTTGCGCAAGAAAAACCCTCTTGTGCAAATCCGTTATGCTGATTATTTTCAGGCATAACGGCTTTGCGCAAGAGGGTTTTTCTTGCGCAAGAAGGGGCAGTGTAGACAGCTTCATCTTGCGCAAGAGCCTCTTCCGCAAACATGGAGGCTCATTAGTTATGCAAATGAGGATCGGTGATATTCCACGTTGAGCCTCATTTGCATAGCTCTGGTGCAAGATCGCGCCAGTCTAGACACAGCCGGTATGTCTACACTACAAAGTTAATTCGAACTAACAGCCGTTAGTTCGAATTAACTTTCATAGCATCTATACATACAAATCGCTAGTTCGAACTTAATTTGAACTAGTGGAGTGCTTAATTCAAACTAGGTAAACCTCATTCTACGAGGACTAACGCCTAGTTCGAATTAAGGGCTGTGTAGCCACTTAATTCGAACTAGCTGGAGGCTAGCCCTTCCCAGCTTGACCTGGTGGCCACTCTGGGCCAAACCAGGGAAACTTTTCTGCCCCCCTCCCGGCCCCGGAGCCCTTAAAGGGCCATGGTCTGGCTACAGTGCTCGTGCCAGTTGCAAGCCTGCCAGCACCCAGCCAGCAGACCCTGCACCTGGCATGGCATGAGCCAGCCACCCGCTGCCACCCAGACCTCTGCCTCTTCCCAGGACCAGGCTGGCGGCTCCCAGGAGCCTGCCCGGGGCCGCAAGAGGCGGGCGCTCGCCTGGTCTAGTGCGGAGATTGTGGACCTCATCGAGGTTTGGGGGGAGGCCTCCAACGTCCACGACCTCCGCACTAGGCACAGGAATGCTGCCGTCTAGGGCAGGATAGCTGCCAGCCTGGCCACCAAAGGCCACAAGCGAACCCAGGAGCAGGTTTGCATGAAAATCAAGTTGGTCCAGTGAGACCCCCCGACCCTGAGCCTTGAGCTTAGAACATAAGAACGACCGTACTGGGTCAGACCAAAGGTCCATCTAGCCCAGTAGTCTGTCTGCCGACAGCAGCCAGCACCAGGTACCCAGGAGGGGATGGACCGAAGACAATGACCAAGCCATTTGTCTTGTGCCATCCATCTCCAGCCTTCCACAAACAGAGGCCAGGGACACCATTCCTACCCCCTGGCTAATAACATTCCATGGACCCAACCTCCATGAATTTATCTACCTTCTCTTTAAACTCTGTTATAGTTCTAGCCTTCGCAGCCTCCTGTGGCAAGGAGTTCCACAGGTTGACTATGTGCTTTGTGAAGAAGAACTTTCGCTTATTAGTTTTAAACCTGCTGTCCATTCATTTCATTTGGTGTCCTCTAGTCCTTCTATTATGGGAACTAATGAACAACTTTTCTTTATTCACCCCTCTCCACACCACTCATGCTTTTATAGACCTCTATCATATCCCCCCTCAGTCTTCTCTTTTCTAAGCTGAAAAGTCCCAGTCTCTTTAGCCTCTCTTCATATGGGACCAGTTCCAAACCCCTAATCATTGTAGTTGCCCTTTTCTGAACCCTTTCCAAGGCCAAAATATCTTTTTTGAGGTGAGGAGACCACATCTGTACACAGTACTGAAGATATGGTGTACCATAGTTTTATACTTCCCCTTCTCCTTCTTCCCCTGGCTTCCCCCTTCCAGCTCCCTCCTCCCAGGTTTCCACCTCCCCTCTCCCACCCTCTCTCTTCCCCTCTCCCACCTCCTTTTCCCAGTCTCCCCAGAGGTTAATTCCCCCCCCCCCCAGTTTTGTTAAATAAAGAGAGTTTCTGTTTTTGAACACATGTCCTTTATTTTTTACATCAGGAAGGGGGGCTACGGAGGGGTAAGTGGAAGGAGGTGAGGGAGGAATGGGGCATGAGCCCCCAATGGGGAAGACTGGGGTGGCTCTGCGGGCTCCTCGGGGTTGAAGCTCTCCTGTAGGGCCTCCTGGATCCTGAGAGCCCCTCAATTGACACCCCCGGATGGCAGCCTGCAGGAAGTGCAGCTGGGCTGATGGCCGAGTGCTGTGATGTGCCGAGTGTGGGCACTCAGGGCACTCCAAGACAGGACTGCTTTGCTGTCCCTCATCGAGGTAGACAAGCAAGCGGGGAACCCTGAGAACTGTCTGTCCGGGGTGGGGGGGTCGGGTCCCTTTAAGCACAGCCCTCGGCTAGCCTGAGGCAGCAGCTCCACGCTCTAATTCCTAAGGTGATTCCCTGCCAGCACTGGTCCCGGCCAGCCTTAACTTTGGTTCAGGGTCCACTTAATGTGGACATGCTAGTTCGAATTAGCAAAACGCTAGTTTGAATTAGTTTTTAGGTCTAGATACACTAATTCTAATTAGCTTAGTTCGAATTAACTAATTTAGTTAATTCGAATTAACTAAGTTAGTTCGAATTAGTGCTGTAGTGTAGACATACCCTGAGAGACTATCATATCTATATTTATCTGGGGAAAACCCACTTCCTCAGATGAGAGTGGGAAAAAAGGGGGGGAACCTTCCAATTTATAACAGAAAAAGAAGGGAGAGGGGAAGATAAAAGGTCCTGTCCATTGCAGTGCCGGTGCTAATGAGGCTAGCTGAGTGGGTTGCAAGTGTCCCATACGTAGCTTTTGGTGTCATTTGGATGTTGAATATAAAGGCCCATCCAGTTTATTCAGTACAAGGAAGTGGTTATTCTGGAATAAATGTAGCAATGAAATTGTGTGTGGCGGGGGGGGGAGGGGGACATTGGTATCCAGCATCAGCCTTGAAAGTACCCTGTGTCCAGGCTCCCATTCAGTGTGGTGCCAAGAGATGTGACTCCAGTGTCAGGCCTGGCTGTGGGTGAGGAACTCAGTCTGGGAATCAAGTGCTCTCACTACACGCTCACGCTGAACTCTCTGGGGCTCTCACTTGGGAACATCATGGCCTGTTTCCAGGGTTGGGTTGCTGGAAGGGTGAACATACAATCCAGATAATCAGGCAGGTCCCATCAAGGAACCATCCCTGGGGAAAGATGCCATTTGCCCGCTGTGATAGACCCAAGGCTGAGCCTGCAAGGGTGGGAGCAAGACAAGCCATGCAAAGTGTTGAGGAGCCAGTGGGATGGGAGAGCTCCCTTGGCACTGTGGAGCAAAGCAACGGCCAGTCACACACCTGCTGAGATCCTCACCAAGGCTACCAAAAGAAACATTTCAAACCACCACCCAGAGAAGAGATGCCCAAAATCTGAATACATTAGATGCATCCTCCATTAAATTAACTGAAGGAAGCTCAAAGTTATGCATGCAGCCACCACGCAAATACAAAAACCCCTTGAAAGCCAGGAAAAAACACTTGGGAAATTCTCCCTGTGGGGAATCCCAATCTCATTAGTTCTCCCTTAGGAAAGTGCTTGAAAACAAAATGTAATTTCTTAATAGTGGACCTTCAGTCTCACACGTCTGCACAGAACCTCCTGCTTTTTGTTTTTCTTAGGACACAGGAATCTCTTCATAATCTTAAGAAAGTTAATTTTATTAATAAAACAAAGTAAGACATAGTTGGTAAAGCACTTGGGTGCTAGGTGTTACACGACAGTGACAACAACAAAGATTAAAAGACGAAGAATTACTTCCCTGTGTTTCAGTTTCAGTTTTCAGGGGGATTTAACACAGAGGAGTTTAGCCAAATAAAAAAACCAAAGAAAATAACCTGATCACTTCTAACTAAACATTTCCTGTTCTACTTACATCTGTTGCTCCAAAGTTTAGGTTTCTTTCCTTACACATGGCTACTGCTGGGAAATCCAGGCCTTATTCTTCCTCAGTCCATTTTCTCTTCAGTTCCTACTTCACTCACACCCCAAGGAAACTTAAAAAAGCAAAACTTCATTTATTTGAAAAATCTTTCCCCCTCTTTCCGTAGAGGCTCCTGGCTCACCGCCAAGTGTTCCACGATATCTACTGTTCTCGGTTTAATCCTTTAGTTACTGAATGCTGGGATTTCTAGAAAAGGGTAGTACCCAACCTGGGACTAGGGATAATGGTCACTGACAACAAAAATCACATCACATTTTGGTTGCTTCCAGGCCCAAGACAACAGCTACTTGCCTCAGATCAACTGGTTCCCTAGAACCTGCGCAAAGACAACATCAATAGCCAGTGCTGTGAGAAACTTTTTAAAAGGTTTATTAACTGGTAAAAAGGAATAAGCGAGTTATCTGCAGGTTAACACCAGCAAAGAGAGACACACCACGGAGTTCCCATCGGAATCTGAAGAGTGACACGGCTGCAGTGATCTGTCTATTCAAAGGGGATTTGTAGGCAGACCCACAAGGCAGCCCTGGGGATCTCTGGTTTCATTTCAGAGTCTCTGGCTCTTCAGAGCTCAAACAGCCAAAACCAGTTTCTCCTTGTCAGGGATTTTTATTCCCTCCCTCCAGCGATCAGGAGAGTGGAACCAGTTCGCATGCTCATCTCTAGTCCATCGGTCTGGGGAGCAAACAGAAAAGTGTTTTGTGCTCTGTTGTTCCATAGATTGTTTGTTTGATGTCTAGGGGGTTTAGCTGGGCAGGAAATAAACTCTCCTGTGGTAAACTTGTATTTCACACTCGGTCACCCTTCTCTCCAGACTGCGTAGGTGTTTTCAGTTACAGAGCAAACATGCACATTAGCAGTGAGATTTCTGCAGGCAGCAACTTTCAAGTATTTCACAGAGTTTAAACATTAAAGACACTCTTATCAGTGTAACATCTCTGTCAAGCAAAACTAACCCCTCAGGTGGCCAGGTCTAGGCTCCAGTTGTGAGGTTGTCAGTTCATAGCGAATGCCGGCAGCCGGGGCAAGAGCTGGCCTCAGAGCAGCACAGAAGCCATGTGGTTTTCTTTATCTGCCAGCTCACTTCATCCACATAAACTCATAAATGCACATTCCCTTGTCTAGAGACATCTTGTTTACCAACTGCACCTAGATCATAATTCCAGCACCCACACTTAACTCTTTATATACAATTGTACATACATGCTGTTGTAATAGCCATGATCGGGGTCACCAGTTTTTACATGATACCTGCCCAGGAGCTGGTTGTCTGCATATTGGGAAAATTTGGTGTGCCCTATGCTACATGGCACTTAAGGGCTCTTAGAGTATAAAGGATTAAGGATGCAGATGCCTGGAGGAGATACAGAAATACATGGAAAGACAAAAAGAAGGTTTCCCCTCCTTATCTGGCTGCCTTCCAGGTGTGTTTTGTCGCCACCTCACTGTACAGCACATGCTCCTCTTCATCAGGTTTGGATTTGGTTTTTGACTGGGTTGTGTGGGCCTTCAAGGTTGCAGGTGCTATGACTGCATAGGTGACTTCTGAGTCCTAGTGGAGAAAGAAAAATATGTGGTCAGGAAGATAATTGAATGATGATGTGGAAATATGCCTATAAAATCAATGGTTGCAAAGACATTGGGGGAGAGAGGATAGCAACAAAAAGAAGAGATGTTTACAAAATCTGACCTCTGGAGAAGGGGCAAATACATAGGGCATGTTTAGTCTAGAGATGAGAAAGCTGAGGGAGGGACATGATAACTACCTTCTATAATGAAATTATAAAGGGGGCAGTGATCAATTCTTCTCTAGCTCAACTGAAGGCAAAACAAGACTTATGGGGTGTCATTTGCAGCCAGGGACATTTAGGTAAGAGATTAAGGGAAATGTTCCAACTCTAAAGCTATTTATGCTCTGGAATAGGGGATCTGGGGAAGCTGTGGAATCTTGGTCACGGGAGGTTTTTAAGAACAAGCTGACAAACACCCATGTGGATGTTTTAGGGTTAAGGAATCAAACCTTGATATTGGGGGCCAGACAAGATGACTTTTTGGGGTCTGTTCCATCCCTACATTTCTATGATTCAGTGCAGATTTGGGGAAAGGGATGACGAATTCCCGACCCTTCTTTCTGCATGAGTGTACCCTGTGCAGCAGCTCTTTGTGGCTGTTCTTTGGCTGACCCCTCCCCCTGAGAGGCAGACATAGCTCACCACTGGGCAAAAGATCCAGGTCTTCCAATTGCAAGGGGGTTGGTCAGACATGGAGGCTGAACCTATAAAACCATTCATGTTACCTGCTCCATCTGCTGTTCTCCAGCACACATGGCTTTTGCTTTCTTATTATGACTTGTATCCAGGTTTCTGGTGCGTTCTTCTGCCTCAGAGTCCTCCGTGCTTCTCAGAGGTTTTGGAACTGAAACAGAACCAGGGGGGAGCGGGGAGATACTGTGAGGAAATACTGAGATATAATATGCGACCTTGAGAAAGAAGTTAAACTCAGCTTTGTCCCCAGTGGTTTCAGTACGTGTGTGATTCTGGGGCCTCTCCCTTGGCACAGGACAAACATAAATCTAGCAGTTTCTCCATATGTGTTTCAATGTATATTTCCCTAAGCCAGAGCCATGAAGATGTCTGAGTATTTTAAGTTGCTTCACCGTAAACTTAATCTCAACCATAACCAAAGCCAATGGCCATGGTGCTCACATCTAACCTTTCTGCTATTGCCTTGCCCATTGATACGCAGGCCTCAGTAGCATAGGAGGGAAATTAGTGATTAGGAATAGCCAGAAGAGCCACTATGCTCCGATTCTATTGTTTCATTTCCCACTGTGCTACATGTTCATACTGGAACATGCCAGAGGAAATACTGTGCAGTTATTTGGTTATTTGACACTAGGAGTTAACAAAGCCAAATGTGTGCCAATGTACATTTGAAAATCCAGGGATATATCTGCAAGTCTCTCTTTTGTTTGTGTATCTTGACGCCTCACTCCAAGGCAAGTGCCTCTTTTTCTGTCATCATTTTGATCTGGTTTCCATACCCACCCCATGGAATGGTGCTTTGCCTTTATTAATTCTTTTAAAAAATTACACTGATCTTTACAGAATAGCTTTTGGCTAGACTGTATTGAGAGAGTGGAGGGAAGTTCCCAACCCCTTTGCTCCCCCTTTGCCCCCCTCAGCCCGACTCACCTCTTTTCTTCCTCCTGCAGCAGCAGATCAGAGCAGCCAGGGCTCCGGCCACAAGCAAGACACCGCCAGTTATCAGCAGAGTATCTTGGGGATGGTGTGAGTCTGTGCGTGTAACAGACAAAGGAAAGGGGGCAGGCCCGTGAGACCAGGCAGGTAGCCCTGAGACAGGTCTGGGATCCAGGCAGGAATCCACCCTTGAGAAACATTGGCTGTGACAAGCCTTCACCGTGTCTCTGGCACGTTCTGTCTGTACCAGCCTGCACCTCACTCCAAAGCAGGTTATGGGGCAGGCCTTGGGCAGTGGCCACGGGGATTCAACTCCCTGCTGCACCGCTGGCCCCTCGTGGGATGGACCCTCTGTTTGCCTCCCTTCCCCACCTTTAAAATGGGCAGAGGGCTGGATCTGTTAATAGCACTGTGAGGAGCTCGCATAGCAGGATGGTTGGGCCCACTGAAGTATCGGACAGAAAGGACATGGTGGGGGGGATGTCCATCTCTTCTTTGTTTTCAATCTCCATGTGGCATCTGTCACCTCATCTGATCTCCCTTTCCCAGGACAGCAGCCAAGGACGGTTCCCCTCCCATGGGAGCAGCACAGGGAGCTGGATTAAGGGATCAGGGAATTCTCACCTGTCACAGTGACATTCACAGACTGGCTCCTTGGGGATGGGACCCACCTCCTGACCAGATTCTTCTCGTACCCGCAGGCAAATTCCCCGGCATTGCTGGGACCAGCCCGGGGGATGCTGAGCACAGAGACATTCACAGAACTGGTGCTGGGCTCTGTGGTGCTGATTTCAGGCTCCAGGTCCCTGGGGACGATCTTGGTTCCATTCTTGTAGAAATGAAACCTCCACTGGCCAGCATTCCCTGGGGCTACGCAGGTGAGGAGCAGGGGGAGCCCTTCGCTCACTGTTCCCGATGGGGGATCCACACTCAGCACTGGCTGGAGAGGGGGATCTGTGGGGAGCAGGAAAGGGGAGGGGGCAGCACAACATGGCAAGGGAGGAAGTGAAGATGGTGCCCAAAGATTAATTTTCTCAGAGCTGACCTGTGCTCTGTCTGCAGAGCCTCCTGTTTCTGGGGGGATGCTGAAGAGCTCCCCACAGAAATGAGTGAGAGCTGGGGTGGGGATGGCTTCCTTTAGTTACAGGGTGGCACTGGGATGTGGGGTCAGAAGGTGAACAGAGTCAGCAGAATATGACTCGTTTACTGTCTCCCCTCCATTGCCAATGCCCCTGTCCCACACTGGTGGAGCCCACTTTAGATAGGGAGGGCTCAGGGCATCTGGGGTCCTGTGCCCTCTGCCCAGGATGGTTGGGAGCTGGGTGGCCCTGCTGGGATTCCACTGTCCCAGAGGGTGGAGGTGCAAGGTGGCCATCTTGGATTCCCTGGTCTGTGGCCATTGGGAAGTCATGTTCTTGGCCCTGCTCTCTGAAGGTGGCCATATTGGAAATCAGGGGTCTTGTTGGGTGTGTCTTGTTTTGTGGCTGTTTTGGCATCAGCTGAGCAGTCACTTTGGGCTTGAATATTGTGGCGTGAGGCTGAGCAGGAACATGCAAGAGCAAGGAGGGGGCAGAAGAGGAAAGAACAAAAGGAACCTTGCCCAGCACAGAAGGAGGGAGAGAGGAGAATGAAGGATGATTGTTTTGTGGAAAGGAGCATCTAGGGCAGAGGGGTCAGTGCAAATTAGGGAGGTGAGAGCTCCAGGCTCTGCTGAAGAGTCTCTGGGTATTGAAGGTTGGTGCATGGCCAGGGAGAGGCAGGGGGCACTGGGAGCATGGCTTGGGGCTGCAGCTGTAGCTAGACGGGATGGAGAGGGGCCATTCCCAGTGATACCCCTCATGTCTCATCTCCTCCCTAATGAAAACAGGGTCTCACCTGTCACTGACACCGAGGCAGGTGGGCTCCTGCCTGATGGGATCTCTCTCCCATGCTCCTTTCTCCAGTACAGACAGGTGTACACTTCTCCATCTGCCGCGTCAGTCATGTGGATCAGCCAGGTGCCCTGGTTAGAGTCTCTCTTGGAGATCAGCCCCTCTCTCCGACTGAAGAACCTGTATCCCTCCACCTGCTCCCCCCAGGGAGCTGAGCACCTGAAGGTGAGATGCTCCCCTCGGATATAGATGGGGAGCAGGGGGTCCAGAGAGAGTGTGGGAGGCAGTGGAGTGCCTGGAATAGGGATGAGAACATCCACACAGTGAGAAGGAGAGGAGATCGATGAAAGACCCTCACACACGTACACATAATCATAATCACACACACACACACACACACACACACAAATGCACAAACACACACAGCCTCAATCCTTCCACCCAGTGTCACCTCCCCCAGGCTGATGGAGGTGGGCTGGCTCCTCCCCACTTGGATCTCATGTGCAGATGGGAGTGTCCAGGACAGACAGGTGCCTGGCCAGAGCCCATGGCCCTGTGACATACAGGATCGGAGGGAAGTGCCCCTGGGTTACCCCCAGATGAGATTCTCCATCTTCCCACCATGTTTAATTAGAATCTTTTGTTACTCCAGCGTGGGAAGGAAACAGACCCTAGAGCAGGGGTGGGCAATAACTTTTGAAGGGGGATACTTCATAAGACGTGGAAGTGGTTGCGGGCTGCCTGGAATGGGTGGGACTGGGGAGGAAGGGGCAGGGTTGAGAGCTAGCCTGCCCCAGATTTGCTAGGTCTGGGGTCTCTGTCTCCTTCGTTGTGCTCAATGGAAGGGACCTGGAACAGGCTGGAGGGTGCTGGGGCTAGCCTCCTCCAGAGCTCCCTCTAAGCTGCATCCCTGTATGGCCATGCAAAAAAAAAAATAAATAAAATAATTCAGGCCTGCTCACCTGATTTGCAGAGCCGCACAGCTGCACTCAGCACTCGCTGTCCGGCTGGAGCGGAAGGTGAGTGGTGGTGGCAGCCTGGCGGGTTCTGGCCGAGCGTGTGGTGGCAGGTGGCTGCCCCCTTTGCACCACTGGGGCCGGGCTGCACATTGAGGCTGTCCCTGCTGCCCTGCAGCCTCTCTGGCTCCAGTTCCAGCTCCGGCGGTGGAATGTGGCAGCAGGCAGCTGCCCCCTTTGCTCTGTCTGGGGACATGTCACCGGCCCTGGTTCCCGCTCTGGCAGGAGGGTCACCACTTGCACTTCAGTGAGGATGTCACTTGAACTCATATGCGCTGTGCTTTGAGTTGCCCTGTTTTGTTTGCCTTGTCTCCTTCTCCTGTGGGCATTCTGCTATTATATTCATTCCTTAGATCTGAGTTTTCAAATCCCCCTCCCCCCCATCTCTTTCTCTCTTCCCTGCAATTCAAACAGTGATGAAGGGAGAAAAATCCCTCAAGGGAAAAAATGTTTTCACTTAGTTACAAAGACGTCATGGCCAATTAATGTACGGGGGGGCTTAGAGCGTTACTCTCTTCACCAGCTTGGCTAAGAGGCTGGGAGGACATGAGCGAACAGGACAAGAATGGAAGTGGGGAGGAGGTCAAAGAATTATCAGGTTTCCCCAGGGTTTGCCCACAGTCTGGAGGACTGGATTCCTGGTGTCTGTACAATTATGGCCACGAGTGTTGCACCTTCCCTCCTATGCCCCCTTCCCACCCTCCACAGGATCTAAGCTCAGTTGCCTGCCAGACTAAAGGGCACTGAGGCTGAGGCAGTGGCGCTTTCTTTCACTGTGATGAGTGATTGGTAGGAAGCTAAGAGGAGAAATGGGGAACCAAAGAAGACTCCAGGTGGCATATTGGCCTGTGGAGGTGCTAGGCAGGCTTCAGATAGAAGCAGCTGAAAGGGCTCGAGCCTCCCCGGCTCCCAGGCAATGCACTGGGGGCTGGGCTAGGAGCTGCCACGGGCCCGATGAAAGAACTTGGCGGGCTAGATCCAGCCCACTGACAGGCTCTTGCCCAGCCCTGCCCTACAGGGAGGCATCTGGGATTCCCATGGCTCAGGGGGAGGAAGGGGCTGCAGGGATCCAGGAAATGGAGGGGTTAGCACTGGCTACAGAAGGGGAGTTGCGCCTGGCAGGGATCTCTGGAAGAGTTAAGGAAGGGAGGGGCAAATGTTACCAGGTTCAATTCATCTTGGGAATTGGACAGGAAGGGGGCTTCATGGGAAACTCCCTGTACCTCACTGCCACCCAACTCTGCCCTGTGCCACACAGTGCCCATCGGGGACCAGGGCTCTGTGTGGAATCCAGAGGCTGGACTGGGTCACCCAGTGTGCAGCAGGGCTAAGAGACAAGCGGTCTCTGACTTAGCTGCCATAGAAGTACTCGTAGTCTATGAAGCTTCCCCCCACCCCCAGAGGCCAAGCGCTCAGGGCAATAACTTGCCCCTGCCCCAGACACAATGTCAGTGCAGGACCCAGGCACACTAGTGCTGGCTGGAGCTGGTTAGACAGGTACAAGCCAATGTCTCTCTAGACAGAGATCAGAAACGAGGAATCCAGGCGGCTGCTGGGCTGAGAACACACAGGGCCCAGTCTCTGTGGGTGCCCAAATGCATTGTGAAGTATGCGACGGGAGTGGCCCTGATCAGAGCCAGGTGATGAAGCTTCCCACAAACCAGCAGGAAAACCAGGGGCTCACCTGTCACGGCAATGGAGATGGGGCTGCTTGTCATGGATAAAATCTCTTGCTTGGGTTCCCAGTTCCAGTAGGCACAGGTGTAGGACCCAGCATTTCCCTTCTCAGCCACGACCTCCAGCTGGGGTCCTGCACGTGGGTGGTGGACTGTGCTGGGGGCCTGGTGCTCTTTTTGAAAGAAGAATTGGTATCCAGAAACCCACACGGTCCCAGGAGCCGAGCACGTGAGGTTAAACCGCTCCCCTGGGAGATACACGGTGTACCTGGGGGAACAAGAGAGCTTGGGGGCCAGTGGGGAGCCTGAAAGAGAAGCAGGTGGGGGGGAGTGCATAGGGAAAGGACAGGAGGCAATGGGGAAAGGGAGAAGGGAGAAGAGATGAGCCTTGGACAGACACAGACATAAACCAGCCTCACCTCACTGCCTCGCATCCCTCCCCAAATGGGGAAAAATACCATGGGAAATAAACCACATTTTGTCCTTTTCTCACATGCCCTCTGGAATTTTTCCATGGGACCGGGCAACAGAGGATGGGTCACTTGATGGTTCCCCGTTCTGTTCAGTCCCTCTGGGGCACCTGGCATTGGTCACTGTTGGCAGAAAGGACACTGGGCTGGATGGACCTTAGTCTGACCCAGTCTGGCCGTTCTGATGTTCCTATTCCAAGACTGGAAAGGCCCATTGTGCCCGTCATGTCTGGTATCCTGTGTCACCCAGGCCCAAGGACTTCTCTGAATTGATTCCCCTGTGACTTAAAGCAGATCTCTGAGAAGCACATTCAGGCTTCATTTAGAAATCACCAGTGCTGGATAATCCACCACAACTCCAGGGGAATTGTCCCAATGGTGAATTTCCCTCACTGTTAACATCTGCACCTCATTGTCAGCCTTAATACATCTGGCTCCAGCTCTCAGCCATTGGGCTGTGTCTGAAGATCAAATTTTTGTTCCCTGAAAGGAACTTGGTCGGGGACTGAGTCGCCCCTGAGCCCTGTTTGTTATGTCAGACAATTCTAGCTGCTGGAGTTTCTCAGGCCACACAGCTGGACAAACTCCAGGGTGCCCCATCTGTGCAAATTCACACCCTCCTTCCCACAGCCTGCTGCCCCCCATAACTGCCACTGTCCTCCAGTCTATTGCTCGCCTCCCATGCGCAGCAGCTATGTCAGGGTCAGGACCTAAGCTGTCCCCAGGTGGAAATCAGGGGCAAAGACAGAAACCCAAGAGACAATCTGTGATGAGTGGCATCCAGAGTGTATCTGGGGAGGCAAGAGTGCTTCCTGTCCCTGAAGAACCCCAGAATCCGCCCCCTCTCCATCTGTGGGTGAAGCGGTTGAGGGCAGGTTGAGCATGGGAGAGCCCTTCATCCTTTGGTGCACCCCAAGAACACCTACTGTCTATCCTATGGGGATTGGGGGCAGAGAGAAGGCTATAGGAGGGAAGGGATGTTGATACAGATGGTTCCATCCTAAGACTCCACTCGTTAGAAGGACAGTCAACTCATGGTCTTCTTCTGGGGAAAGGAAAAGAATTGTGGGGGAGAACCCATCAGACGACTATCAGACCTGCCAGCAGTAGCAAGAAGCTATCAAAAAGAAATGATGACGCTCAGGCAGATGTGGGGGAAGGGAGGTGGAGTTTTTCCATCCACTGAATTTCTTCTGGGGGGGGGTCTCTGCAAAACCTGCTAGTAAAGTCCTACTGAGCAGTGATGGGTCTGTGCTCCTTCCCTAAGCCTTCTGTGGGAGCTCAGAGCTGGGGCAGAAAGATCCCCCCTCCACATACAGGCCCACACCAGCGGGCTGTGCCCAAGGGCACTCAGTGTCATGGGGAGGTGGGAGCTCAGTCTCCATGGCCCATCCAGCCCTTGCTCTTTGCTGGGATTGCCAGTGAGGGACTGGGTAGTATCCATGGGAAGGGGGCAACTTCTCCCCTATGGCCTGGTCTGGGACTCACCAAAGGAACCCCCAAGCAGCCATCAGCTGGGCTCCCCCCTCTTCCACCCCCATGGACACAGGTCTGAACTGGAGCTACAGCGGGTGGTGCAGAGTCATTATCTGCAAATGGGGCAGCCTGACCCCCATGAGAGCAGCACCAGGGTGCCTGAGGATCCCTCTTTGAAATTCCAAACCCCATGCTGTGAGGAGGGGGGGGGGTGCCTAGTCCCTCTCCATGAGACCAGCACTGATACCACAAGCACAGAGGACATTGTTACCTCTGGGGGACACTGGCCTGGGGAGGCTCTGGAGAGAGGCTGCAAGAGAAGAGGAAAATGGGGGTAAGAGCCATGGGACAGGGATGGGGTGCAGAGGGGGGATGTGGGGCAGTGAAGGGGGAGTCTCCAGACAGAGGTCTGGGAGCTAAGGGGGGCACTTACCCAGCAGAGGCAGGAGCAGAGGCAGCACCATGCTGAGTTGCTTGCTCTGGGATGGCAGCTGGGCTCTCAGCTCAGCTACTGGCCCCATCTGAGTGTGCGTGGGGGGGCAGCGGGGGATGAGACCCTCGCCTGTGATGCAGGCAGAGGAAGTCACAGCCTCAGGTGTGGTCACCGCTCAGCTCGGCGGCGTGACCGAATTCGGTGCTCGGTGCGCAGGGAGTGTGGGGGACAGCGGCCAATTTTCCACTGCTGATACTGGGGGGAGGAGCTAAACCAGCAGCACCTAGTGACTGACAGCTCTGGGGTTGGTCTAGGGATGCAGCTGGGGTGAAGCAAACTCAGTTGAGTTACTCTAGCTTATGCCAGGTGGGGATCCAGCCCCATCGAATGCAGGAGATGCAAACCAGTGATGGTAGCTTGTGATAACAGTGTGCTTAAAAGTCAACAGTGTGCCCTTGTAGCCAAGAAGGCTAATGGCATATTAGGGTGCATTAGCAGGAGCATTGCCAGCAGATCTACAGGGGCACTTGTAGATTTATTCAGCACCAGTGAGGCCACATCTGGAATATTGCATCCAATTCTGCCCCCCCCCCCACTACAGAAAGGCTGTGGATGCATTGGAGAGGGTCTACTGAAGGGAAACCAAAATGATTAGGGGGCTGGAGCACCTGACCTACAAGGAGAGGCTGAGGGATTTGGGCTTGTTTAGTCTGCAGAAGAGTGAGGGGGAACTTGAGAGCAGGGAGGTTCCAAAGAGGATGGAGAGGGGCTGTTCTCAGGACTGACAGATCACAGAACAAGGAGCAATGGTCTCAAGTTACAGTGGGGGAGATCTAGGTTGGATATTAGGAAAAACAGTTTCCCGAGGCAGGTGGGGAAGCAGTGGGATGGATGACCTCGGGAGGGGATGGAATCTCTATCCCTAGAAGTTCTTACATCCTGGCTTGACAAAGCCCTGACTGGCATGGTTGAGTTGGGGTTGGTCCTGCTTTGGGTAGGGGGCTGGTCTCGATGACTCCTGAGGTCTCTTCCAGCCCTGGGATTCTATGATTCTATGATAACTCCCCAACCAGGCCAAGACCCAGCTGGGGCCCTGCCCTGTGTTTAAAAATAACATTGGGAAGTTCTGCTGGGCTTTCGGGGAACTTTGGCACAGAAGGGGAGTAATGGGGTGTGGGAGGGTTTCCAGTCCCCAAACCCTGACCCTGTGTGTTGGAACTGACCCTGCTCTGGGGAACAGGAGCTGGAGGGTGGGCCAAGCCCAGCTGGAGATGGAACTTAGCTGGGAAGCGCTGTGGGGTGAGCAGAAATGGAGGCTGCCCAGATGGGGTGGGGGCTATACGGAGAAGCTCTCCTCTGTCCCTGCGGTCACTGGAGGGGAGGTCTGGAGAGAAGAATCTGTGCAGACAGCCCAGAGAGGGGCATGGGGAAGGACTGGGAGGAAAATCAAAGTAGGAAGGTGCCCTGGAGGCATCTGTGATTCACCTGAGGGAGCAGATCTTAGCTTCTGACCACAGAGCCTGGGTTTTGGCTCCCCAGTTCCCCCCTAGGAATGGTGGGCGGGATCCCCAGCAGATGGAGGAGAAGCACTGCTGAGTTGGGGAGAAAGTCCTTGGAGCCATTGGTCTGTTCATAAACTGCATGACAACCGTAGAGAGCCCAGGGGTGGTGCATTAGCCCAGGGAGGGATGGAGAATTATGCTGAACTGAATTTATTTTACTGGCCTTTTTGTTTTTACTCACAAGGAAGAGGCCTTAATGTGACCCACCTCGAAGGCTCCATCTTCAAGGGCAAAATTACCACAGCTTGGCCTGTGACACAGCGGACGTAACCCTTCCACGATGTGGCTGCATTTTAGTTGGTCACTGAAGTGTTTGTGGTGCCTAAAGCTCCTTCAGGCCCTGTGGGTGTTTCTCAGTCTCCCCCTCCAGGCTGAGATCGGTGTTTCTAGTCCAAATGGGTCACCTTGTGGGGAGAATCCCAGGCACAGAATGAAGGGCCCTTCACAGAACTAGATGGTTCCCTGGATCTAAAGCAACAGTGAGCAATGAGGAAGATGAGGCCATTGATGAGGAAGAAGGAGCCACCCACTGCCAGCTCCAAGACCCAGAAGAAGCCACGAGCTGCGACAGAGGGTAATTGAATGTGTTTGTGGAAGATTAAAATGTAGAGATGCCCCCTCCTAAGGGAATAGAGGAGTTTAGAGATGTGCCCTGGATGCTGGGGTGGAGAACCCAGGGTTGCTGTGTCCAGCAGATCACCACAGATGCTCTCTAGTGTCTTGTGTTCAAGACTCTGTTCCGTTTGCTGTTTAATGAACCCGGAGATCATGACATGAAGGGAACTGACATCTCAGTGACGTGAACTCCTGTGTTTGTAAGTGAAAGGGGAGCTGCAAACATAGAAGAGCAAAGGCTTGTTGTCCAGGCTGTTCCCCACTCTGGAATTTTGAGTGCAGAAGTTGGAGGCCTGAAAGAGACCTTACAATGTGTTGCCATTACAGGCTTCTGTTTAAAAAAACCACTGCAAGGTCACAGATTCCCTGGCCTTGTGTGCTACGCTGCCACCACCCAAATGCAAAAACCCTTCAGAGCCAGGAATGCACGTGGGAATATCTGTGGGGTAACCACAAGCTCTCTTGGGACAGAGCTTGAAGACAAAGTGTGTTTTCTTAAAGGCTGACCTTCAGTCTGCGGCATGCACACAAAGAACCTCCTGCCTCCCAGGCCACAAGAATCAAATCACAGTTTTAAAAAGGTGAGTTTATTCACAAAGGGTATGTCTACACTACAAAGTTAATTCGAACTAACAGCTGTTAGTTTGAATTAACTTTCATAGGCGCTACACACGCAAACCGCTAGTTCAAACTTAATTCGAACTAGCGGAGCACTTAATTCGAACTAGGTAAACCTCATTCTACGAGGACTAACGCCGAGTTCGAATTAAGTAGTTCAAATTAAGGGCTGCGTAGACACTTAATTCGAACTAGTGGGAGGCTAGCCCTTCCCAGCTTGCCCTGGTGGCCACTCTGGGGCAAGCCAGGGAAACTCGTCTGCCTCCCTGCCGGCCCCGGAGCCCTTAAAGGGCCACGGTCTGGCTACGGTGCCCGTGCCAGGTGCAAGCCTGCCAGCACCCAGCCAGCAGACCCTGCACCTGGCACGGGATGAGCCAGCCACCCGCTGCCACTCAGCCCTCCCCCTCTTCCCAGGACCAGGCTGGTGGCTCCCAGGAGCCTGCCCGGGGCCGCAAGAGGCAGACGCCCACCTGGTCTAGTGCGGAGATCGTGGACCTCATCGAGGTTTGGGGGGAGACTTCCAACGTCCACAATCTCCGCACTAGGCACAGGAAAGCGGCCGTCTAGGGCAGGATAGCTGCCAGCCTGGCCACCAAAGGCCACATGCGAACCCAGGAGCAGGGTTGCATGAAAATCAAGTTGGTCCAGTGAGACCCCCAACCCTGAGCTTAGAACATAAGAACATAAGAATGGCCGTACTGGATCAGACCAAAGGTCCCTCTTGCCCAGTAGCCTGTCTGCCAACAGCGGCCAGCACCAGGTACCCAGGAGGGGATGGACCGAAGACAATGACCAAGCCATTTGTCTTGTGCCATCCATCTCCAGCCTTCCACAAACAGAGGCCAGGGACACCATTCCTACCCCCTGGCTAATAGCACTCCATGGACCCAACCTCCATGAATTTATCTACCTTCTCTTTAAACTCTGTTATAGTTCTAGCCTTCGCAGCCTCCTGTGGCAAGGAGTTCCACAGGTTGACTATTTGCTTTGTGAAGAAGAACTTTCTTTTATTAGTTTGAAGCCTGCTACCCATTCATTTCATTTGGTGTCCTCTAGTCCTTCTACTATGGGAACTAATGAACAACTTTTCTTTATTCGCCCTCTCCACACCACTCATGATTTTATAGACCTCTATCATATCCCCCCTCAGTCTCCTTTTTTCTAAGCTGAAAAGTCCCAGTCTCTTTAGCCTCTCTTCATATGGGACCAGTTCCAAACCCCTAATCATTGTAGTTGCCCTTTTCTGAACCCTTTCCAAGGCCAAAATATCTTTTTTGAGGTGAGAAGATCCCATCTCTACACAATACTGAAGATATGGCGTACCATAGTTTTATACTTCCGCTCCTCCTTCTTCCCCTGGCTTCCCCCTTCCAGCTCCCTTCTCCCAGGTTTCCACCTCCCCTCTCCCACCCTCTCTCTTCCCCTCTCCCACCTCCTTTTCCCAGTCTCCCCAGAGGTTAATCCCCCCCCCCCACCCTCAGTTTTGTTAAATAAAGAGAGTTTCTATTTTTGAACATACGTGTCCTTTATTTTTTACATCAGGAATGGGGGCTAGGGAAGGGTAAGTGGAAGGAGGTGAGGGAGGAATGGGGCACGAGCCCCCAATGGGGAAGACTGGGGTGGCTCTGCGGGCTCCTCGGGGTGGAAGCTCTCCTGCAGGGCCTCCTGGATTCTGACAGCCCCCCGAATGACCCCCCCAGATGGCAGCCTGTGGCAAGTGCAGCCGGGCTGATGGCTGAGTGCTGTGATGTGCCGAGTGCGGGCACTCAGGGCACTCCAAGACAGGACTGCTTTGCTGTCCCTCATCGAGGTAGACAAGCAAGCGGGGAACCCTGAGAACTGTCTGTCCGGGGTGGGGGGGTCGGGTCCCTTTAAGCACAGCCCTCGGCTAGCCTGAGGCAGCAGCTCCACACTCTAAGTCCTGGTTCCAGCCAGCCTTAACTTCGGTTCAGGGTCCACTCAATGGGGACATGCTAGTTCAAATTAGCAAAACGCTAATTCGAACTAGTTTTTAGGTCTAGATGCACTAATTCGAATTAGCTTACTTCGAATTAACTAACTTAGTTCGAATTAGTGCTGTAGTGTAGACATACCCAAAATGAAGAAGACATATTTGTTGGGAGTTACATGTAACAGATCAAGTAAAAAAGGCCCAGATAATTGTTTCCCTGAGATTCATTTACAATTTCAGTGGGGAGGGATGTGGGCTTAGCACACAGGAGTTTAACCATGACCTCCCCCTCCCTGCCCAAAAAAACCCCATGGTTTCATCTAACTGATCATTCCTTGTTCTACTGACATCTGTTGCTCCAAGGTTTAGTCTTTCCTTAGGCATGGACATCACTAAAAAATGCTGGTTTACTCCATCACTCCCCCACCACCTGTTCTGAACTCACATAAAAGACCCACACACACTCGTCAATCCACGTTGACGTGTCTGAGGCCATCTTGTGTAACAGCTGCACCCACAGCCCACACACAACTCTGTCTGCACACCCCACACACACAACACACAGGGAAAGTCAGCACCGGGGGTCAGCAGGTGTCACATGGTCTCTGACATGACAGCTCCATGTTCTGACAGCACTGACGTGGGTTGCCCTTGCCACATGGCTCACAAGGGCTGTTGGTGTGTAAAGGGTTAAGGATATTGGTGCCCAAGGGAGGGGGAAGAGACGCAGGGAGATGCAGACAGTGTCTCCTTCCTTATCTGGCTGCCTTCCGGGTGGGCTTTGTCACCACCTCGCTGTACAGCACATGCGCCTCTGCAGCAGGCCGGGCTCTGTTCTTCCACTGGCTTGTGTGAGCGTCCAAAGTGGAGAACACTAAGTGTGCGTAGGTGACTTCTGAGCCCTGGTGGGGGAGGACAGAGAAACAGTGAGGAGGAGGGGTGCCTGGGCACTCAGTGCTTGAATGGTGCTCTGAAATTGGGGGTTACAAGGACATTGGAGGACAGAGTGAAAATGATCTTTAAAAACTGGAGAATTACCCTGAAATCAGTGAGGTGGAATTCAGGGAGGTGCAAGGAACAACATGTAGGAAGGAAAAAAAATGAAAGACAGCTGTGAAAATTGAGTATTGTTGGCATGGCAGAAGCACTGCGGAAAAAGAGCAGAAATGGCCTTTGGGTCAAGGGAATGATGCTGCTGAGAAATAGTCTGACGTCTCTCTGGGCTCCATGAACGGGAGTGCTGTGTGTGAGGCACCTGGGAGAATTCTCCCTCAGAATTTGACACTGGTGAGGACTCAGGAGGAGCCCCCTGTCCAGGCCTGGGCATCGTGTTTGAAGAGAGATGGAGACAAACTGCACAGAGCCCAGAGGAAAGCAACTGAACTGACTGGATTTTGATACAATACGACCCATGTGGCAGGTGCACAAATGGGGCCTGTTTAGTCAGGAAATGAGAAAGCTGAGGACAGAACAACCCTTCTGAGACAATGTTACAAACAGGACAGTGACCAGCTGTTCTTAGCGTCCACT
>CM064351.1:19593657-19637911 GCA_032595735.1 Pelochelys cantorii | reverse complement strand
CCCGGCTACACACGGCCCCTAGTTCCCCCCTCCCTGCCCCTGAGCTCCCCCGGCTACACACGGCCCCTAGCTCCCCCCTCCCTCCCCTGAGCTCCCCTGGCTACACAGCCCCTAGCTCCCCCCTCCATGCCCCTGAGCTACCCCGGCTACTCACGGCCCCTAACTCCCCCCTCCCTGCCCCTGAGCTCTCCCGGCTACACACGGCCCCTAGCTCCCCCCTCCCTGCCCCCTTAGCTCCCCCCTCCCTGCCCCTGAGCTCCCCCGGCTACACACGGCCCTAGCTCCCCCCTCCCTTGCCCCCTTAGCTCCCCCTCCCTGCCCCTGAGCTCTCCCGGCTACACACGGCCCCGAGCTCCCCCCTCCCTGCCCTTGAGCTCCCCCGGCCACACACGGCCCCGAGCTCCCCCTCTCCCTGCCCCTGAGCTCCCCCGGCCACACACGGCCCCGAGCTCCCCCTCCCTGCCCCTGAGGTCCCCCCTCCATGCCACTGAGCTCCCCCGGCTACACACGGCCCCCTAGCTCCCCCCTCCATGCCCTGAGCTACCCCGGCTACGCACGGCCCGATCTCCCCCCTCCTTGCCCTTGAGCTCCCCCGGCATCGCAGGGCCCTGAGCTCCCCCCCCCTGCCCCTGAGCTCCCCGGCTGCACACAGCCCTTAGCTCCCCCCTCCCTGCCCCTGAGCTCCTCCGGCAACGCAGGGCCCCTAGCTCCCCCCTCCCTGTCCCTTCAGCTACCCCGGCCATGAACGGCCCCGAGCTGCCCCTCCCTACCCTGAGCTCCCCGGCCACACACGGCCCCTAGCTCCCCCTCCTTGCCCTTGAACTCCCCCGGCCACACACGGCCCCGAGCTCCCCCTCCCTGCCCTTGAGCTCCCCCGGCCACACACGGCCCCGAGCTCCCCCCTCCCTGCCCTTGAGCTCCCCCGGGCATAAACGGCCCCGAGCTCCCCCCTCCGTGACCTTGAGCTCCCTGGCCACACATGGCCGGAAGATCCCCCCTCCCTGCCCTGAGCTCCCCCGGCCACACACGGCCCCTAGCTCCCCCCTCCCTGCCCCAGAGCTCCCCTCTCCCTGCCCCTGAGCTCCCCCGGCTACGCACGGGCCCTAGCTCCCCCCTCCCTGCCCCTGAGCTCCTCCGGCAACGCAGGGCCCCTAGCTCCCCCCTCCCTGCCCTTGAGCTCCCCCGGCCATAAATGGCCCCGAGCTCCCCCCTCCCTACCCCTGAGCTCCCCTGGCCACACACGGCCCCTAGCTCCCCCTCCTTGCCCTTCAGCTCCCCGGCCACACACGGCCCCGAGCTCCCCCCTCCGTGACCTTGAGCTCCCCTGGCCACACATGGCCGCGAGCTCCCCCCTCCCTTCCCTTGAGCTCCCCCGGCTACACAAGGCCCTAGCTCCCCCCTCCTTCCCCTTAGCTCCCCCGGCCACACACGGCCCCTAGCTCCCCCCTCCCTGCCCTGAGCTCCCCTCTCCCTGCCCTTGAGTTCCCCCGGCTACGCACGGGCCCTAGCTCCCCCCTCCCTGCCCCTGAGCTCCTCCGGCAACGCAGGGCCCCTAGCTCCCCCCTCCCTGCCCCTGAGCTCCCCGGGCTACACACGGCGGCTAGCTCCCCCCTCCCTGCCCCTGAGCTCCCCCTCCCTGCCCCTGAGCTCCCCGGCTACACACGGCCCCTAGCTCCCCCCTCCCTGCCCCTGAGCTCCCCGGCCATGCACGGCGCCAAGCTCCCCCCCCGTGCCCTGAGCTCCCCCATCCACACACGACCCCTAGCTCCCCCCTCCCTGCCCCTGAGCTCCCCCCTACACACGGCCCCTAGCTCCCCCCTCCCTGCCCTGACATCCCCTCTCCCTGCCCCTGACTCCCCGGCTACACACAGCCCCTAGCTCCCCCCTCCTTGCCCTTGAGCTCCCCCCCACGGCCCCGAGCTCCCCCTTCCCTGCCCTTGAGCTCCCCCGGCTACTCACGGCCCCTAGCTCCCCCCTCCCTACCCCTGAGCTCCCCCGGCTACACACGGCCCCAAGCTCCCCCGTCCCTGGCCCTGAGCTCCCCCGGCCACACACGGCCCCTAGCCCCCCCTCCCTACCCCTGAGCTCCCCCGGCCACACACTGCCCCTCGCTCCCCCTCCCTGCCCCTGAGCTCCCCCCTCCCTGCCCCTGAGTTCCCCCGGCATCGCAGGGCCCCTGAGCTCCCCCCTCCCTGCCCCTGAGCTCCCCTGGGACGCACTGCCCCTAGCTCCCCCCTCCCTGCCCCTGAGCTCCCCCGGCCACGCACGGCCCCTAGCTCCCCCCCCTCCCCTGAGCTCCCCCGGCTATGCACGGCCCCTAGCTCCCCCCCCTGCCCCTGAGCTCCCCGGCTACGCACGGCCCCAAGCTCTGCCCTCCCTGCCCTTGAGCTCCCCCGGCCACACATGGCCCGAGCTCCCCGTTCCCTGCCCTTGAGCTCCCCCGGCTACGCACGGGCCCTAGCTCCCCACTCCCTGCCCCTGAGCTCCCCCGGCCACACAGGCCCCTAGCTCCCCCCTCCCTGCTCCGGAGCTCCCATCCACACACGACCCCTAGCTCCCCCTACCTGCCCCTGAGCTCCCCCGGCTACACACTGCCCCTAGCTCCCCCTCCCTGCCCCTGAGATCCCCTCTCCCTGCCCCTGAGCTCCCCGGCTGCACACAGCCCCGAGCTCCCCCCTCCCTGCCCTTGAGCTCCCCCCACGGCCCCGAGCTCCCCCCTCCCTGCCCTTGAGCTCCCCCGGCTACTCACAGCCCATAGCTCCCCCCTCCCTACCCCTGAGCTCCCCCGGCTACACACGGCCCCTAGCTCCCCCGTCCCTGGCCCTGAGCACCCCGGCCACACACGGCCCCTAGCTCCCCCCTCCCTGGCCTGAGCTCCCCGGCCACACACGGCCCCGAGCTCCCCCCTCCCTGGCCCTGAGCTCCCCCGGCCACTAAACGGCTCCGAGCTCCCCCCCTCCCTGCCCCTGAGTTCCCCGGCCACACACGGCCCCTAGCTCCCCCCTCCCTGCTCCTGAGCTCCCCCGGCTACACACGGCCCCGTAGCTCCCCCCTCCCTGCCCCTGAGCTCCCCCGCTACGCACTGCCCCTAGCTCCCCCCTCCCTGCCCCTTAGTTCCCCCCCTCCCTGCCCTGAGCTCCCCCGGCTACACACGGCCCCTAGCTCCCCCCTCCCTGCCGCCTGAGCTCCCCCCTCCCTGCCCCTGAGCTCCCCCGGCCACACATGCCCCTAGCTCCCCCCTCCCTGCTCCTGAGCTCCCCCGGCTCACACACGCCCCTAGCTCCCCCCTCCACTGCCCCTGAGCTCCCCGGCTACACACTGCCCCTAGCTCCCCCTCCCTGCCCCTGAGCTACCCCTCTCCCTGCGCCCTGAGCTCCCACCGGCTGCACACAGCCCCGAGCTCCCCCCTCCTGCCCTTGAGCTCCCCCCACGGCCCCGAGCTCCCCCTTCCCTGCCCTTGAGCTCCCCCGGCTACGCACGGCCCCTAGCTCCCCCCTCCATGCCCTGAGCTCCCCCGGCTACACACGGCCCCTAGCTCCCCCGTCCCTGGCCCTGAGCACCCCCGGCCACACACGGCCCCTAGCTCCCCCGTCCCTGGCCCTGAGCTCCCCCGGCCACACACGGCCCCGAGCTCCCCCCTCCCTGCCCTTGAGCTCCCCCGGCCATAAACGGCCCCGAGCTCCCCCCTCCCTGCCCCTGAGTTCCCCGGCCACACACGGCCCCTAGCTCCCCCCTCCTGCTCCTGAGCTCCCCCGGCTACACAGATCCCGTAGCTCCCCCCTCCCTGCCCTGAGCTCCCCCGGCTACACACTGCCCCTAGCTCCCCCCTCCCTGCCCCTTAGTTCCCCCTCCCTGCCCCTGAGCTCCCCCGGCTACACACGGCCCCTAGCTCCCCCCTCCCTGCCCGCTGAGCTCCCCCCTCCCTGCCCTGACCTCCCCCGGCCACACACGGCCTCCGAGCTCCCCCCTCCCTGCCCCTGAGCTCTCCCGGCCTACACACGGCCCCTAGCTCCCCCCTCCCTGCCCCTTAGCTCCCCCTTCCCTGCCCCTGAGCTCCCCCGGCTACACACGGCCCCTAGTTCCCCCCTCCCTGCCCCTGAGCTCCCCAGGCTACACACAGCCCCTAGCTCCCCCCTCCCTGCCCCTGAGCTCCCCCGGCTACGCACGGCCCCTAGCTCCCCCCTCCCTGCCCTGAGCTCCCCGGCTACACACGGCCCCTAGCTCCCCCCTCCCTGCCTAGCCCTGAGCTCCCCCGGCTACACACGGCCCCTAGTCCCCCCTCCCTGCCCCTGAGCTCTCCCGGCTACACACGGCCGCTTAGCTCCCCCCTCCCTGCCCCTTAGCTCCCCCCTCCCTGCCCCTGAGCTCCCCCGGCTACACACGGCCCCTAGCTCCCCCCTCCCTGCCCCTGAGCTCCCCCCTCCCTGCCCCTGAGCTCCCCCGGCTACACACAGCCCCTAGCTCCCCCCTCCATGCCCCTGAGCTACCCCGGCTACTCACGGCCCCTAGCTCCCCTCTCCTGGCCCCGAGCTCCCCCCTCCGTGACCTTGAGCTCCCCTGGCCACACATGGCCGCGAGCTCCCCCCTCCCTGCCCTTGAGCTCCCCCGGCTACGCACGGGCCCGAGCTCCCCCCTCCCTGCCCCTGAGCTCCTCCGGCAACGCAGGGCCCCTAGCTCCCCCCTCCCTGCCCCTGAGCTCCCCCGGCTACGCAGGGCCCCTAGCTTCCCCCTCCCTGCCCCTGAGCTCCCACGGCTACGCACGGCTCCTAGCTCCCCCTCCCTGCCCGTGAGATCCCACGGGCTACACACGGCCCCTAGCTTCCCCCTCCATGCCCCTGAGCTCCCCCGGCTACGCACGGCCCCTAGCTCCCCCCTCCCTGCCCCTGAGCTCCCCCGGCTACGCAGGGCCCCTAGCTCCCCCTCCCTGCCCCTGAGCTCCCCCGGCCTACACACGGCCCCTAGCTCCCCCCTCCCTGCCCCTGAGCTCTCCCGGCTACACACGGCCCCTAGCTCCCCCCTCACTGCCCCCTTAGCTCCCCCCTCCCTGCCCCTGAGCTCCCCCGGCCACACACGGCCCCTAGTTCCCCCCTCCCTGCCCCTGAGCTCTCCCGGCTACACACGGCCCCTAGCTCCCCCCTCCCTGCCCCTTAGCTCCCCCCTCCCTGCCCCTGAGCTCCCCCGGCTACACACGGCCCCTAGCTCCCCCCTCCCTGCCCCTGAGCTCCCCCGGCTACACACGGCCCCTAGCTCCCCCCTCCCTGCCCCTGAGCTACCCCGGATACTCACGGCCCCTAACTCCCCCCTCCCTGCTCCCTGAGCTCCCTCCGGCCACACACGGACCCTAGCTCCCCCCTCCTTCCCCTGAGCTCCGCCGGCCACACACGGCCCTAGCTCCCCCTCCCTGCCCGTTGAGCTCCCCCGGTCACACACGGCCCCTAGCTCCCCCTCTCCTGCCCCTGAGCTCCCCGGCCGACACAGGGCCCCGAGCTCCCCCCTCCCTGCCCTTGAGCTCCCCCGGCCACACACGGCCCCGAGCTCCCCCTCTCCCTGCCCCTGAGCTCCCCCGGCCACACACGACCCCGAGCTCCACCCTCCCTGCCCCTGAGCTCCCCCCTCCCTGCTCCGGAGCTCCGCCATCCACACACGACCCCTAGCTCCCCCTACCTACCCCTGAGCTCCCCCGGCTACACACAGCCCCTAGCTCCCCCCTCCTTGCCCTTGAGCTCCCCCCCACGGCCCCGAGCTCCCCCTTCCCTGCCCTTGAGCTCCCCCGGCTACTCACGGCCCCTAGCTCCCCCCTCCCTACCCCTGAGCTCCCCCGGCTACACACGGCCCCAAGCTCCCCCGTCCCTGGCCCTGAGCTCCCCCGGCCACACACGGCCCCTAGCTCCCCCCTCCCTACCCCTGAGCTCCCCCGGCCACACACTGCCCCTCGCTCCCCCCTCCCTGCCCTGAGTTCCCCCGGCATCGCAGGGCCCCTGAGCTCCCCCCTCCCTGCCCCTGAGCTCCCCTGGCTACGCACTGCCCCTAGCTCCCCCCTCCCTGCCCCTGAGCTCCCCCGGCCACGCACGGCCCCTAGCTCCCCCCTCCCTGCCCCTGAGCTCCCCCGGACACACATGGCCCCTAGCTCCCCCCTCCTTGCCCTTGAGCTCCCCCGGCCACACACGGCTCCGAGCTCCCCTCTCCCTGACCTTGAGCTCCCCCGGCCACACATGGCCGCGAGCTCCCCCTCCCTGCTCCGGAGCTCCCCCATCCACACACGACCCCTAGCTCCCCCCTGCCTGCCCCTGAGCTCCCCCGGCTACACACTACCCCTAGCTCCCCCCTCCCTGCCCCTGAGATCCCCTCTCCCTGCCCCTCAGCTCCCACGGCTGCACACGGCCCCGAGCTCCCCCCTCCTTGCCCTTGAGCTCCCCCCCACGGCCCCGAGCTCCCCCTTCCCTGCCCTTGAGCTCCCCCGGCGACACACGGCCCCGAGCTCCCCCCTCCCTGCCCTTGAGCTCCCCCGGCCACACACTGCCCCGAGCTCCCCCGTCCCTGCCCTTGAGTTCCCCCGGCCATAAACGGCCCCGAGCTCCCCACTCCCTGCCCCTGAATTCCACCGGCCACACACGGCCCCTAGGTGCCCCCTCCTTGCCCTTGAGCTCCCCCGGCTACACAGAGCCCCTAGCTCCCCCCTCCCTGCCCCTGAGCTCCCCCGGCCACACACGGCCCCTAGCTCCCCCCTCCCTGCCCTTGAGTTCCCCCGGCTACTCACGGCCCCTAGCTTCCCCCTCCCTGCCCCTGAGCTCCCCCGGCTACACACGCCCCCTAGCTCCCCCCTACCTGCCCCTGAGCTCTCCCCACGGCCCCGAGCTCCCCCTTCCCTGCCCTTGAGCTCCCCCGGCTACACACGGCCCCTAGCTCCCCCCTCCCTGCTCCTGAGCTCCCCCGGCCACACACGGCCCCGAGCTCTCCCGTCCCTGCCCCTGAGCTCCCCGGCTACACAGGGCCCCTAGCTCCCCCCTCCCTGTCCCTGAGCTCCCCCGGCTAAACACGGCCCCTAGCTCCCCCCTCCCTGCTCCTGAGCTCCCCCGGCCTCACACGGCCCCGAGCTCCCCCCTCCCTGCCCCTGAGCTCCCCCGGCCACACATGGCCCCTAGCTCCCCCCTCCATGCCCCTGAGCTACCCCGGCTACTCACGGCCCCTAGCTCCCCCCTCCTTGCCCCTGAGCTCCCCCGGGTACGCTAGGCCCCTATCTCCCCCCTCCCAGCCCCTGAGCTCCGCCATCCACACACGACCCCTAGCTCCCCCCTACCTACCCCTGAGCTCCCCCGGCTACACACTGCCGCTAGCTCCCCCCTCCCTGCCCCTGAGATCCCCTCTCCCTGCCCCTGATCTCCCGCGGCTACACACAGCCCCTAGCTCCCCCCTCCTTGCCCGTGAGCTCCGCCCCACGGCCCCGAGCTCCCCCTTCCTGCCCTTGAGCTCCACCGGCTAACTCACGGCCCCTAGCTCCCCCTCCCTACCCCTGAGCTCCCCCGGTACCACACGGCCCAAAGCTCCCCCGTCCCTGGCCCTGAGCTCCCCCGGCCACACATGGCCCCTAGCTCCCCCCTCCCTACCCCTGAGCTCCCCCGGCCACACACTGGACCTCGCTCCCCCCTCCCTGCCCCTGAGGTCCCCCCTCCCTGCCCTTGAGTTCCCCCGGCATCGCAGGGCCCCCTGAGCTCCCCCTCCCTGCCCCTGAGCTCCCCTGGCTACTCACGGCCCCTAGCTCACCCTCCCTGCCCCTGAGCTCCCCGGACTACACACGCCCCCTAGCTCCCACCTACCTGCCCATGAGCTCCCCCCACGGCCCTGAGCTCCCCCTTCCCTGCCCTTGAGCTCCCCCGGCTACACACGGCCCCTAGCTCCCCCCTCCCTGCTCCTGAGCTCCCCCGGCCACACACGGCCCCGAGCTCCCCCCTCCCTGCCCCTGACCTCGCCGGCTACACAGGGCCCCTAGCCCCCCCTCCCTGCCCCTGAGCTCCCCGGCTAAACACGGCCCTAGCTCCGCCTTCCTGCTCCTGAGCTCCCCGCGCGACACTCGGCCCGGCTCCCCCTCCCTGCCCTTGAGCTCCCCCGGCCACACATTGCCCCGAGCTCCCCCCTCCCTGCCTTGAGTTCCCCCGGCCATAAACGGCCCCGAGCTCCCCACTCCCTGCCCCTGAATTCCCCCGGCCACACACGGCCCCTAGGTCCCCCCTCCATGCCCCTGAGCTACCCCGGCTACTCACGGCCCCTAGCTCCCCCCTCCTTGCCCCTGAGCTCCCCCGGGTACGCTCGGCCCCTATTTCCCCCCTCCGAGCCCCTGAGCTCCACCGGCCACACACGCCCCCTAGCTCCCCCCTCCCTGTCCCTAAGCTCCCCCGGCTACACACGGCGCCTAGTTCCCCCCTCCCTACCCCTGAGCTCCCCCGGCTACACACGGCCCCTAGTTCCCCCCTCCCTGCCCCTGAGCTCTCCCGGCCACACACGCCCCCTAGCTCCCCCCTACCTGCTCCTGAGCTCCCCCGGCTACGCACGGGCCCTAACTCCCCCCTCCCTGCCCCTGAGCTCCCGCGGCCACACACGGCCCCTAGCTCCCCCCTCCGTGACCTTGAGCTCCCCTGGCCACACATGGCCGCGAGCTCCCCCCTGCCTGCCCTTGAGCTCCCCCGGCTACGCACGAGCCCTAGCTCCCCCCTCCCTGCCCCTGAGCTCCTCCGGCAACGCAGGGCCCCTAGCTCCCCCCTCCCTGCCCCTGAGCTCCCCCGACTACGCACGGCCCCTGAGCTCCCCCTCCCTGCCCCTGAGCTCCCCTGACTACGCACTGCCCCTAGCTCCCCCCTCCCTGCCCCTGAGCTCCCCCGGCCACGCACGGCCCCTAGCTCCCCCCTCCCTGCCCCTGAGCTCCCCCGGCTACGCATGGCCCCTAGCTCCCCCCACCCTGCCCCTGAGCTACCCCGGCTACGCACGGCCCGAAGCTTCGCCCTCCCTGCCCTTGAGCTCTCCCGGCTACACACGGCCCCGAGCTCCCCCCTCCCTGCCCCTGAGCTCCCCCGGACACACATGGCCCCTAGCTCCCCCCTCCTTGCCCTTGAGCTCCCCCGGCCACACACGGCTCCGAGCTCCCCTCTCCCTGACCTTGAGCTCCCCCGGCCACACATGGCCGCGAGCTCCCTCTCCCTGCACATGAGCTCCCCCGGCCACACATGTCCCCTAGCTCCCCCTCCCTGCTCCGGAGCTCCCCCATCCACACACGAACACTAGCTCCCCTTACCTGCCCCTGAGCTCCCCCGGCTACACACTGCCCCTAGCTCCCCCTCCCTGCCGCTGAGATCCCCTCTCCCTGCCCCTCAGCTCCCACGGCTGCACACACGGCCCGAGCTTCCCCCTCCTTGCCCTTGAGCTCCCCCCCACGGCCCCGAGCTCCCCCTTCCCTGCCCTTGAGTTCCCCCGGCCATACTCGGCCCCGAGCTCCCCACTCCCTGCCCCTGAATTCCACCGGCACACACGGCCCCTAGGTCCCCCCTCCTTGCCCTTGAGCTCCCCCGGCTACACAGTGCCCCTAGCTCCCCCCTCCCTGCCCCTGAGCTCCCCGGCCACACACGGCCCCTAGCTTCCCCTCCCTGCCCTTGAGCTCCCCGGCTACTCACGGCCCCTAGCTTCCCCCTCCCTGCCCCTGAGCTCCCCCGGCTACACGGCCCCATAGCTCCCCCCTACCTGCCCTGAGCTCTCCCACGGCCCCGAGCTTCCCCTCCCTGCCCTTGAGCTCCCCCGGCTACACACGGCCCCTAGCTCCCCCCTCCCTGCTCCTGAGATCCCCCGGCCACACACGGCCCCGAGCTCTCCCGTCCCTGCCCCTGAGCTCCCCGGCTACACACGGCCCTAGCTCCCCCCTCCCTGTACTGAGCTCCCCGCTAATCTCGGCCCCTAGCTCCCCCCTCCCTGCTCCTTAGCTCCCCGGCCTCTCACGGCCCCGAGCTCCCCCTCCCTGCCCTGTCCCCCCCTACCCACGGCCACATCATGCCCTAGCTCCCCCCTCCCATGCCCCTGAGCTACCCCGGCTACTCACGGCCCCTAGCTCCCCCTCCTTGCCCCTGAGCTCCCCCGGGTTCGCTAGGCCCCTATCTCCCCCTCCCAGCCTGAGCTCGCCATCCACACACGACCCCTAGCTCCCCCCCTGACTACCCTGAGCTCCCCGGCTACACACTGCCGCTAGCTCCCCCCTCCCTGCCCCTGAGATCCCCTCTCCCTGTCCCTGATCTCCGCGGCTACACACTGCCCCTAGTCCCCCTCTTGCCCTTGAGCTCCGCCCCACGGCCCCGAGCTCCCCCTTCCCTGCCCTTGAGCTCCCCCGGCTACTCACGGCCCATAGCTCCCCCCTCACTACCCCTGAGCTCCCCCGGCTACACACGGCCCATAAGCTCCCCCCTCCCTGCCCTTGAGCTCCCCCGGCCCTACACACTGCCCCAGGCTCCCCCTCCCCTGCCCTCGGTTCCCCCCGGCCTCACCAACTGGACCTCGCTCCCCCCCTCTGAGCCCCTGTGGTCCCCCCTCCCTGCCTGAGTTCCCCCGGCATCGCAGGGCCCCTGAGCTCCCCCCTCCATGCCCCTGAGCTCCCCTGGCCTACTCTCGGCCCCTAGCTCCCCCCTCCCTGCCCCTGAGCTCCCCCCGGCTACACACGCCCCCTTGCTCCCCCCTACCTGCCCCTGAGCTCCCACCCACGGCCTGAGCTCCCCTTCCCTGCCCTTGAGCTCCCCCGGCTACACACGGCCCCTAGCTCCCCCCTCCCTGCTCCTGAGCTCCCCCGGCCACACACGGCCCCGAGCTCCCCCCTCCCTGCCCCTGACCTCGCTGGCTACACAGGGCCCCTAGCCCCCCTCCCTGCCCCTGAGCCCCCCGGCCTAAACACGGACCCTAGCTCGCCCTTCCTGCTCCTGAGCTCCCCCGGCGACACACGGCCCCGAGCTCCCCCTCCCTGCCCCTGAGCTCCCCCCTCCCTGCCCCTGAGCTCCCCGGCTACACACAGCACCTAGCTCCCCCCTCCATGCCCCTGAGCTACCCCGGATACTCACGTCCCCTAGTTCCCACCTCACTGCCCCTGAGCTCTCCCGGCTACACACGGCCCATAGCTCCCACCTTCTCTGCCCTGAGCTCCCCCCTCCCTGTCCCTGAGCTCCTCCGGCCACCACACGGCCCCTTGCTCCCCCCTCCTTGCCCTTGAGCTCCGCCGGCACACACTAGGGCCCGAGCTCCACCCTCCCTGCCGTTGAGCTCCCCCGGGTCATCACAGGCCCCGAGCTCCCCCTCTCCCAGCCCCTGAGCTCCCCGGCGACACCGTTGCCCCGAGCTCCCCCCTCCCTGCCCTTGAGCTCCCCCGGCCACACACGGCCCCGAGCTCCCCTCTCCCTGCCCCTGAGCTCCCCCGGCCACACACGGCCCCGAGCTCCACCCTCCCTGCCCCTGAGCTCCCCCCTCCCTGCCCCTGAGCTCCCCCGGCTACACACAGCCCCTAGCTCCCCCCTCCATGCCCGTAGCTCCCCGGCTACACAGGGCCCCTAGCTCCCCCCTCCCTGTCCCTGAGCTCCCCCGGCTAAACACGGCCCCTAGCTCCCCCCTCCCTGCTCCTGAGCTCCCCCGGCCTCACACGGCCCCGAGCTCCCCCCTCCCTGCCCCTGAGCTCCCCCGGCCACACATGGCCCCTAGCTCCCCCCTCCATGCCCCTGAGCTCCCGCGGCCACACACGGCCCCTAGCTCCCCCCTCCGTGACCTTGAGCTCCCCTGGCCATGCATGGCCGCGAGCTCCCCCTGCCTGCCCTTGAGCTCCCCCGGCTACGCACGAGCCCTAGCTCCCCCCTCCCTGCCCCTGAGCTCCTCCGGCAACGCAGGGCCCCTAGCTCCCCCCTCCCTGCCCCTGAGCTCCCCCGGCTACGCACGGCCCCGAGCTCCCCCCTCCCTGCCCCTGAGCTCCCCGCTCCCTGCCCCTGAGCTCCCCCGGCTACACACAGCCCCTAGCTCCCCCCTCCATGCACCTGAGCTACCCGGCTTACTCACGGCCCCTAGGTCCCCCTCCTTACCCCTGAGCTCCCCAGCCACACACGGCCCCTATCTCTCCCCCCTCCTTGCCCTTGAGGTCTCCCGGCCACACACGGGCCCAAGCTACCCCCTCCCTGCCCTTCAGCTCCCCGGGCACACACGGGGCCCGAAACTCCCCCCTCCCTGCCCTGAGCTCCCCCGGCCACACACCGCCCCGAGCTCCCCCCTCCCTGCCCTAGAGCTCCCCCGGCCACCACACGGCCCGAACTCCCCCCTCCGTGCCCTTGAGCTCCCCCGGCCATAAACGGCCCCGAGCTCCCCCTTCCCTACCCCTGAGCTCCCCCGAACACACACGGCCCCTAGCTCCCCCCTCCCTGCCCCTGAGCTCCCCCGGCAACGCAGGGCCCCTAGCTCCCCCCTCCCTGCCCCTGAGCTACCCCGGCTACGCACGGCCCCGAGCTCCCCCCTCCCTGCCCCTGAGCTCCCCGCTCCCTGCCCCTGAGCTCCCCCGGCTACACACAGCCCCTAGGTCCCCCCTCCTTACCCCTGAGCTCCCCCAGCCACACACGGCCCTTGAGGTCTCCCGGCCACACACGGCCCCAAGCTCCCCCCTCCCTGCCCTTCAGCTCCCCCGGGCACACACGGGCCCGAGCTCCCCCCTTCCTGCCCCTGAGCTCCCCCGGCCACACACGGGCCCGAGCTCCCCCCTTCCGGCCCCTGAGCTCCCCCGGCCACACACGGCCCCGAACTCACCCCTCCGTGCCCTTGAACTCCCCCGGCCACACACGGCCCCAAGCTCCCCCCTACCCTGCCCTTCAGCTCCCCGGCCACACTTGTCCCTTGCTCCCCCCTCCATGCTCCGGAGTCCCCATCCCACACACGGCCCTAGGTCCCCCTCCTTGCCCTTGAGCTCCCCGGCTACACACGGCCCCTAGCTACTCCTCCCTGCTCTGAGCTCCCCCGGCCACACACGGCCCCGAGCTCCCCCTCCCTGCCCTTAGCTCCCCCCTCCCGGTCCCTGAGCTCCCCCGGCGACACACGGCCCCTAGTTCCCCCCTCCTGCCCCTGAGCTCTCCGGCTACACACGGCCCCTAGCTCCCCCTCCCTGCCCCTGAGCCCCCCGGCTACACACAGCCCCTAGCTCCCCCCTCCATGCCCGTGAGCTACCCGGCTACTCACGGCCCCTAACTCCCCCCTCCTGCCCCTGAGCTCTCCCGGCTACACTCGGCCCCTAGCTCCCCCCTCCCTGACCCCTTAGCTCCCCCCCTGCCCCTGAGCTCCCCGGCTTCACACGGCCCCCTAGTTCCCCCTCCCTCCCTGCCCGAGCTCTCCAGCTACACACGGCCCCTAGCTCCACCCTCCTGCCCCTGAGCTCCCCCCTCCCTGCCCCTGAGCTCCCCCGGCTACACACAGCCCCTAGCTCCCCCTCCATGCCCTGAGCCTCCCGGTTCACCACACGGCCCCGAGCTCCCCCTCTCCCTGCCCCTGAGCTCCCCCGGCGACACACAGCCCCTAGCTCCCCCCTCCATGCCCCTGAGCTACCCCGGCTACTCACGGCCCCTTGGTCCCCCTCCTTACCCCTGAGCTCCCCCCACCACAACGGCCCCTAGCTCCCCCCTCCTTGCCCTTGAGGTCTCCCGGCCAAACACGGCCCCAAGCTCCCCCCTCCCTGCCCTAGAGCTCCCCGGCCACACACGGCCCGAACTCCCCCCTCCGTGCCCTTGAGCTCCCCGGCCATAAACAGCCCCGAGCTCCCCCGTCCCTACCCCTGTGCTCCCCGACCACACACGGCCCCTAGCTCCCCCCTCCCTGCCCCTGAGCTCCCCCGGCTACGCATGGCCCTAGCTCCCCCAACCCTGCCCTGAGCTACCCGGCTACGCACGGCCCCAAGCTCCGCCCTCCCTGCCTTGAGCTCCCCGGCTACACACGGCCCCGAGGTCCCCCCTCCCTGCCCCTGAGCTCCCCCGGACACACACGGCCCCTAGCTCCCCCCTCCTTGCCCTTGAGCTCCCCCGGCCACACACGGCCCCAAGCTCCCCCCTCCCTGCCCTTCAGCTCCCCCGGGCACACACGGGCCCGAGCTCCCCCCTCCCTGCCCCTGAGCTCCCCCGGCCACACACGGCCCCGAGCTCCCCCCTCCCTGCCCTAGAGCTCCCCCGGCCACACACGGCCCCGAACTCCCCCCTCCGTGCCCTTGAGCTCCCCCGGCCATAAACGGCCCCGAGCTCCCCCGTCCCTACCCGAGCTCCCCCGACCAACACGGCCCCAGCTCCCCCCTCCCTGCCCCTGAGCTCCCCCGGCACCTGGCCCCTAGCTCCCCCCCCCTGCCCCTGAGCTCCAGGCTACGCACGGCCCCAAGCTCCGCCCTCCCTGCCCTTGAGCTCCCCCGGCACACACGGCCCCGAGTCCCCCCTCCCGCCCCTGAGCTCCCCCGGCACACACGGCCCCTAGCTCCCCCCTCCTTCCCTTGAGCTCCCCCGGCCACACACGGCCCAGCTCCCCTCCCCTGACCTTGAGCTCCCCCGGCCACACATCCCAGCTCCCCTCTCCCTGCCCCTGAGCTCCCCCGGCCACACAGTCCCCTAGCTCCCCCCTCCCTCTCCGGAGCTCCCCCCCACACACGGCCCCTAGGTCCCCCCTCCTTGCCCTTGAGCTTCCCCGGCACACACGGCCCCTAGCTCCCCCCTCCCTGCCCTGAGCTCCCCCGGCCACACACGGCCCCTAGCTCCCGCTCCCTTCCCTGAGCTCCCCGGCCACGCACGGCCCCTACTCCCCCTTCCCTCCCCTGACTCCCCGGCTACACACGGCCCTTGCTCCCCTCCCTTTCCCTTGAGCCCCCCCCAGGCCCCAGCTCCCCCCTCCATGCCCCTGAGCTCCCCCGGCTAACCACGGCCCCTAGGTCCCCCCTCCATTACCCCTGAGCTCCCCCAGCCACACACGGCCCCTAGCTCCCCCCTCCGTGCCCTTGAGGTCTCCCGGCCACACACGGCCCCAAGCTCCCCCCGTCCCTGCCCTTCAGCTCCCCCGGGCACACACGGGCCCGAGCTCCCCGCTCCCTGCCCCTGAGCTCCCCCGGCCACACACGGCCCCGAGCTCCCCCCTCCCTGCCCTAGAGCTCCCCCGGCCACACACGGCCCCGAACTCCCCCCTCCCTGCCCTTGAGCTCCCCGGGCCATAAACGGCCCCGAGCTCCCCCCTCCCTACCCCTGAGCTCCCCCGACCACACACGGCCCCTAGCTCCCCCCTCCCTACCCCTGAGCTCCCCTGGCTACGCAGGCCCCCAGCTCCCCCACCCTGCCCCTGAGCTACCCCGGCTACGCACGGCCCCAAGCTCCGCCCTCCCTGCCCTTGAGCTCCCCCGGCTACACACGGCCCCGAGGTCCCCCCTCCCTGCCCCTGAGCTCCCCCCGGACCACACGGCCCCTAGCTCCCCCCTCCTTGCCCTTGAGCTCCCCCGGCCACACACGGCCCCAAGCTCCCCCCTCCCTGCCCTTCAGCTCCCCCGGGGACACACGGGCCCGAGCTCCCCCCTCCCTGCCCCTGAGCTCCCCCGGCCACACACGGCCCCGAGCTCCCCCCTCCCTGCCCTAGAGCTCCCCCGGCCACACACGGCCCCCGAACTCCCCCCCCTCCGTGCCCTTGAGCTCCCCCGGCCATAAACGGCCCCGAGCTCCCCCCGTCCCTACCCCAGAGCTCCCCCACCACACACCGGCCCCTAGCTCCCCCCTCCCTGCCCCTGACTCCCCCGGCTACGCATGGCCCCTAGCTCCCCCCACCCTGCCCCTGAGCTACCCCCGCTACGCACGGCCCCAAGCTCCGCCCTCCCTGCCCTTGAGCTCACCCCGGCTACACACCGGCCCCAGGTCCCCCCTCCCTGCCCCTGAGCTCCCCCCCGGACACACACCGGCCCCTAGCTCCCCCTCCTTGCCCTTTGGAGCTCCCCCGCCACACCGGCCCCCAAGCTCCCCCCCCCTGCCCTTCAGCTCCCCCGGGGACACACGGGCCCGAGCTCCCCCCTCCCTGCCCCTGAGCTCCCCCGGCCACACACGGCCCCGAGCTCCCCCCTCCCTGCCCTAGAGCTCCCCCGGCCACACACGGCCCCGAACTCCCCCCTCCCGTGCCCTTGAGCTCCCCCGGCCATAAACGGCCCCGAGCTCCCCCGTCCCTACCCCAGAGCTCCCCCGACCACACACGGCCCCTAGCTCCCCCCTCCCTGCCCCTGAGCTCCCCCGGCTACGCATGGCCCCTAGCTCCCCCCACCCTGCCCCTGAGCTACCCCGGCTACGCACGGCCCCAAGCTCCGCCCTCCCTGCCCTTGAGCTCCCCCGGCTACACACGGCCCCGAGGTCCCCCCTCCCTGCCCCTGAGCTCCCCCGGACACACACGGCCCCTAGCTCCCCCCTCCTTGCCCTTGAGCTCCCCCGGCCACACACGGCTCCGAGCTCCCCTCTCCCTGACCTTGAGCTCCCCCGGCCACACATGGCCGCGAGCTCCCCCCTCCCTGCCCCTGAGCTCCCCCGGCCACACATGTCCCCTAGCTCCCCCCTCCCTGCTCCGGAGCTCCCCCATCCACACACGGCCCCTAGGTCCCCCCTCCTTGCCCTTGAGCTCCCCCGGCTACACACGGCCCCTAGCTCCCCCCTCCCTGCTCCTGAGCTCCCCCGGCCACACACGGCCCCTAGCTCCCCGCTCCCTTCGCCTGAGCTCCCCTGGCCACGCACGGCCCCTAGCTCCCCCTTCCCTGCCCCTGAGCTCCCGCGGCTACACACGGCCGCTTGCTCCCCTCTCCTTTCCCTTGAGCTCCCCCCCATGGCCCCGAGCTCCCCCCTCCCTGCTCCTGAGCTCCCCCGGCCAAACACGGCCCCTAGCTCCCCCCTCCTTGCCCCTGAGCTCCCCTCTCCCTGCCCCTGCGCTCCCCCGGCTACGCACAGGCCCTAGCTCCCCCCTCCCTGCCCCTGAGCTCCCCCGGCATCGCAGGGCCCCTAGCTCCGCCCTCCCTGCCCCTGAGCTCCCCCATCTACGCCCTGCCCCAAGCTCCCCCCTCCCTGCCCTTGACCTCCCCCGGCTACACACGGCCCCTAGCTCCCGCCTCCCTGCCCCTGAGCTCCCCCGGCCACACAGGGCCCCTAGCTCCCCCCTCCCTGCCCCTGAGCTCCCCCGGCCACACACGGCCCCTAGCTCCCCCCTCCCTGCTCTTGAGCTCCCCCGGCTACACACGGCCCCTAGCTCCCCCCTCCCTGCCCCTGAGCTCCCCCGGCTACACACGCCCCCTAGCACCCCGCTACCTGCCCCTGAGCTACCCTCGCTACGCACAGCCCCTAGCTCCCCCCTCATTGTCCCTGAGCTCCCCCGGCTACGCACGGGACCTAGCTCCCCCCTACCTGCCCTTGAGCTACCCTGGCTACGCACAGCCCCTAGCTCCCCCCTCCCTGTCCCTGAGCTCCCCCGGCTACACACGCCCCCTAGCTCCCCCCTACCTGCCCCTGAGCTACCCCCGGCTACGCACAGCCCCTAGCTCCCCCCCCCTGTCCCTGAGCTCCCCCGGCTACACACGGCCCCTATTTCCCTCCTCCCTGCCCCTGAGCTCCCCCGGCTACACACGGCCCCTAGCTCCCCCCTCCCTGCCCCTGAGCTCCCCCCTCCCTGCCCCTGAGCTCCCCCGGCCACACACAACCCCTAGCTCCCCCCTCCCTGCCCCTGAGCTCCCGCGGCTACACACGGCCCCTAGCTCCCCCCTCCTTGCCCCTGAGCTCCCCCGGCTACGCTCGGCCCCTAGCTCCCCCCTCCCTGCTCCTGAGCTCCCCCGGCCACACACGGCCCCTAGCTCCCCCCTCCTTTCCCTTGAGCTCCCCCGGCTACAAATGGCCCCGAGCTCCCCCCCTTCCCTTCCCTTCAGCTCCCCCAGCTACACACAGGCCCCTAGTTCCCCCCCTCCCTGCCCCTGAGCTGCCCCGGCCACACACCGGCCCCTAGCTCCCCCCTCCCTGCCCCTGAGCTCCCCTGGCTACACATGCCCCCTAGCACCCCCCTACCTGCCCCTGAGCTACCCTCCTACGCACAGCCCCTAGCTCCCCCCTCATTGCCCCTGAGCTCCCCCCGGCTACGCACGGGACCCCGCTCCCCCCCTCCCTGTCCCTGAGCTCCCCCAGCTACACACGGCCCCTAGCTCCCCCCTCCCTGTCCCTGAGCTCCCCCGGCTACACATGCCCCCTAGCTCCCCCCCCTACCTTCCCCTGAGCTACCCTGGCTACGCACAACCCCTAGCTCCCCCCTCTCTGTCCCTGACCACCCCGCTACGCACGGGCCCTAGCTCCCCCCCCCCCTTTCCCTGAGCTCCCCTGGCTACCACGGGCCCTAGCTCCCCCCTCCCCTGCCCTGAGCTGCCCCGACTACACATGGCCCCTAGGTCCCCCCTCCTTGCCCCTTGAGCTCCCCCAGCCACACACGGCCCCTAGATCCCCCCTCCCTGCCCCTGAGCACCCCCAGCCACACACCAGCCCTTGCTCCCCCCTCCCTGCCCCTGAGCTCCCCCCTCCCCCCCTGAGCTCCCCCGGCTACACACGGCCCCTAGCTCCCCCCTCCCTGCCCCTGAGCTCCCCCGGCCACACACGGCCCCTAGCTCCCCCCTCGTTTCCCTTGAGCTCCCCCGGCTACAAAGGCCCCGGAGCTCCCCCTTCCCTTCCCTTCAGCTCCCCCGGCTACACACAGCCCCAGTTCCCCCCTCCCTGCCCCTGAGCTACCCTCGCTACGCACAGCCCCTAGCTCCCCCCTCATTGCCCCTGAGCTTCCCCGGCTACGCACGGACCTTGCTCCCCCCTCCCTGTCCATGAGCTCCCCCAGCTACACACGGCCCCTAGCTCCCCCCTCCGTGTCCCTGAGCTCCCCCGGCTACACATGCCCCCTAGCTCCCCCCTACCTTCCCCTGAGCTACCCTGCCTACGCACAGCCCCTAGCTCCCCCCTCCCTGTCCCTGAGCTACCCCGCTACGCACGGACCCTAGCTCCCCCCTCCCTGCCCTTGAGCTCCCCCCGGCTACACACGGCCCCGAACTCCCCCCTCCGTGCCCTTGAGCTACCCCCGGCCATAAACGGCCCCAGCTCCCCCCCCTCCTTGCCCCTGAGCTCCCCCCCCACACACGGCCCCTAGCTCCCCCCCTCCTTGCCCTTGAGCTGCCCGGGCCACACACGGCCCCGAGCTCCCCCCCCTTGCCCTTGAGCTCCCCCAGCCACACACGGCCCCTAGCTCCCCCCTCCTTGCCCTTGAGCTGCCCCGGCCACACACGGCCCCGAGCTCCCCCCTCCTTGCCCTTGAGCTCCCCCCGACTACACACGGCCCCTAGCTCCCCCCTCCCTGCCCCTGAGCTCCCACGGCTACACACAGCCCTAGTTCCCCCCTCCCTGCCCCTGAGCTCCCCCGGCCAACACACGGCCCCTAGCTCCCCCCCTCCATGCCCCTGAACTACCCCAGTTACTCACGGGCCCCTAGCTCCCCCCCTCATTGCCCCTGAGCTCCCCCGGGTACGCTCGGCTCCGAGCTCCCCCCTCCTTGCCCTTGAGCTCCCCCGACTACACACGGCCCCTAGCTCCCCCCTCCCTGCCCCTGAGCTCCCGCAGCCACACACGTCTCCGAGCTCCCCCCTCACTGCCCCTGAGATCCCACGGCTACACACTGCCCCTAGTTCCCCCCTCCCTGCCCCTGAGCTCCCCCGGCCACACACGGCCCCTAGCTCCCCCCTCCCTGCCCTTGAGCTCCCCCGGCTACACACGCCCCTAGCTCCCCCCTACCTGCCCCTGAGCTCCCCCGGCCACACACGGCTCCAAGCTCCCCCCTCCCTGCCCCTGAGCTCCCCCGGCCACACATGACCCCTAACTCCCCCCTCCTCGCCCTTGAGCTCCCCCGGCAACACACGGCTCCGAGCTCCCCCCTCCCTGACCTTGAGCTCCCCCGGCCACACACGGCCCCTAGCTCCCCCGTCCCTGGCCCTGAGCTCCCCCGGCCACACACGGCCCCTAGCTCCCCCCTCCCTGCCCCTGAGCTCCCCCGGCCACACACGGCCCCTAGCTCCCCCCTCCCTGCCCCTGAGCTCCCCCGGCCACACACGGCCCCGAGCTCCCCACTCCCTGCCCTTGAGCTCCCCCGGCCACACACGGCTCCAAGCTCCCCACTCCCTGCCCATGAGCTCCCACGGCTACGCACGGCCCCTAGCTCCCCCCTCCCTGCCCCTGAGCTCCCCCGGCCTCACACGGCCCATAGCTCCCCCCTCCCTACCCCTTAGCTCCCCCCTCCCTGCCCCTGAGCTCCCCCGGCTACACACGCCCCTAGCTCCCCCCTCCCTGCCGCTGAGCTCCCCCCTCCCTGCCCCTGAGATCCCCCGGCTACACACGGCTCCTAGCTCCCCGCTACCTGCCCCTGAGCTACCCTCGCTACGCACAGCCCCTAGCTCCCCCCTCATTGTCCCTGAGCTCCCCCGGCTACGCACGGGACCCTAGCTCCCCCCTACCTGCCCTTGAGCTACCCTGGCTACGCACAGCCCCTAGCTCCCCCCTCCCTGTCCCTGAGCTCCCCCGGCTACACACGCCCCCTAGCTCCCCCCTACCTGCCCCTGAGCTACCCCGGCTACGCACAGCCCCTAGCTCCCCCCTCCCTGTCCCTGAGCTCCCCCGGCTACACACGGCCCCTATTTCCCTCCTCCCTGCCCCTGAGCTCCCCCGGCTACACACAGCCCCTAGCTCCCCCCTCCCTACCCCTGAGCTCCCCCCTCCCTGCCCCTGACTCCCCCCCGCCACACACAACGCCTAGCTCCCCCCTCCCTGCCCCTGAGCTCCCGCGGCTACACACGGCCCCTAGCTCCCCCCTCCTTGCCCCTGAGCTCCGCCGTCTACACTCGGCCCCTAGCTCCCCCCTCCCTGCTCCTGAGCTCCCCCGGCCACACACGGCCCCTAGCTCCCCCCTCCTTTCCCTTGAGCTCCCCCGGCTACAAATGGCCCCGAGCTCCCCCTTCCCTTCCCTTCAGCTCCCCCAGCTACACACAGCCCCTAGTTCCCCCCTCCCTGCCCCTGAGCTGCCCCGGCCACACACGGCCCCTAGCTCCCCCCTCCCTGCCCCTGAGCTCCCCCTGGCTACACATGCCCCCTAGCACCCCCCTACCTGCCCCTGAGCTACCCTCGCTACGCACGGCCCCTAGCTCCCCCCTCATTGCCCCTGAGCTCCCCCGGCTACGCACGGGACCTAGCTCCCCCCTCCCTGTCCCTGAGCTCCCCCAGCTACACACGGCCCCTAGCTCCCCCCTCCCTGTCCCTGAGCTCCCCCGGCTACACATGCCCCCTAGCTCCCCCCTACCTTCCCCTGAGCTACCCTGGCTACGCACAACCCCTAGCTCCCCCCTCTCTGTCCCTGAGCCACCCCGCTATGCACGGGCCCTAGCTCCCCCCTCCCTTTCCCTGAGCTCCCCTGGCTACGCACGGGCCCTAGCTCCCCCCTCCCTGTCCCTGAGCTGCCCCGACTACACATGGCCCCTAGGTCCCCCCTCCTTGCCCTTGAGCTCCCCCAGCCACACACGGCCCCTAGATCCCCCCTCCCTGCCCCTGAGCACCCCCAGCCACACACAGCCCATTGCTCCCCCCTCCCTGCCCCTGAGCTCCCCCCTCCCTGCCCCTGAGCTCCCCCGGCTACACACGGCCCCTAGCTCCCCCCTCCCTGCTCCTGAGCTCCCCCGGCCACACACGGCCCCTAGCTCCCCCCTCGTTTCCCTTGAGCTCCCCCGGCTACAAATGGCCCCGAGCTCCCCCTTCCCTTCCCTTCAGCTCCCCCGGCTACACACAGCCCCTAGTTCCCCCCTCCCTGCCCCTGAGCTACCCTCGCTACGCACAGCCCCTAGCTCCCCCCTCATTGCCCCTGAGCTTCCCCGGCTACGCACGAGACCTAGCTCCCCCCTCCCTGTCCATGAGCTCCCCCAGCTACACACGGCCCCTAGCTCCCCCCTCCGTGTCCCTGAGCTCCCCCGGCTACACATGCCCCCTAGCTCCCCCCCTACCTTCCCCTGAGCTACCCGCCACGCACAGCCCCTAGCTCCCCCCTCCCTGTCCCTGAGCTACCCCGCTACGCACGGACCCTAGCTCCCCCCTCCCTGCCCTTGAGCTCCCCCGGCTACACACGGCCCCGAACTCCCCCCTCCGTGCCCTTGAGCTACCCCGGCCATAAACGGCCCCTAGCTCCCCCCTCCTTGCCCCTGAGCTCCCCCGGCCACACACGGCCCCTAGCTCCCCCCTCCTTGCCCTTGAGCTGCCCCGGCCACACACGGCCCCGAGCTCCCCCCTCCTTGCCCTTGAGCTCCCCCAGCCACACACGGCCCCTAGCTCCCCCCTCCTTGCCCTTGAGCTGCCCCGGCCACACACGGCCCCGAGCTCCCCCCTCCTTGCCCTTGAGCTCCCCCGACTACACACGGCCCCTAGCTCCCCCCTCCCTGCCCCTGAGCTCCCACGGCTACACACAGCCCTAGTTCCCCCCTCCCTGCCCCTGAGCTCCCCCGGCCACACACGGCCCCTAGCTCCCCCCTCCATGCCCCTGAACTACCCCAGTTACTCACGGCCCCTAGCTCCCCCCTCATTGCCCCTGAGCTCCCCCGGGTACGCTCGGCTCCGAGCTCCCCCCTCCTTGCCCTTGAGCTCCCCCGACTACACACGGCCCCTAGCTCCCCCCTCCCTGCCCCTGAGCTCCCGCAGCCACACACGGCTCCCGAGCTCCCCCCTCACTCCCCTGAGATCCCACGGCTACACACTGCCCCTAGTTCCCCCCTCCCTGCCCCTGAGCTCCCCCGGCCACACACGGCCCCTAGCTCCCCCCTCCCTGCCCTTGAGCTCCCCCGGCTACACACGCCCCCTAGCTCCCCCCTACCTGCCCCTGAGCTCCCCCGGCCACACACGGCTCCAAGCTCCCCCCTCCCTGCCCCTGAGCTCCCCCGGCCACACATGACCCCTAACTCCCCCCTCCTCGCCCTTGAGCTCCCCCGGCAACACACGGCTCCGAGCTCCCCCCTCCCTGACCTTGAGCTCCCCCGGCCACACCTGGCCGCGCGCTCCCCCCTCCCTGCCCCTGAGCTCCCCCGGCCACACACGGCCCCTAGCTCCCCCGTCCCTGGCCCTGAGCTCCCCCGGCCACACACGGCCCCTAGCTCCCCCCTCCCTACCCCTGAGCTCCCCCGGCCACACACTGCCCCTAGCTCCCCTCTCCCTGCCCCTGAGCTCCCCCGGCCACATACTGCCCCTAGCTCCCCCCTCCTTGCCCTTGAGCTCCCCCGGCCACACACGGCCCCGAGCTCCCCCCTCCCTACCCTTGAGCTCTCCCGGCTACGCACGGCCCTAGCTCCCCCCATCCCTGCCCCTGAGCTCCTCCGGCAACGCAGGGCCCCTAGCTCCCCCCTCCCTGCCCCTAAGCTCCCCCGGCTACGCAGCGCCCCTAGCTCCCCCATCCCTGCCCCTGAGCTACCCCGGCTACGCACGGCCCCGAGCTCCCCCCTCCCTGCCCTTGAGCTCCCCCGGCTACACACTGCCCCTAGCTTCCCCCTCCCTGCCCCTGAGCTCCCCCGGCCACACATGGTCCCTAACTCCCCCCTCCCTGCCCCTGAGCTCGCCCGGCCACACACGGCCCCGAGCTCCCCCCTCCCTGCCCTTGAGCTCCCCCGGCCACACACGGCTCCAAGCTCCCCGCTCCCTGCCCATGAGCTCCCACGGCTACGCACGGCCCCTAGCTCCCCCCTCCCTGCCCCTGAGCTCCCCCGGCCACACACGGCCCCGAGCTCCCCCCTCCCTGCCCTTGAGCTCCCCCGGCCACACACGGCTCCAAGCTCCCCCGCTCCCTGCCCATGAGCTCCCCGGCTACGCACGGCCCCTAGCTCCCCCCTCCCTGCCCCTGAGCTCCCCCGGCCACACACGGCCCCGAGCTCCCCCCTCCCTGCCCTTGAGCTCCCCCGGCCACACACGGCTCCAAGCTCCCCGCTCCCTGCCCATGAGCTCCCACGGCTACGCACGGCCCCTAGCTCCCCCCTCCCTGCCCCTGAGCTCCCCCGGCCTCACACGGCCCATAGCTCCCCCCTCCCTGCCCTTGAGCTCCCCCGGCTACAGACGGCCCCTAGCTCCCCCCTCCCTGCCCCTGAGCTCCCCCGGCTACACACGCCCCTAGCTCCCCCCTACCTGCCCCTGAGCTCCCCCGGCTACGCACGGGCCCTAGCTCCCCCCTCCCTGTCCCTGAGCTCCCCCGGCTACACACGGCCCCTAGTTCCCCCCTCCCTGCCCCGAGCTCTCCCGGCTACACACGGCCCCTAGCTCCCCCCTCCCTACCCCTTAGCTCCCCCCTCCCTGCCCCTGAGCTCCCCCGGCTACACACGGCCCCTAGCTCCCCCCTCCCTGCCGCTGAGCTCCCCCCTCCCTGCCCCTGAGATCCCCCGGCTACACACGGCTCCTAGCTCCCCGCTCCATGCCCCTGAGCTACCCCGGCTACACACGGCCCCTAGCTCCCCCCTCCTTGCCCCTGAGGTCCCCCGGCCACACACGGCCCCTAGCTCCCCCCTCCTTGCCCTTGAGCTGCCCCGGCCACACACGGCCCCGAGCTCCCCCCTCCTTGCCCTTGAGCTCCCCCAGCCACACACGGCCCCTAGCTCCCCCCTCCTTGCCCTTGAGCTGCCCCGGCCACACACGGCCCCGAGCTCCCCCCTCCTTGCCCTTGACCTACCCCGGCTAAGCACGGCCCCTAGCTCCCCCCTCCTTGCCCCTGAGCTCCCCTGGGTACGCTCGGCCCCTAGCTCCCCACTCCCTGCTCCTGAGCTCACCCGTCCACACACGGCCCCTAGCTCCCCCCTCCCTCCCCTGAGCTCCCTCGGCTACACACGGCCCCTAGCTCCCCCCTCCTTCCCCTTGAGCTTCCCCCCACGGCCCCGAGCTCCCCCTTCCCTGCCCTTGAGCTCCGCCGGCTACACACGGCCCCTAGCTCCCCCCTCCTTGCCCTTGAGCTCCCCCGGCTACACAGAGCCCCTAGCTCCCCCCTCCCTGCCACTGAGCTCCCCCGGCCACACACGGCCCCGAGCTCCCCCCTCCCTGCCCCTGAGCTCCCCCGGCCACACACGGCCCCTAGTTCCCCCCTCTCTGCCCCTGAGCTCCCCCGGCTACACACGGCCCCTAGTTCCCCCCTCCCTGCCCCTGAGCTCTCCCGGCTACACACAGCCCCTAGCTCCCCCCTCCTTGCCCTTGAGGTCCCCCGGCCACACACGGCTCCAAGCTCCCCGCTCCCTGCCCATGAGCTCCCACGGCTACGCACGGCCCCTAGCTCCCCCCTCCCTGCCCCTGAGCTCCCCCGGCTACGCAGCGCCCCTAGCTCCCCCATCCCTGCCCCTGAGCTACCCCGGCTACGCACGGCCCCGAGCTCCCCCCTCCCTGCCCCTGAGCTCCCCCGGTCACACACGGCCCCTAGCTCCCCCCTCCCTGCCCTTGAGCTCCCCCGGCTACACACTGCCCCTAGCTTCCCCCTCCCTGCCCCTGAGCTCCCCGGCCACACATGGCCCCTATCTCCCCCCTCCCTGCCCCTGAGCTCCCCCGGCCACACACGGCCCCGAGCTCCCCCCTCCTTGCCCTTGAGCTTCCCCGGCCACACACGGCCCCGAGCTCCCCCCCCTGCCCTTGAGCTCCCCAGGCTACGCAGGCCCGAGCTCCCCCCTCCCTGCCCCTGAGCTCCTCCGGCAACGCAGGGCCCCTAGCTCCCCCCCTCCCTGCCCTGAGCTCCCCCGGCTACACAGCGCCCCTAGCTCCCCCCTCCCTGCCCCTGAGCTACCCCGGCTACACACGGCCCCGAGCTCCCCCCTCCCTGCCCCTGAGCTCCCCCGGTCACACACGGCCCCTAGCTCCCCCCTCCCTGCCCTTGAGCTCCCCCGGCTACACACTGCCCCTAGCTTCCCCCTCCCTGCCCCTGAGCTCCCCCGGCCACACATGGTCCCTAACTCCCCCCTCCCTGCCCCTGAGCTCCCCCGGCCACACACGGCCCCGAGCTCCCCCCTCCCTGCCCTTGAGCTCCCCCGGCCACACACGGCTCCCAAGCTCCCCGCTCCCTGCCCATGAGCTCCCACGGGCTCGCACGGCCCCTAGCTCCCCCCTCCCTGCCCCTGAGCTCCCCCGGCCACACACGGCCCCGAGCTCCCCCCTCCCTGCCCTTGAGCTCCCCCGGCCACACACGGCCCCGAGCTCCCCGCTCCTGCCCCTGAGCTCCCACGGCTACACACGGCCCCTAGCTCCCCCCTCCCTGCCCCTGAGCTCCCCCGGCCACACACGGCCCCGAGCTCCCCCCTCCCTGCCCTTGAGCTCCCCCGGCACACACGGCTCCAAGCTCCCCCCTCCCTGCCCCTGAGCTCCCGACGGCTACGCACGGCCCCTAGCTCCCCCTCCATGCCCTGAGCTCCCCGGCCACACACGGCCCTAGCTCCCCCCTCCCTGCCCTTGAGCTCCCCCGGCTACACACGGCCCCTAGCTCCCCCCTCCCTGCCCCTGAGCTCCCCCGGCTACACACGCCCCCTAGCTCCCCCCTACCTCCCCTGAGCTCCCCCGGCCACGCACGGGCCCTAGCTCCCCCCTCCCTGTCCCTGAGCTCCCCCGGCTACACACGGCGCCTAGTTCCCCCTCCCTGCCCCGAGCTCTCCCGGCTACACACGGCCCCTAGCTCCCCCCCCCCCTACCCCTGAGCTCCCCCCTCCCTGCCCCTGAGCTCCCCCGGCTACACACGGCCCCTAGCTCCCCCCCTCCCTGCCGCTGAGCTCCCCCTCCCCTGCCCCTGAGCTCCCCGGCTACACACGGCTCCTAGCTCCCCGCTCCATGCCCTGAGCTACCCGGGCTACACACGGCCCCTAGCTCCCCCCTCCCTACCCCTTAGCTCCCCCCTCCCTGCCCCTGAGCTCCCCCGGCTACACACGGCCCCTAGCTCCCCCCTCCCTGCCGCTGAGCTCCCCCCTCCCTGCCCCTGAGATCCCCCGGCCACACACGGCCCCTAGCTCCCCCCTCCCTTGCCCTTGAGCTCCCCGGCCACACACGGCCCCGAGCTCCCCCCTCCTTGCCCTTGAGCTCCCCAGCCACACACGGCCCCTAGCTCCCCCCTCCTTGCCCTGAGCTGCCCCGGCCACACACGGCCCGAGCTCCCCCCTCCTTGCCCTTGACCTACCCGGCTAAGCACGGCCCCTAGCTCCCCCCTCCTTGCCCCTGAGCTCCCCTGGGTACGCTCGGCCCTAGCTCCCCACTCCCTGCTCCTGAGCTCACCCGTCCACACACGGCCCCTAGCTCCCCCCTCCTCCCCTGAGCTCCCTCGGCTACACACGGCCCCTAGCTCCCCCTCCTTCCCCTTGAGCTTCCACCCACGGCCCCGAGCTCCCCTCCCTGCCCTTGAGCTCCGCCGGCTACACACCACCCCTAGTTCCCCCCTCCCTGCCCCGAGCTCTCCCCGGCTACACACGGCCCCTAGCTCCCCCCACCCTGCCCCTTAGCTCCCTCTCCTGCCCTGAGCTCCCCGGCTACACACGGCCCTAGCTCCCCCCTCACTGCCGCTGAGCTCCCCCCTCACTGCCGCTGAGCTCCCCCTTCCCTGCCCCTTGAGCTCCGCCGGCTACACAAGGCCCCTAGCTCCCCCCTCCTTGCCCTTGAGCTCCCCCGGCTACACAGAGCCCCTAGCTCCCCCCTCCCTGCCACTGAGCTCCCCCGGCCACACACGGCCCGAGCTCCCCCTCCCTGCCCTGAGCTCCCCCGGCCACACACGGCCCCTAGCTCCCCCCTCTCTGCCCCTGAGCTCCCCCGGCTACACACGGCCCCTAGTTCCCCCCTCCCTGCCCCTGAGCTCCCCGGCTACACACAGCCCCTAGCTCCCCCTCCTTGCCCTTGAGGTCCCCCGGCCACACACGGCCCCAGCTCCCCCCTCCCTGCCCTTGAGCTCCCCCGGCCACACACTGCCCCGAGCTCCCCCTCCCTGCCCTTGAGCTCCCCCGGCCATAACGACCCCGAGCTCCCCCCTCCCTACCCCTGAGCTCCCCGGCCACACACGGCCCCTAGCTCCCCCCTCCTTGCCCCTGGAGCTCCCCCGGCCACACACGGCCCCGAGCTCCCCCCTCCCCCCCCGTGACCTTGAATCCCCTGGCCACACATGGCCGCGAGCTCCCCCCTCCCTGCCCTGAGCTCCCCCGGCTACGCACGGGACCTAGCTCCCCCTCCCTGCCCCTGAGCTCCTCCAGCAACGCAGGGCCCCTAGCTCCCCCCTCCCTGCCCCTGAGCTCCCCCGGCTACACAGGGCCCATAGCTCCCCCCTCCCTGCCCCTGAGCTCCCCGGCTACACACAGCCCTAGTTCCCCCCTCCCTGCCCCTGAGCTCCCCCGGCCACACACAGCCCCTAGCTCCCCCCTCCCTGCCCCTGAGCTCCCCCGGCCACACACGTCTCCGAGCTCCCCCCTCACTGCCCCTGAGCTCCCCCGGCTACGCACGGGCCCTAGCTCCCCCCTCCCTGTTCCTGAGCTCCCCCGGCTACACACGGCCCGTATCTCCCCCCTTCCTGTCCCTGAGCTCCCCCGGCTACACACCACCGCTAGTTCCCCCCTCCCTGCCCCGAGCTCTCCCGGCTACACACGGCCCCTAGCTCCCCCCACCCTGCCCCTTAGCTCCCTCCTCCCTGCCCCTGAGCTCCCCCGGCTACACACGGCCCCTAGCTCCCCCCTCACTGCCGCTGAGCTCCCCCCTCACTGCCGCTGAGCTCCCCCTTCCCTGCCCTTGAGCTCCGCCGGCTACACACGGCCCCTAGCTCCCCCCTCCTTGCCCTTGAGCTCCCCCGGCTACACAGAGCCCCTAGCTCCCCCCTCCCTGCCACTGAGCTCCCCCGGCCACACACGGCCCCGAGCTCCCCCCTCCCTGCCCCTGAGCTCCCCCGGCCACACACGGCCCCTAGTTCCCCCCTCTCTGCCCCTGAGCTCCCCGGCTACGCAGGGCCCCTAGCTCCCCCCTCCCTGCCCCTGAGCTACCCCGGCTACGCACGGCCCAGAGCTCCCCTCCTTGCCCTTGAGCTCCCCCGGATACATCGGCCCCTAGCTCGCCCCTCCCTGCCCCTGAGCTACCCCGGCTATGCACGGCCCCGAGCTCCCCCCTCCTTCCCCTTGAGCTCCCCCGACTACACACGGCCCCTAGCTCCCCCCTCCTTGCCCTTGAGCTCCCCTGGCCACACACGGCCCCGAGCTCCCCCCTCCCTACCCTTGAGCTCCCCCCGCCACACACGGCCCCAAGCTCCCCCCTCCCTTCCCTTGAGTTCCCCCGGCCATAAACGGCCCCGAGCTCCCCCCTCCCTACCCCTGAGCTCCCCCGGCCACACACGGCCCCTAGCTCCCCCCTCCTTGCCCTTGATCTCCCCCGGCCACACACGGCTCCGAGCTCCACCCTCCATTCCCCTGAGCTACGCCGGCTACTCACGGCCCCTAGCTCCCCCCTCCTTGCCCCTGAGCTCCCCCGGCCACACACGGCCCCTAGCTCCCCCCTCCTTGCCCTTGATCTCCCCCGGCCACACACGGCCCCGAGCTCCACCCTCCTTGCCCTTGAGCTCCCCTGGCTACACACGGCCCCTAGCTCCCCCCTCCCTGTCCCAGAGTTCCCCCGGCTACACACGGCCCCTAGTTCCCCCCTCCCTGCCCCTGAGTTCCCCCGGCTACACACGGCCCCTAGCTCCCCCCTCCATTCCCCTGAGCTACGCCGGCTACTCACGGCCCCTAGCTCCCCCCTCCTTGCCCCTGAGCTCCCCCGGCCACACACAGCCCCTAGCTCCCCCCTCCCTGCCCCTGAGCTCCCCCGGCCACACACGTCTCCGAGCTCCCCCCTCACTGCCCCTGAGCTCCCCCGGCTACGCACGGGCCCTAGCTCCCCCCTCCCTGTTCCTGAGCTCCCCCGGCTACACACGGCCCGTAGCTCCCCCCTTCCTGTCCCTGAGCTCCCCCGGCTACACACCGCCCCTAGTTCCCCCCTCCCTGCCCCGAGCTCTCCCGGCTACACACGGCCCCTAGCTCCCCCCACCCTGCCCCTTAGCTCCCTCCTCCCTGCCCCTGAGCTCCCCCGGCTACACACGGCCCCTAGCTCCCCCCTCACTGCCGCTGAGCTCCCCCCTCCCTGCCCCTGAGCTCCCCCGGCTACTCACGGCCCCTAGCTCCCCCCTCCTTGCCCCTGAGCTCCCCCAGCCACACACGGCCCCTAGCTCCCCCTCCTTGCCCTGAGCTCCCCCGGCCACACACGGCCCCGAGCTCCCCCTCCTTGCCTTGAGCTCCCCCAGCCACACGCGGCCCCGAGCTCCCCCCTCCTGTGACCTTGAGCTCCCCTGGCCACACACGGCCCGAGCTCCCCCCTCCCTTCTTGAGCTCCCCGGCTACGCTCGGGCCCCTAGCTCCCCCCTCCGTGCCCCTGAGCTCCTCTGGCAACGCAGGGCCCCTAGCTCCCCCCTCCCTGCCCCTGAGCTCCCCAGCTACGCAGGGCCCCTAGCTCCCCCCTCCCTGCCCCTGAGCTCCCCCCCCCCCCCCCCCCTGGCTCCCCCAGCTACGCAGGGCCCCTAGCTCCCCCTCCTTCCCCTTGAGCTCCCCCGACTACACACGGCCCCTAGCTCCCCCCTCCTTCCCCTTGAGCTCACCTGGCCACACACGGCCCCGAGCTCCCCCCTCCCTACCCTTGAGCTCCCCCGGCCACACACGGCCCCGAGCTCCCCCCTCCCTTCCCTTGAGTTCCCCCGGCCATAAACGGCCCCGAGCTCCCCCTCCCTGCCGCTGAGATCCCCCGGCTACACACGGCTCCTAGCTCCCCGCTCCATGCCCCTGAGCTACCCCGGCTACTCACGGCCCCTAGCTCCCCCCTCCTTGCCCCTGAGCTCCCCCGGCCACACACGGCCCCTAGCTCCCCCCTCCTTGCCCTTGAGCTGCCCCGGCCACACACGGCCCCGAGCTCCCCCCTCCTTGCCCTTGAGCTCCCCCAGACACACACGGCCCCTAGCTCCCCCCTCCTTGCCCTTGAGCTGCCCCGGCCACACACGGCCCCGAGCTCCCCCCTCCTTGCCCTTGACCTACCCCGGCTAAGTACGGCCCTAGCTCCCCCTCCTGCCCCTGAGCTCCCCCGGGTACGCTCGGCCCCTAGCTCCCCACTCCCTGCTCCTGAGCTCCCCCGTCCACACACGGCCCCTAGCTCCCCCCTCCCTGCCCCTGAGCTCCCTCGGCTACACACGGCCCCTAGCTCCCCCCTCCTTCCCCTTGAGCTTCCCCCCACGGCCCCGAGCTCCCCCTTCCCTGCCCTTGAGCTCCGCCGGCTACACACCACCCCTAGTTCCCCCCTCCCTGCCCCGAGCTCTCCCGGCTACACACGGCCCCTAGCTCCCCCCACCCTGCCCCTTAGCTCCCTCCTCCCTGCCCCTGAGATCCCCCGGCTACACACGGCCCCTAGCTACCCCCTCACTGCCGCTGAGCTCCCCCCTCACTGCCGCTGAGCTCCCCCTTCCCTGCCCTTGAGCTCCGCCGGCTACACACGGCCCCTAGCTCCCCCCTCCTTGCCCTTGAGCTCCCCCGGCTACACAGAGCCCCTAGCTCCCCCCTCCCTGCCACTGAGCTCCCCCGGCCACACACGGCCCGAGCTCCCCCCTCCCTGCCCCTGAGCTCCCCCGGCCACACACGGCCCCTAGTTCCCCCCTCTCTGCCCCTGAGCTCCCCCGGCTACACACGGCCCCTAGTTCCCCCTCCCTGCCCCTGAGCTCTCCCGGCTACACACAGCCCCTAGCTCCCCCCTCCTTGCCCTTGAGGTCCCCCGGCCACACACGGCCCCAAGCTCCCCCCTCCCTGCCCTTGAGCTCCCCCGGCCACACACTGCCCCGAGCTCCCCCTCCCTGCCCTTGAGCTCCCCCGGCCATAAACGACCCCGATCTCCCCCCTCCCTACCCCTGAGCTCCCCCGGCCACACACGGCCCCTAGCTCCCCCCTCCTTGCCCTGGAGCTCCCCCGGCCACACACGGCCCCGAGCTCCCCCCTCCGTGACCTTGAACTCCCCTGGCCACACATGGCCGCGAGCTCCCACCTCCCTGCCCTTGAGCTCCCCCGGCTACGCACGGGACCTAGCTCCCCCATCCCTGCCCCTGAGCTCCTCCAGCAACGCAGGGCCCCTAGCTCCCCCCTCCCTGCCCCTGAGCTCCCCCGGCTACGCAGGGCCCCTAGCTCCCCCCTCCCTGCCCCTGAGCTCCCCCGGCTACACACAGCCCTAGTTCCCCCCTCCCTGCCCCTGAGCTCCCCCGGCCACACACAGCCCCTAGCTCCCCCCTCCCTGCCCCTGAGCTCCCCCGGCCACACACGTCTCCGAGCTCCCCCCTCACTGCCCCTGAGCTCCCCCGGCTACGCACGGGCCCTAGCTCCCCCTCCCTGCCCCTGAGTTCCCCCGGCTACACACGGCCCCTAGTTCCCCCCTCCCTGCCCCTGAGCTCCCCCGGCCACACACGTCTCCGAGCTCCCCCCTCACTGCCCCTGAGCTCCCCCGGCTACGCACGGGCCCTAGCTCCCCCCGCCCTGTCCCTGAGCTCCCCCGGCTACACACCGCCCCTAGTTCCCCCCTCCCTGCCCCGAGCTCTCCCGGCTACACACGGCCCCTAGCTCCCCCCACCCTGCCCCTTAGCTCCCTCCTCCCTGCCCCTGAGCTCCCCCGGCTAGACACGGCCCCTAGCTCCCCCCTCACTGCCGCTGAGCTCCCCCCTCCCTGCCCCTGAGCTCCCCCGGCTACTCACGGCCCCAAGCTCCCCCCTCCTTGCCCCTGAGCTCCCCCAGCCACACACGGCCCCTAGCTCCCCCCTCCTTGCCCTTGAGCTCCCCCGGCCACACACGGCCCCGAGCTCCCCCCTCCTTGCCTTGAGCTCCCCCAGCCACACGCGGCCCCGAGCTCCCCCCTCCGTGACCTTGAGCTCCCCTGGCCACACATGGCCGCGAGCTCCCCCCTCCCTTCCCTTGAGCTCCCCCGGCTACGCTCGGGCCCTAGCTCCCCCCTCCGTGCCCCTGAGCTACCCCGGCTACGCACGGCCCCGAGCTCCCCCCTCCTTGCCCTTGAGCTCCCCCGACTACATACGGCCCCTAGCTCCCCCCTCCTTGCCCTTGAGCTCCCCCGGCCACACACGGGCCCTAGCTCCCCCCTCCCTGCCCCTGAGCTCCTCCTGCAACGCAGGGCCCCTAGCTCCCCCCTCCCTGCCCCTGAGCTCCCCCGGCCACACACGGCCCCTAGCTCCCCCCTCCTTGCCCTTGAGCTCCCCCGGCCACGCACAGCCCCGAGCTCCCCCCTCCGTGCCCCTGAGCTCCCCGGCCACACACGGCCCCGAGCTCCCCCCTCCTTGCCCTTGAGCTCCCCCAGCCACACGCAGCCCCGAGCTCCCCCCTCCGTGACCTTGAGCTCCCCTGGCCATACATGGCCGCGAGCTCCCCCCTCCCTGCCCTTGAGCTCCCCCGGCTACGCACGGGCCCTAGCTCCCCCCTCCGTGCCCCTGAGCTCCTCCGGCAACGCAGGGCCCCTAGCTCCCCCCTCCCTGCCCCTGAGCTCCCCCGGCTACGCAGGGCCCCTAGCTCCCCCCTCCCTGCCCCTGAGCTACCCCGGCCACACACGGCTCCGAGCTCCCCCCTCCTTGCCCTTGAGCTCCCCCGACTACATACGGCTCCTAGCACCCCCCCTCCCTGCCCCTGAGCTACCCCAGCTAGCTACGCACGGCCCCGAGCTCCCCCCTCCTTGCCCTTGAGCTCCCCCGACTACACACGGCCCCTAGCTCCCCCCTCCTTGCCCTTGAGCTCCCCCGGCCACACACGGGCCCTAGCTCACCCCTCCCTGCCCCTGAGCTCCTCCTGCAACGCAGGGCCCCTAGCTCCCCCTCCCTGCCCCTGAGCTCCCCCGGCCACACACGGCCCCTAGCTCCCCCTCCTTGCCCTTGAGCTCCCCCGGCACACACGGCCCGAGCTCCCCCTCCGTGCCCCTGAGCTCCCACGGCCACACATGGCCCCTAGCTCCCCCCTCCATGCCCCTGAACTACCCCGGCTACTCACGGCCCCTAGCTCCCCCCTCCTTGCCCCTGAGCTCCCCCGGTACGCTCGGCCCCTAGCTCCCCACTCCCTGCTCCTGAGCTCACCCGTCCACACATGGCCCCTAGCTCCCCCCTCCCTGCCCCTGAGCTCCCTCAGCTACACACGGCCCCTAGCTCCCCCCTCCTTCCCCTTGAGCTTCCCCCCACGGCCCCGAGCTCCCCCTTCCCTGCCCTTGAGCTCCGCCGGCTACACACGGCCCCTAGTTCCCCCCTCTCTGCCCCTGAGCTCCCCGGCTACACAGGGCCCCTAGCTCCCCACTCCCTGCCCCTGAGTTCCCCCGGCTAAACACGGCCCCTAGCTCCCCCTCCTTGCCCTTGAGCTCCCCCGGCTACACAGAGCCCCTAGCTCCTCCCTCCCTGCCCCTGAGCTCCCCCGGCCACACACGGCCCTAGCTCCCCCCTCCCTGCCCCTGAGCTCCCCCGGCCACACACGGCCCCTAGCTCCCCCCTCCTTGCCCTTGAGCTCCCCCGGCCACACACGGCCCCGAGCTCCCCCCTCCGTGCCCCTGAGCTCCCACGGCCACACACGGCCCCGAGCTCCCCCCTCCTTGCAGTTGAGCTCCCCCAGCCACACGCAGCCCCGAGCTCCCCCCTCCGTGACCTTGAGCTCCCCTGGCCACACATGGCCGCGAGCTCCCCCTCCCTGCCCTTGAGCTCCCCCGGCTACGCACGGGCCCTAGCTCCCCTCCTCCGTGCCCCTGAGCTCCTCCGGCAACGCAGGGCCCCTAGCTCCCCCCTCCCTGCCCCTGAGCTCCCCCGGCTACGCAGGGCCCCTAGCTCCCCCCTCCCTGCCCCTGAGCTACCCCGGCTACGCACGGCCCCGAGCTCCCGCCTCCTTGCCCTTGAGCTCCCCCGACTACATACGGCCCCTAGCTCCCCCCTCCCTGCCCCTGAGCTACCCCGGCTACGCACGGCCCCGAGCTCCCCCCTCCTTGCCCTTGAGCTCCCCCGACTACATACGGCCCCTAGCTCCCCCCTCCTTGCCCTTGAGCTCCCCCGGCCACACACGGGCCCTAGCTCCCCCCTCCCTGCCCCTGAGCTCCTCCTGCAACGCAGGGACCCGAGATCCCCCCTCCCTGCCCCTGAGCTCCCCCGGCCACACACGGCCCCTAGCTCCCCCCTCCTTGCCCTTGAGCTCCCCCGGCCACACACGGCCCCGAGCTCCCCCCTCCCTGCCCCTGAGCTCTCCCGGCTACACACGGCCCCTAGTCCCCCCTCCCTGCCCCTGAGCTCTCCCGGCTACACACGGCCCCGAGCTCCCCCCTCCCTGCCCCTGAGCTCTCCCGGCTACACACGGCCCCTAGTTCCCCCCTCCCTGCCCCTGAGCTCTCCCGGCTACACACGGCCCCCAGCTCCCCCCTCCCTGCCCCTTAGCTCCCCCTCCCTGCCCCTGAGCTCCCCCCTCCCTGCGCCTGAGCTCCCCTGGCTACACACAGCCCCTAGCTCCCCCCTCCATGCCCCTGAGCTACCCCGGCTACTCACGGCCCCTAGCTCCCCCCTCCTTACCCCTGAGCTCCCCCGGCCACACACGGCCCCGAGCTCCCCCCTCCCTGCCCTTCAGCTCCCCCGGCCACACACGGCCCCAAGCTCCCCCCTCCCTGCCCTTCAGCTGCCCCGGCCACACACGGCCCTAGCTTCCCCCTCCCTGCCCCTGAGCTCCCCACGGCTACGCACGGCCCCTAGCTCCCCCCTCCCTGCCCCTGAGCTCCCACGGCTACACACGGCCCCGAGCTCCCTCCTCCCTGCCCCTGAGCTCCCCCGGCCATAAACGGCCCCGAGCTCCCCCCTCCCTGCCCCTGAGCTCCCCCGGCCACACACGGCCCCTAGCTCCCCCATCCTTGCCCTTGAGCTCCCCCGGCCACACACGGCTCCGAGCTCCCCCTCCCTGACCTTGAGCTCCCCCGGCCACACATGGCCGTGAGCTCACCCCTCCCTGCCCTGAGCTCCCCCATCCACACACGGCCCCTAGCTCCCCCCTCCCTGCCCTTGAGCTCCCCAGGCTACGCACGGGCCCGAGCTCCCCCATCCCTGCCCCTGAGCTCCTCCGGCAACGCAGGACCCCTAGCTCCCCCCTCCCTGCCCCTGAGCTCCCCCGGCTACGCAGCGCCCCTAGCTCCCCCATCCCTGCCCCTGAGCTCCCCCGGCTACGCACGGCCCCGAGCTCCCCCCTCCCTGCCCCTGAGCTCCCCCGGTCACACACGGCCCCTAGCTCCCCCCTCCCTGCCCTTGAGCTCCCCCGGCTACACACGGCCCCTAGCTCCCCCCTCCCTGCCCTGAGCTCCCGGCCACACACGGCCCCTAGCTCCCCCCTCCCTGCCCCTGAGCTCCCCCGGCCACACACGGCCCCGAGCTCCCCCCTCCCTGCCCCTGAGCTACCCCGGCTACACACGGTTCCGAGCTCCCCCCTCCCTGCCCTTGAGCTCCCCCGGCCACACACGGCCCCGAGCTCCCCCCTCCCTGCTCCTGAGCTCCCCTGTCCACACACGAGCCCGAGCTCCCCCCTCCCTGTCCCTGAGCTCCCCCGGCTACACACGGCCCCTAGTTCCCACCTCCCTGCCCCTGAGCTCACCCGGCTACACACGGCCCCTAGCTCCCCCCTCCCTGCCCCTGAGCTACCCCGGCTACACACAACCCCTATCTCCCCCCTCCCTGCCCTTGAGCTCCCCCGGCTATGCACGGGCCCTACCTCCCCCCTCCCTGCCCCTGAGCTCCTTCGGCAACGCAGGGCCCCTAGCTCCCCCCTCACTGCCCCTGAGCTCCCCCGGTACACACGGGCCCCTAGCTCCCCCCTCCCTGCCCCTGAGCTCCCCCGGCACACACACGGCCCCGAGCTCCCCCCTCCTTGCCCTTGAGCTCCCCCGGCCACACACGGCCCCGAGCTCCCCCCTCCGTGACCTTGAGCTCCCCTGGCCACACATGGCCGCGAGCTCCCCCGTCCCTGCCCTTGAGCTCCCCCGCTACGCACGGGCTCTACCTCCCCCCTCCCTGCCCCTGAGCTCCTCCGGCAACGCAGGGCCCCTAGCTCCCCCCTCCGTGCCCCTGAGCTCCCCCGGCTATGCAGGGCCCCTAGCTCCCCCCTCCCTGCCCCTGAGCTTCCCCGCCTACACACGGCCCCGAGCTCCCCCTCTCCCTGCCCCTGAGCTCCCCTGGCCACACACGGCCCCGAGCTCCCCCCTCCCTGCCCCTGAGCTCCCCCTTCCTGCCCCTGAGCTCCTCCGGCAACGCAGGGCCCCTAGCTCCCCCCTCCGTGCCCCTGAGCTCCCCCGGCTATGCAGGGCCCCTAGCTCCCCCCTCCCTGCCCCTGAGCTTCCCCGGCCTACACACGGCCCCGAGCTCCCCCTCTCCCTGCCCCTGAGCTCCCCTGGCCACACACGTCTCCGAGCTCCCCCCTCGCTGCCCCTTAGCTGCCCCTGAGCTCCCCCGGCTACACACGGCCCCTAGCTCCCCCCTCCCTGCCCCTGAGCTACCCCGGCTACACACGGTTCCGAGCTCCCCCCTCCCTGCTCCTGAGCTCCCCTGTCCACACACGAGCCCAAGCTCCCCCCTACCTGCCCCTGAGCTCCCCCGGCTACACACTGCCCGTATCTCCCCCCTCTCTGCCCCTGAGCTCCCCCGGGCACACACGGCCCCTAGCTCCCCCTTCCCTGCCCCTGAGCTCCCCCAGCGACACACGGCCCCTAGCTCTCCCCTCCCTGCCCCTGAGCTACCCCGGCTACACACGGTTCCGAGCTCCCCCCTCCCTGCCCTTGAGCTCCCCCGGCTACACACGGCCCCTAGCTCCCCCCTCCTTGCCCTTGAGCTCCCCCGGCCACACACGGCCCCGAGCTCCCCCCTCCATGACCTTGAACTCCCCTGGCCACACATGGCCGCGAGCTCCCACTTCCCTGCCCTTGAGCTCCCCCGGCTACGCACGGGCCCTAGCTCCCCCCTGCCTGCCCCTGAGCTCCCCCGGCCACACACAGCCCCTAGCTCCCCCCTCCCTGCCCCTGAGCTCCCCCGGCCACACACGGCCCGTAGTTCCCCCCTCCCTGCCCCTGAGCTCACCCGGCCACACACGGCCCCTAGCTCCCCCCTCCCTGCCCGTGAGCTCCCCCGGCTACACACGGCCCCTAGCTCCCCCCTCCCTGCCCCTGAGCTCCCCCGGCTAAACACGCCCCCTAGCTCCCCCCTACCTGCCCCTGAGCTACCCCGGCTACGCACAGCCCCTAGCTCCCCCCTCATTGCCCCTGAGCTCCCCCGGCCACACACGGCCCCTAGCTCCCCCCTCCCTGCCCTTGAGCTCCCCCGGCTACGCACGGGCCCTAGGTCCCCCATCCCTGCCCCTGAGCTCCTCCGGCAACGCAGGGCCCCTAGCTTCCCCCTCCCTGCCCCTGAGCTCCCACGGCTACGCACGGCCCCTAGCTCCCCCCTCCCTGCCCCTGAGCTCCCACGGCTCCGCACGGCCCCTCGCTCCCCCCTCCCTGCCCCTGAGCTCCCCCGGCTACCCACAGCCCTAGTTCCCCCCTCCCTGCCCCTGAGCTCCCCCGGCCACACACGGCTCCAAGTTCCCCCTCCCTGCCCCTGAGCTCCCCCGGCTACGCACGGCCCCTAGCTCCCCCCTCCCTGCCCCTGAGCTCCCACGGCTACGCACGGCCCCTAGCTCCCCCCTCCCTGCCCCTGAGCTCCCCCGGCCACGCACTGCCCCGAGCTCCCCCCTCCCTGCCCTTGAGCTCCCCCGGCCACACACGGCCCCGATCTCCCCCCTCCGTGACCTTGAACTCCCCTGGCCACACATGGCCGCGAGCTCCCACCTCCCTGCCCTTGAGCTCCCCCGGCTACGCACGGGCCCTAGCTCCCCCCTCCCTGCCCCTGAGCTCCTCCGGCAACGCAGGGCCCCTAGCTCCCCCCTCCCTGCCCCTGAGCTCCCCCGGCTACGCAGGGCCCCTTGCTCCCACCTCCCTACCGTTGAGCTCCCCCGGCTACGCACGGGCCCTAGCTCCCCCATCCCTGCCCCTGAGCTCCTCCGGCAACGCAGGGCCCCTAGCTCCCCCCTCCCTGCCCCTGAGCTCCCCCGGCTACGCACGGGCCCTAGCTCCCCCCTCCCTGCCCCTGAGCTCCCCCGGCTACGCAGGGCCCCTAGCTCCCCCCTCCCTGCCCCTGAGCTACCCCGGCTACGCACGGCCCCGAGCTCCCCCCTCCTTGCCCTTGAGCTCCCCCGACTACACACGGCCCCTAGCTTCCCCCTCCCTGCCCCTGAGCTCCCACGGCTACGCACGGCCCCTAGCTCCCCCCTCCCTGCCCCTGAGCTCCCACGGCTACGCACGGCCCCTAGCTCCCCCCTCCCTGCCCCTGAGCTCCCCCGGCTACACACAGCCCTAGTTCCCCCCTCCCTGCCCCTGAGCTCCCCCGGCCACACACGGCTCCAAGCTCCCCCCTCCCTGCCCCTGAGCTCCCCCGGCCACACATGGCCCCTAACTCCCCCCTCCCTGCCCCTGAGCTCCCCCGGCCACACACTGCCCCGAGCTCCCCCCTCCCTGCCCTTGAGCTCCCCCGGCCACACACGGCCCCGATCTCCCCCCTCCGTGACCTTGAACTCCCCTGGCCACACATGGCCGCGAGCTCCCACCTCCCTGCCCTTGAGCTCCCCCTGCCACACACGGCCCCTAGTTCCCCCCTCCCTGCCCCTGAGCTCACCCGGCCACACACGGCCCCTAGGTCCCCCCTCCCTGCCAGTGAGCTCCCCCGGCTACACACGGCCCCTAGCTCCCCCCTACCTGCCCCTGAGCTACCCCAGCTACGCACAGCCCCTAGCTCCCCCCTCATTGCCCCTGAGCTCCCCCGGCCACACACGGCCCCTAGCTCCCCCCTCCCTGCCCTTGAGCTCCCCCGGCTACGCACGGGCCCTAGCTCCCCCATCCCTGCCCCTGAGCTCCTCCGGCAACGCAGGGCCCCTAGCTTCCCCCTCCCTGCCCCTGAGCTCCCACGGCTACGCACGGCCCCTAGCTCCCCCCTCCCTGCCCCTGAGGTCCCACCTCCCTGCCCCTGAGCTCCCCCGGCTACACACAGCCCTCGTTCCCCCCTCCCTGCCCCTGAGCTCCCCCGGCCACACACGGCTCCAAGTTCCCCCTCCCTGCCCCTGAGCTCCCCCGGCCACACATGGCCCCTAACTCCCCTCTCCCTGGCCCTGAGCTCCCCCGGCCACACACGGCCCCTAGCTCCCCCCTCCCTGCCCCTGAGCTCCCCCGGCTACACACGCCCCCTAGCTCCCCCCTCATTTCCCCTAAGCTCCCCCGGCTACACACGGCCCCTAGCTCCCCCCTCCCTGCCCCTGAGCTCCCCCCTCCCTGCCCCTGAGCTCCCCCGACTACACACAGCCCCTAGCTCCCCCCTCCATGCCCCTGAGCTACCCCGGCTACTCACGGCCCCTAACTCCCCCCTCCTTGCCCTTGAGGTCCCCCGGCCACACACGGCCCCAAGCTCCCCCCTCCCTGCCCTTCAGCTCCCCCGGCCACACACGGGCCCGAACTCCCCCCTCCCTGCCCCTGAGCTCCCCCGGGCACACACGGCCCCGAGCTCCCCCCTCCGTGACCTTGAACTCCCCTGGCCACACATGGCCGCGAGCTCCCACCTCCCTGCCCTTGAGCTCCCCCGGCTACGCACGGGCCCTAGCTCCCCCCTCCCTGCCCCGAGCTCTCCCGGCTACACACGGCCCCTAGCTCCCCCCTCCCTGCCGCTGAGCTCCCCCCTCCCTGCCCCTGAGCTCCCCCGGCTACACACGGCCCCTAGCTCCCCCCTCCATGTCCCTGAGCTACCCCGGTACTCACGGCCCCTAGCTCCCCCCTCCTTGCCCCTGAGCTACCCCGGCTACGCACGGCCCCAAGCTCCCCCCTCCTTGCCCTTGAGCTCCCCCGACTACATACGGCCCCTAGCTCCCCCCTCCTTGCCCTTGAGCTCCCCCGGCCACACACGGCCCCCAGCTCCCCCCTCCCTGCCCTTGAGTTCCCCCGGCCATAAACGGCCCCTAGCTCCCCCCTCCATGCCCCTGAGCTACCCCGGCTACTTACGGCCCCTAATTCCCCCCTCCTTGCCCTTGAGGTCCCCCGGCCACACACGGCCCCAAGCTCCCCCCTCCCTGCTCTTCAGCTCCCCCGGCCACACACGGGCCCGAGCTCCCCCCTCCCTGCCCCTGAGCTCCCCCGGCCACACACGACCCCGAGCTCCCCCTTCCCTGCCCTTGAGCTCCCCCTGCCACACATGGCCCCGAGCTCCCCCCTCCCTGCCCCTGAGCTCCCCCGGCCACACACGGCTCCAAGCTTCCCCCTCCCTGCCCCTGAGCTCCCCCGGCCACACATGGCCCCTAACTCCCCCCTCCCTGCCCCTTAGCTCCCCCGGCCACACACTGCCCCGAGCTCCCCCCTCCGTGACCTTGAACTCCCCTGGCCACACATGGCCGCGAGCTCCCACCTCCCTGCCCTTGAGCTCCCCCGGCTACGCACGGGCCCTAGCTCCCCCCTCCCTGCCCCTGAGCTCCTCCGGCAACGCAGGGCCCCTAGCTCCCCCCTCCCTGCCCCTGAGCTCCCCCGGCTACGAAGGGCCCCTTGCTCCCACCTCCCTACCGTTGAGCTCCCCCAGCTACGCACGGGCCCTAGCTCCCCCATCCCTGCCCCTGAGCTCCTCCGGCAACGCAGGGGCCCTAGCTCCCCCCTCCCTGCCCCTGAGCTCCCCCGGCTACACACGGCCCCTAGCTTCCCCCTCCCTGCCCCTGAGCTCCCACGGCTATGCACGGCCCCTAGTTCCCCCCTCCCTGCCCCTGAGCTCCCCCGGCCACACATGGCCCCTAACTCCCCCCTCCCTGCCCCTGAGCTCCCCCGGCCACACACTGCCCCGAGCTCCCCCCTCCCTGCCCTTGAGCTCCCCCGGCCACACACGGCCCCGATCTCCCCCCTCCGTGACCTTGAACTCCCCTGGCCACACATGGCCGCGAGCTCCCACCTCCCTGCCCTTGAGCTCCCCCGGCCACACACGGCCCCTAGTTCCCCCCTCCCTGCCCCTGAGCTCACCCGGCCACACACGGCCCCTAGCTCCCCCCTCCCTGCCCGTGAGCTCCCCCGGCTACACACGGCCCCTAGCTCCCCCCTCCCTGCCCCTGAGCTCCCCCGGCTACACACGGGCCCTAGCTCCCCCATCCCTGCCCCTGAGCTCCTCCGGCAACGCAGGGCCCCTAGCTTCCCCCTCCCTGCCCCTGAGCTCCCACGGCTACGCACGGCCCCTAGCTCTCCCCTCCCTGCCCCTGAGCTCCCACGGCTACGCACGGCCCCTAGCTCTCCCCTCCCTGCCCCTGAGCTCCCCCGGCTACACACAGCCCTAGTTCCCCCCTCCCTGCCCCTGAGCTCCCCCGGCCACACACGGCTCCAAGTTCCCCCTCCCTGCCCCTGAGCTCCCCCGGCCACACATGGCCCCTAACTCCCGTCTCCCTGGCCCTGAGCTCCCCCGGCCACACACGGCCCCGAGCTCCCCCCTCCCTGCCCTTGAGCTCCCCCGGCCACACACAGCCCCGATCTCCCCCCTCCGTGACCTTGAACTCCCCTGGGCACACATGGCCGCGAGCTCCCACCTCCCTGCCCTTGAGCTCCCCCGGCTACGCACGGGCCCTAGCTCCCCCCTCCCTGCCCCTGAGCTCTTCCGGCAACGCAGGGCCCCTAGCTCCCCCCTCCCTGCCCCTGAGCTCCCGCGGCTACGCAGGGCCCCTAGCTCCCACCTCCCTGCCGTTGAGCTCCCCCGGCTACGCACGGGCCCTAGCTCCCCCCTCCTGGCCCCTGAGCTCCCCCGGCTACGCAGGGCCCCTAGCTCCCCCCTCCCTGCCCCTGAGCTCCCCCGGCTACACACAGCCCTAGTTCCCCCCTCCCTGCCCCTGAGCTCCCCCGGCCACACACGGCTCCAAGTTCCCCCTCCCTGCCCCTGAGCTCCCCCGGCCACACACGGCTCCAAGTTCCCCCTCCCTGCCCCTGAGCTCCCCCGGCCACACATGGCCCCTAACTCCCCTCTCCCTGGCCCTGAGCTCCCCCGGCCACACACGGCCCCGAGCTCCCCCGTCCCTGCCCTTGAGCTCCCCCAGCCACACACAGCCCCGATCTCCCCCCTCCGTGACCTTGAACTCCCCTGGCCACACATGGCCGCGAGCTCCCACCTCCCTGCCCTTGAGCTCCCCCGGCTACGCACGGGCCCTAGCTCCCCCCTCCCTGCCCCTGAGCTCCTCCGGCAACGCAGGGCCCCTAGCTCCCCCCTCCCTGCCCCTGAGCTCCCCCGGCTACGCAGGGCCCCTAGCTCCCACCTCCCTGCCGTTGAGCTCCCCCGGCTACGCACGGGCCCTAGCTCCCCCCTCCCGGCCCCTGAGCTCCCCCGGCTACGCAGGGCCCCTAGCTCCCCCCTCCCTGCCCCTGAGCTACCCCGGCTACGCACGGCCCCGAGCTCCCCCCTCCTTGCCCTTGAGCTCCCCCGACTACACACGGCCCCTAGCTTCCCCCTCCCTGCCCCTGAGCTCCCACGGGTACGCACGGCCCCGAGCTCCCCCCTCCTTGCCCTTGAGCTCCCCCGACTACACACGGCCCCTAGCTCCCCCCTCCCTGCCCCTGAGCTACCCCGGCTACGCACGGCCCCGAGCTCCCCCCTCCTTGCCCTTGAGCTCCCCCGGCCACACATGGCCCCTAACTCCCCCCTCCCTGCCCCTGAGCTCCCCCAGCCACACACTGCCCCGAGCTCCCCCCTCCCTGCCCTTGAGCTCCCCCGGCCACACACGGCCCCGATCTCCCCCCTCCGTGACCTTGAACTCCCCTGGCCACACATGGCCGCGAGCTCCCACCTCCCTGCCCTTGAGCTCCCCCGGCCACACACGGCCCCTAGTTCCCCCCTCCCTGCCCCTGAGCTCACCCAGCCACACACGGCCCCTAGCTCCCCCCTCCCTGCCCCTGAGCTCCCCTGGCTACACACGCCCCCTAGCTCCCCCCTACCTGCCCCTGAGCTACCCCGGCTACGCACGGCCCCTAGCTCCCCCCTCCCTCCCCTGAGCTCCCCGGCTACGCACGGCCCCTAGCTCCCCCTCCCTGCCCTTGAGCTC
>CM064351.1:19186868-19593557 GCA_032595735.1 Pelochelys cantorii | reverse complement strand
TCTAACAGCTCCTTGAGTATTCTAGGATGCATTTCATCAGGCCCTGGTGACTTGCAGATAACTAACTTTTCTAAGTGATTTTTAAATTATTCTTTTTTAAATTTATCTTCTAATCCTACCCCCTTCTCACTAGCATTCATTTTGTCAGGCATTCCTTCAGACTTCTCAGTGAAGACTGAAACAAAGAAGTCACTAAGCATCTCAGCCATTTCCGAATTTCCTGTTACTATTTCCCCCACCTCACTGACCAGTGGGCCTACCCTGTCCTTGGTCTTCCTCTTGCTTCTAATATATTTATAGAATGTCTTCTTGTTTCCCTTTATGTCTGTAGCTAGGTTGAGCTCATTTGATGCCTTTGCCTTTCTAATATTACCCCTGCCTTCCTGTATTGTTTGCCTATATGATGATCCAGACAGTGCTGGGTCCTGCCGTGAGGGCAGGGGACTGGACTCAATGACCTCTCGAGGACTCTTCCAGTGCTAGGATACTATGATTCTGCGAGCTAAAAGACAGAGGTCGCTTAGTTAAAGCTGTTGGGTAGACTTCACTCTCCTTTCTTCAGCAGTCTCAGGGACCCTGGGCTGCATAACTCCACATCAAGAAATTGCACCCTAAAAGAGATAAAAAACACCCATCCAGATGTTTAAAGTCGATATGATCTAGCACATATTTCATGGCTAGTGTAACATATGAGTTTAAACTGAACTTTCTCCAATTAATCTGAGAAAGTGGGTTTTCTCCATGGAAGCTCATGTTTCTACATATTTTGGTTAGTCTTTAAAGTGCCACAAGACTGCTCATTGTTTTTAAAGTCACACACTAACACAGCGACTCCTGTCGCATCCCATTCTGTGTGTGTGAAATGATTGTTCCTTCCTAAATAGAGCACTTTGCATTTGTCCAGATGGATGATTTACCCTGTATCTATCACAGGGGAAAAAAAGAACTATATATTTTGGCGAGGTTTGGTTAGCTCAGAAACTCAACCACTTTTCCTTGACAAGCCAACCTGGGCACACTTAAATCAATGTCAACCCTAGTTATATTGGTTTTGTTAGTACTTATAGTTGCAAAGCAACCCTATAACAATTCTCAACTGAGAAACACATCTGTACAAGGATTATCATAAAATCCTAGAATACTAGAAGTGGAAGGGACCTCGAGAGGTCATTGAGTCCAGAGCAACAGAAATGATGAAAGGTTTAGAAGACATGACTTCTTATTGAAGATTGAAAAAACTAGGATTGTTTAATCTGGAAAGGAGGAGACTGAGAGGGAACATGAGAGCAGTTTTCAAGTATCTGAAAGGGTGTCACAAGGTGGAGAAAGAAAAAATGTTCTCTGAGTACAGGACAAGACGCAATGGGTTTAAAATGTGGCAAGGGAGGTTTAGGTTGGACGTTATGGAAAACAACACTGTCAGGGTGGTTAAGCACTTGGATTAAAAAAAAAAAGCCAACAGGATTCTGGGCTGCACAAACAGGAACTTGGTGAGCCAGACATGAGAAGTCATTGGGGGATTTTAATTACCCCCATATTGACTGGATACATGTCACCTCAGGAAGAGAAGCGGAGATAAAATTTCTCAATGGCTTAAATGACTGCTTCTTGGAGCAGCTAGTGCAGGAACCCACAAGGGGAGAGGCAATTCTCGATTTAGTCCTGAGTGGAGCGCAGGAACAGGTCCAGGAAATAACCGTTACAGGACCGCTTGGGAATAGTGACCATAATATAATAACATTCAACATTCCTGTGGTGGGAAGAACACCTCAGCAGACCAGCACCCTGGCATTTAATTTCAAAAAGGGGAATTACACAAAAATGAGGAGGTTAGTTAAACAGAAATTAAAAGGCACAGTGACTAGAGCCAAATCCCTGCAAGCTGCACGGAAACTTCTTAAAGACACCATAATAGAGGCCCAACTTAAATGTATACCCCAAATTAAAAAACATAGCAAGAGACCTAAAAAAGAGTCACCGTGGCTTAACCACCATGTAAAAGAAGCAGTGAGGGACAAAAAGGCATCTTTTAAGAAGTGGAAGTCCAATCCTAGTGAGATAAATAGAAAGGAACATAAACACTGTCAAATCAAGTGTAAAAATGAAATAAGAAAAGCAAAAAAAGATTTTGAGGAACAGCTAGCCAAAAACTCAAAAAGAAATAACAAAATGTTTTTTAAGTACATTAGAAGCAGGAAGCCTGCTAAAAAACCTGTGGGTCCCCTAGACGATCGAACTATAAAAGGCGCAATCAAGGACGATAAAGCCATTGCGGAGAAACTAAATGATTTCTTTGCTTCAGTCTTCACGGCTGAGGACGTTGGGGAGATTCCCAAATCTGCACCGTCCTTTGTGGGTAATGAATCTGAGGAACTGTCCCGGATTGAGGTGTCATTAGAGGAGGTTTTGGAACAAATAGAAAAACTTAATGTTAACAAATCTCCGGGACCGGATGGCATTCATCCAAGGGTTCTAAAAGAACTCAAATGGGAAATTGCTGAACTATTATCTGTGGTTTGTAACCTATCCCTTAAATCGGCTTCCGTACCTAATGACTGGAAGGTAGCCAACGTGACACCAATATTTAAAAAGGGCTCTAGAGGCGATCCGGGCAATTACAGACCGGTAAGTCTAACTTCAGTACCGGGCAAATTAGTCGAAACAATAGTAAAGAATAAAATTGTGAAGCATGTAGAAGAACATAATTTGTTGGACAAAAGTCAACATGGGTTTTGTAAAGGGAAATCCTGTCTTACTAATCTATTAGAGTTCTTCGAAGGGGTTAACAAACATGCGGACAAGGGGGATCCAGTAGATATAGTATACTTAGATTTCCAGAAAGCCTTTGACAAGGTCCCTCACCAAAGGCTCTTGTGTAAATTACATGGCCATGGGATAAGAGGGAAGGTCCTTTCTTGGATTGAGAACTGGTTAAAAGACAGGAAACAAAGGGTAGGAATAAATGGTAAATTTTCAGAGTGGAGAGGGGTAACTAGTGGTGTCCCCCAAGGGTCAGTCCTAGGACCAATCCTGTTCAACTTACTCATAAATGATCTGGAGAAAGGGGTAAGCAGTGAGGTGGTAAAGTTTGCGGATGATACCAAACTGTTTAGGATAGTCAAGACAGAAGCAGACTGTAAGGGACTCCAAGAAGATCTCACCAAACTGAGTGATTGGGCAACAAAATGGCAAATGAAATTTAATGTGGATAAGTGTAAAGTAATGCACATTGGGAAAAATAACCCCAACTATACGTACAGTATGATGGGGGCTAATTTGGCTACGACAAATCAGGAAAGAGATCTTGGAGTTATCGTGGACAGTTCTCTGAAAACTTCCACACAGTGTGCAGCGGCGGTCAAAAAGGCAAATAGGATGCTAGGAATTATTAAGAAAGGGATAGAAAATAAGACCCGGAATATCTTACTGCCCCTGTATAAAACTATGGTACGCCCACATCTTGAATACTGTGTACAGATGTGGTCTCCTCACCTCAAAAAAGATATTTTGGCCTTGGAAAGGGTTCAGAAAAGGGCAACTAAATTGATTAGGGGTTTGGAACGGGTCCCATATGAGGAGAGGTTAAAGCGACTGGGACTTTTCAGTTTAGAAAAGAGGAGACTGAGGGGGGATATGATAGAGGTGTATAAAATCATGAGTGGTATGGAGAGGGCCGATAAAGAAAAGTTATTTATTAGTTCCCTAAATAGAAGAACTAGAGGACACCAAATGAAATTAATGGGTAGCAGGTTTAAAACTAATAAAAGAAAGTTCTTCTTCACACAGCGTGTAGTCAGCATGTGGAACTCCTTGCCAGAGGAGGCTGTGAAGGCTAGGACTATAACAGAGTTTAAAGAGAAGCTAGATAATTTCATGGAGGTTAGGTCCATAAAAGGCTATTAGCCAGGGGATAAAATGGTGTCCTTGGCCTCTGTTTGACAGAGGCTGGAGAGGGATGGCAGGAGACAAAGCGCTTGATCATTGTCTTCGGTCCACCCCCTCTGGGGCACCTGGTGCTGGCCACTGTCGGCAGACAGGATACTGGGCTAGATGGACCTTTGGTCTGACCCGGTACGGCCGTTCTTATGTTCTTATTCTTCCACTCGGCTCTGCGCGGATTCAGCCTCGATTGGAGGATTGCGTCCAGTTGTGGGCACCACGTTTGAGGAAAGAGGGGGAGAAATTGGAGAAGGTCCAGAGAAGAGCAACCAGAAAGATGAAAGTTCTAGAGAATGTAAGCTAAGAAGGAGGGCTGAAGGAACTGGGCTTCTTTAGATTAGTAAAGAGAAGACGGAGAGAGGATAGGACAGCGGTTTTCAGGTATCTAAAAAGGTGTTATAAGGAGGAGGGGGGAAAATTGTTCTCCTTGGTCTCTGAGGATAGGACAAGAAGCAATGGGCTTAAACTGCAGCAAGGGAGATTGAGGTTGGACATGAGGAAAAACTTCCTAACGGTCAGAGTGGTTAAATACTGGAATAAATTGCCTAGGGAGGTTGTGGAATCTCCATCACTGGAGATTTTTAAGAGCAGATTAAACAGCCTCCGATCAAAGATGGTCTAGAAAATAATTAGCCCAGCCATGAGGGTCGGGGACTAGACTAGATGACCTCTTGAGGTCCCTTCGAGGCCTGTGAATCTATGATTCTCTGTTAAGATGCTCTTCCATGTGAGTATGAGGGAATTAACCTCCCCTAGGAAGAACAGTGTCTTTCTGTCGAAGAAGCTACAAACTGAGATTAATTTCCATTGATTTCCACGTCAGAAATGGTCTAAATCCCTCGATTGCGCAGGAAAACTCATCCTCCGTTTTTTTACGATAGGAAAGCAAAGTTGCTCAAGTGAGTTCTGAGTTCAATTTCCATTGGTAGACACGGGAAACCGGACACACACACATCCCAACAGTTCCTTTGAAAATCTGCATCTGATTGGATATGACAAGATTGACCCAACATTGCTCGGGGCCTGAATTCAAGGACGTTTTGTTTTTCTTCATTTAAATGGCTGTTTTGGGGCACGGCTGGGGGGAGGCATTTAGTAGGCAGGCACCACCCCTGCCCTCGGTCATTACAGCAGCTTGGGGCCAGGTGAGAAGCGCCTCTCCATGGCCGCTGCAGCTGCAGCGGGCACAACCGGGAGAAGGGGGGGTGTTTCCCCCCCAGGTGGGGGACAGACACACAGACAAATAGACAAACAAACAAACTCTGAAATATATAATAGAGACCAGCCCCTTTCAACACCCCGACCTCTGTCGGCCTGATGCATGCATAGCTGTCCTGGTCCCCATCGCTGGCCCTTTGCTGCCCCCTTTTGGTCATGCTACAGTATAACCGTCCCTTCTACCACCCCCTTCCTTTCCATTGTATGAGAAACAATCCCATTCCAGGCCCATCCCGTTTTCCTGGCACACCCAATCCCTGGTCTTGTTTTAAGCTGGGAGAAGAGGAAGCTGCCGACCGAATGTGGTGGTCCTAGCTCTGATTGTTTGGGAGGAGATCTTGAACAAAGGGATTCACAGATGGGTGGATGGACACACAGAGGAATGCACACTCTCAAATATGCAATAGCTTATAGCAGAGGGGTAACTCAGCTGTACGTCAAGTTGAGAATCAAGTAAGGCCAAATTTTAAAGGAATTTAGGCCACCGTTACTGGTACCCTTGGCAGCTCAGAGCTGGTACTTCCCCCGACAGAGGCTGGAAACTATGACGGAAACAGGTTGCCAACTCCCCCGGACTAGATGGACCAGACGCCATCTACTGAAGTGACACCCAGTCCATCCTGTCTGGGAGAGTGGATAACTTGGACCAGGCCCAGGAAGGAGGCACGGGCTGGAGGAAAAGCCAATGGCCATAGAGAAGAGGAGCTTTTAGTGGGGAAATCACCACTTCTCTGTGTGGCTACTCACGGCTCCGGTCTTTCCCTGAGGAGCAGATGTCGGGTGTTGAGCTCTGAGAGGGTGGCCAGGAGTTGGATCAAGAGGCCACTGGACCATCACTGAGCCGGGGGGAGCTGGATGGGCGCTGAGCTGAGGGCAGCTGGGAGATGAGGCCACCGGAGCCAAACATGAAATTTGGCAGAAAACGGGAGGGGATTGACAAACAGTTTAATAGTCCATGTCCGTACTTGGACCACCAGAGAAACGGGTCCATGCAACCCCAGAGGGGGAAGGGCCAAGGCAGTAAGAGCAAGGTGCTTGCCCGTGGTGGGACTTGAACCCACAAATCCAGGCTGAGGAGGCTTCTGCCTTAATCCATACTTGGGTTGCCTTCTTGCAGTTGGATACCCAGCACTTAGACTTGAGGGTTGGATTCAGAAGGTGGGAGGGTAACACCGAGTGTCAGAGAAGTTTACGAATATCTGTGGGATCCATTGATGGACACTTGAGCCCTGGTTTGACTTTGTTCTTCTGCTTCGACCGTGGCCCTTTTTCAATTGTTTCTAGGTTGTCCCCCCCCATGGCGGAACCAGCCTGGAGCAATCGATCGTCCATCTTGGAGATTGTCCTCCTGGGATTTGCGAAGGTCCATGAACTAGAGGTCCTGCTCTTCCCGTTGTTCCTTGTGGCCTACATAGTGACCATGGCCGGGAACATCCTCATCATGGCGCTAGTGGTGGCCAATCGGCATCTTCACACCCCCATGTACTTCTTCCTGGGGAACCTGTCTTGCTTGGAGACCTGCTACAGCTCTGCCATCTTGCCCAGGTTGCTGGCCAGTCTCCTGACAGGGGACAGGACCATTTCTGTCCCTGGGTGTATCGTGCAATTTTATTTTTTCGCCTCCTTGGCCGCTACAGAATGTTGCCTCTTGTCTGCAATGTCATATGACCGGTATTTAGCGGTGTGCCGACCCTTGCACTATGCAGCCCTGATGAACGGCAGGATTTGCCTCCAGCTGGCCGCCGGATCTCGGCTAAGCGGCTGCCTGGCCACTCTCATCATATCGTCCTTGATGTCCCAACTCACTTTCTGCAGCCCCAATGAAATCGACCATTTCTTCTGCGACTTCACCCCGCTCATAAAACTGGCCTGTAGTGACACCACCCTGATTCTGGTCCTGGATTTTCTCCTGGCGTCTCTTTGCACCCTCTTCCCATTTCTCTTAACCCTGTTGTCCTATGTTTATATCATCCTCACCATCTTGAGAATCCCCTCCACCAGTGGCCGGAAAAAGGCCTTCTCCATCTGCTCCTCCCACCTCATCGTGGTCACGATGTTCTATGGGACCATCATCATTGTCTACATGCTCCCAAAATCCAATACATTGCGGGACCTAAACAAAGTCTTCTCCGTCTTCTATTCGGTCCTGACGCCCCTGATCAACCCCCTTGTCTACAGCCTGAGAAACAAGGAGGTCAAGGAAGCCCTCAACAGAGTAGTCCATAAATGCGTGGCTTTCTCAAGAACTTAGAGGTGCCTCGCCGATTCTTTTTGATTGAAAACAGACAGGGATGGGGCAAGATGATTTACTGAGACCTTCAGAAGAAGGCTGGATTAAGATACACAACTCCAGCTATGTTTCAGGTATGTGTCTGGAGTTGACGTACCATAATTCGAGTTTCCTTGTGTCCTCCACAGAGGAGGTCGACTAGAGAAAATGCCCCCATCAACTCTCCTTACTCCTTATGAGGCTCAAGAGTACCAGTGACGATGAGGGTACCCTCTGAGTTTGATTTAGCGGGTCTTTGCTAGACTCGCTAAATCAAACTCTAGATGATCAACCGTAGCAGCATCAATCTTCCACATAGTGAAGACATAGCCTGAGTTATAGGCACTAGATCCATACAGTGAAATCTTGCCCCAATTGACGTTAATGGTCAGTGGCACCCCCTATCCCTCAATGGCCGTGGGGCTGGATTTGACATTATTTCTTTTTCATCAAATGAAAGCTCAGTTGCTAAAATGATGACATATACCAGATTTCTGTGTGTCACTCTCTTTTCAGCAAGAGGTTTTTTAATGCCTTTTCCTATCCCCCCATGGAGAATATTCTTTTTGAAACAGATTTTAGTGCCGAAAAGTATATATTTTTATTATTTTTCCCAATGTTTTCATGACACTCCAAAATTCAAGTGTATGTGTTTTCCAGTTTGGGGCTTTGTACTTTTGTCAGTTGTTTTTTTGTTTGTTTGTTTGTGGGGTTTTTTATTTGTTTGTTTGTTTGTTTTGTTTAGTTTTTGCTTCCCTCGACCCCTCTTTTACCCTAATTTTCAGTGATAACATGAAAAAAAGGGCTTTAAAAGTTGAAGAAGCTGGAGGGAGTAAGAGGAGAACAAGATGGAAAAATAAACCAACCACCATGACAAAACACCAAATGTTAACAAAAAAATCAAAAATATTTCAAATACATGAAAAATCCATTCTTTCTGAATTCTGAAAAATGAAAGACATTTCAAAATGTTCTTTACCATTTTTCAAACACTTTGTTTTAAGCCTTAAATTTCCTGTTTAATTTAGCTCTCTTTTTCTTTGAGTAGTTGCTAAATTCTGATGAGTCACCGTAATAGAGAAAGCTGAGAAATTCCGACAGTGTTTCAAGCCAAAGCGATATAAAAGGATCTGCAAAAGCAAAGGATAATTTCTGGGCATTTTACCTGTCATATTTTCTCGGGGTTAGCAGATTCTTAATATGAAATAAAAGTAATTAACACAACAGGCTGCATTTTCATTAACCATGGACCTACAAAGCTTATAGGCTACGTCTAGACTGGCATGATTTTCTGCAAATGCTTTTAATGGAAAAGTTTTTCCATTAAAAGCATTTGCGGAGAAGAGCGTCTAGATTGGCATGGACGCTTTTCCGCAAAAGCACGAAAAGAGTCTGTGCCAATCTAGACACGCTTTTCCGCAAAAAAGCCCTGATCGCCATTTTCACGATCGGGGCTTTTTTGCGGAAAACAAATCTGAGCTGTCTACACTGGCCCTTTTGCGCAAAAGGACTTTTGCCCAAACGGGAGCAGCATAGTATTTCCACAAGAACACTGACAATCTTACATGAGATCGTCAGTGCTTTTGCGGAAATTCAAGTGGCCAGTGTAGACAGCTGACAAGTTTTTCCGGAAAAGCGGCTGATTTTCCGGAAAAAGTGGCCAGTCTAGACACAGCCATACAGTTTGGCTAAGAACATTTTTTAAGTATTCCATGAAACAATTGTAACCCTTCTGCCGGGTAGGCCTGGCAGCAACCAGGGCTAGGTTCAATATCATGGGGTCCATCTCATACAGAACTGGCTCGAGCTCACACCCAGTAATCTGGGAAATTCATACACCCCTGGGTGCCTCTGAGAGGCAATGCTTCCCCACTCGCAAGCTCTGAGTCTGAGTGTAGGAAATAAACATTTAATGAAATAGAGAGAGAAGTCATACAGCATTAACTTGGGCAAAACACCACAAACAGAGTTCATAACCCAAACATGAGCTAAGCGTCCCCCCCGCAGCCAAGAATCACCTGACGTCTGAAGAGTCCAACATCCCAAAAGTCTCTGTCCCTGGTCAGTGCCATCCAGAGTCCAAAAGTTCACCCGCAGGGTTTCACCTCCCAACCTGGGTAGAAATGGGGGTGGGGGGATAGCTAGGGGGCACCTCACGACACTCCACCCCGCTCCACCAGCTGTCTCGTACCATGGCACTGGATGATCCGCTGGTCACCTGCCGTCGCTCCTACCAGCTGCGCTACCGCCACTGGTATTCGCTCCTCCCCTGCCGCTGCTCCGCGCCACGCCGCTGGTCGCCACTCCTCCCCTGCCGCTGCTCCGCGCCACGCCGCTGGTCGTCGCTCCTCCCCTGCCGCTGCTCCGTGCCACGCCGCTGGTCGCCGCTCCTCCCCTGCTGCTGCTCCGCGCCACGCCGCTGGTCGTCACTCCTCCCCTGCTGCTGCTCCGCGCCACGCTGCTGGTCATCGCTCCTCGCCTGCTGCTGCTCCGCGCCACGCTGCTGGTCGTCCCTCCTCCCCTGCTGCTGCTCCGCGCCACGCTGCTGGTCGTCCCTCCTCCCCTGCTGCTGCTCCGCGCCACGCTGCTGGTCGTCGCTCCTCCCCTGCCACTGCTCCGCGCCATGCTGCTGGTCGCCGTCCTCACCTGCCGCCGCTCTGCGCCATGCCGCTGGTCGTCGCTCCTCGCCTGCCGCTGCTCCATTCCACACCGCTGCTCGCTGCTCCGTGTCACGCTGCTGGTCGCCGTCCTCCCCTGCCGCTGCTCCGCGCCACGCTGCTGGTCGCCGTCCTCACCTGCCGCCGCTCTGCGCCATGCCACTGGTCGTCGCTCCTCGCCTGCCGCCGCTCCATTCCACACCGCTGGTCGCTGCTCCGCGCCACGCTGCTGGTCGCCATCCTCCCCTGCCGCTGCTCCGCGCCACGCTGCTGGTCGCCGTCCTCCCCTGCCGCTGCTCCGCGCCACGCTGCTGGTTGCCGTCCTCACCTGCCGCTGCTCTGCGCCATGCCACTGGTTGTCGCTCCTCACCTGCTGCCACTCTTCGCCACACCGCTGGTCGCCGTCCTCACCTGCCGCCGCTCTGTGCCATGCCACTGGTTGTCGCTCCTCGCCTGCTGCCACTCCGCATCACACCGCTGGTCGCCGCTGCTTGCCTGCCGCGGCTTCGTGCCACGCTGCTGGTCACCGTCCTCACCTGCTGCCGCTCTGTGCCATGCCACTGGTTGTCGCTCCTCGCCTGCTGCCACTCCGCGTCACGCCGCTGGTCGTCGCTTCTCGCCTGCTGCCACTCCGCACCACGCTGCTGGTTGCCGTCCTCACCTGCCGCCGCTCTGCGCCATGCCACTGGTCGTCACTCCTCGCCTGCCGCCGCTCCATGCCACACTGCTGGTCGCCGCTGCTCGCCTGCCGTGGCTCCGTTCCACGCTGCTGGTCGCCGTCCTCACCTGCCGCCGCTCTGCGCCATGCCACTGGTCGTCGCTCCTCACCTGCCGCCGCTCCATTCCACACCGCTGGTCGCTGCTCCGCGCCACGCTGCTGGTCGCCGCTCCTCCCCTGCTGCTGCTCCACGCCACGCCGCTGGTCGCCGTTTCTCCCCTGCTGCTGCTCCGCGCCACGCTGCTGGTCGCCACTCCTCCCCTGCCGCCGCTCTGCGCCATGCCGCTGGTCGCCACTCCTCCCCTGCCGCCGCTCCATTCCACACCGCTGCTCACTGCTACGCGCCACGCTGCTGGTCGCCGTCCTCCCCTGCCGCTGCTCCGCGCCACGCTGCTGGTTGCCGTCCTCACCTGCCGCTGCTCTGCGCCATGCCACTGGTTGCCGCTCCTCACCTGCTGCCACTCCTCGCCACGCCGCTGGTTGCCGCTCCGCGCCACACCGCTGGTCGCCATCCTCACCTGCCGCCGCTCTGTGCCATGCCACTGGTTGTCGCTCCTCGCCTGCTGCCACTCCGCGTCACGCCGCTGGTCGTCACTTCTCGCCTGCTGCCACTCCGTGCCACGCTGCTGGTCGCCACTCCTCGCCTTCCGCCGCTCCGCGCCACACCGCTGGTCGCCGTCCTCACCTGCCGCTGCTCTGCACCATGCCGCTGGTCGCCGCTCCTCGCCTGCCGCCGCTCCATGCCACGCTGCTGGTCGCCACTCCTCCCCTGCCGCCACTCCATGCCACGCTGCTGGTTGCCACTCCTCCCCTACCGCCGCTTCGTGCCACGTTGCTGCTCGCCGCTCCTCCCCTGCCGCTGCTCCGCGCCACACCGCTGGTCGCCATCCTCACCTGCCGCTGCTCTGTGCCATGCCGCTGGTCACTGCTCCTCACCTGCCGCCGCTCCGTGCCACGCTGCTGGTTGCCTCTCCTCCCCTGCCACTGCTCCGCACCATGCTGCTGGTTGCCGTCCTCACCTGTCGTTGTTTTGAGCCATGCCACTGGTCGTCACTCCTCGCCTGCCGCCGCTCCATGCCATGCTGCTGGTCGCCGCTCCTCCCCTGCCGCCGCTCCGTGCCACGTTGCTGGTCGCCGCTCCTCCCCTGCCGCTGCTCCGCGCCACGTCGCTGGTCGCCACTCCTCGCTGCTGATCGCCGCTCCTACCAGCCATGCCACACCACCAGCTAGTGATTCCCACCAGCCACTCTGCTGGTCGCCGCCACTTTGCTGGTTGCAATAGGCTCTCAGCCAAACCAGTGATTTCAGCTCTCAGTGATTTCAACTCTTTAGCCACCAGCTGGACTGGCAAAGGAATCCAGCTTCTACAGGACTAGCAAAAGAAAAGACTCATCAGGGAGTCTGCTTTAGGTCTGTCCTTAAAACAAAGGGGAAAGGGCAGGTTGGGCCAGTCTTACATCTCACACCTGGCAGGTGTGAAGCAGGCTGACTCAAGCCCTTTAGCCATTCCCCCCAGCTCAGTTCACTTAACTCTGGAAGGGGGGAGGCTTGTTCCTCCGAGACCTCTTCCCATGATGGTGGTGTCACTCCTGCAAGCACTGGTGGCATGTTTTACAGTTCCCACATTTAGGGGTAACATGCTTAGTGACCCCCACAACAGCCCCAAATTATTTACAATTCTCCACATTCCATTCGAACACTGACCTTCCATCAGCCCTGGCTGAATGGGATTTACATAGCCACACCTCGGATTCGCTCCCCATCCTGGCATGAACTGTATTTACATATCAACAGTTAACAGTTACTTATTTTGCAAAGCTAAACTATTGTAGCAGGCACACCCACCCCTCCTTCTAGCTGGCTGATAGCAAGCAGCAGTTCAGCCCCTGCTTACACAATCGATATGAATTGATACATTTGGGATTATTTTGGTGGATTTTTTTTCAATTTTTCAAAGAAACAACAATGAACTTTTCTTCTATCCTTCATTTTCAAACTGGAAAAGGATAGAGAAAGAGAAAAAGAGAAGGATTTAAAAAAACCAAAATTCCTGGATTGGAAGAAGAGTTGGCAACAAATTGACCACGAAGAGATCTTCAAATGCTTGCTGTCGAATCTAAGGGTGTGTCTACACAGCACCCTAAACTCAAAATAAGATGTGCAATTTACACAAATTGTGTATCTTATTTCAAGTCTATTTAGAAATAGGCAATTTTGAAATTTGGCACTGTCTATGCAGTGCCAAATTTCAAAATAAAGTGCTATTTCGAACCTTCCCTTAACCCTCGTGCAACCCTCATGAAATATTTCAAAATAACGGGCACTTTTCTAAGACACGGGGTAGCTATTTCAAGATACCTCCGTATCCCAAAATATCTCTGCTGTGTGGATGTAGCCAATTGGTATGTATGAAACACGGCTTTCCATTTGCTCAAACAATATTTGGATGGACAATTTTGATCGATGTTTTCACTTTCCTCTCTTTTTGGGGGGGAAATGAAAGCTGATTTTGGTTTTCTGATACTAAACAAACATGTGTTTAACTCTCCCCTTTTTTTCCCATGAAAAGATCTTCAAATGCTTGCCATCGAATCTAAAGGTGTGTCTACACAGCACCCTAAACTCAAAATTAGATGCGCAATTTATGCAAATTGCATATTTTATTTCAAATCTATTTCAAAACAGGCTATTTTGTTTCTTTTCCAGGAAAAAACAAACACAAAGAAACAAGAAAAATCTATTTTCGTATCACTGAAAAACTGAAAACACTCCTTGAAAAATATCCCAAAGAAATAATTGAATTTGATTTTTTTAATGGAAAATGCAACAATTATTGATTTTAGATATTTTTCAAGGAGTGTTTTCAGTTTTTCAGTCATACGAAAATTATTCTTGTTTCGTTTTTCAATGATTGCTCCTCCTCCATCTCCCTTGGAAGGTTGGTGCGTGCGGGGGCCCGGCCCCAAACTGGAGGGGGCGGAGGAAGACGCGGTACAAGCTCCTCCCCTCTTCCCAGGGTTGGGCTCAGCCGTGTGCCGGGTTCGGGAGCATGGCGGCAGGAGGGGGTCACAAATTTTGCCTTTACCCCCGGGCGCATAACACCCTCACTACACCTCTGGTCCTGCAACCCCCATGTAGATATTGTGACAGACAGAGCCCAGAGGGAGAGGCACTGGAGTTACTCCAGATGGGTCTGAAAGCAGCATCTGGCCCATCGTTGGGAAATAAAAGATAAAAATGGCCCCTAAGCATATACACAGGCTAAGCGCCCCCAGCCCCTTTCTCCTGGACAGCACTCACCCCTCTCGTCTGCTTCTGTGAAGGCCAGGACTTTAAGGCCACATCTACACTGCAACACTATTCCAAAATAACTTAGTCCGCCTCTACACAGCAGGCAGTTATTTCAGAAATAGTGTCGAAATATTGTCAAGCTGGAGGACTTCTTCCTCCGACCCCTGTAACCCTCATTGTACGAGGAGTAAGGGAAGTTGGGGGAAGAGCTCTTTGTTTCGAAATACGTGTTGTGTAGACGCTCCCGATTTCGAAATCAGCAATGCAATTGATGTCTCTCAGTTTGCGTCACTTATTTCGAGTTAAGCCCTGCAGCAGTGAACCTGCGGAACTCCTTGCCAGAGGATGTGGTGAAGATTAGGACTTTAACAGGGTTCAAAAAAGAGCTAGAGAAATTCATGGAGGTTAGGTCCATCAATGGCTATGATTAGGGGGCTGGAGCATATGACTTATGAGGAGAGGCTGAGGGAGTTGGGTCTGTTTAGTCTGCAGAAGAGAAGAGTGAGGGGGGATTTGATAGCAGCCTTCAACTTCCTGAAGGGCGGTTCCAAAGAAGATGGAGAGAGGCTGTTCTCAGTAGTGACAGGTGGCAGAACAAGGAGCAATGGTCTCAAGTTGTGGTGGGAGGGGTCCAGGTTGGATATTAGGAAAAACTATTTCACTAGGAGGGTAGTGAAGCACTGGAATGGGTTACCTAGGGAAGTAGTGGAGTCTCCATCCCTAGAGGTTTTTAAGTCTTGGCTTGACCAAGCCCTGGCTGGGTTGATTTATTTGGGATTGGTCCTGCCTAGAGCAGGGGGCTGGACTTGATGACCTTCTGAGGTCTCTTCCAGCTCTATGGTCCTATGATTCTATGAGGATGGGTAAGGATGATGTTCCTAGCCTCTGTTTCTCTGGAGGTGGGTGACAGGGGAGGGATCGCTGGATGGTTCCCTGTTCTGTTCACTCACTCTGGGGCATCTGGCATTGGCCACTGTTGGCAGACAGGACACTGGTGTAGATGGACCTTTGGTCTGACACAGTCTGGCCGTTCTTCGGTTCTTATGTTCTCCAGAGTTTATACAGTGATGTGTGTCTGTGATGGGAAAAGGTCACAGACGACCCCCTTCGGGCAGGAGTGGGCAATAATTTTTGACCAGGGGGCCACTTCCAAAATGTTTGAAATGGCCCCAGGACCTCATGCAAAAGGGGCGGGGACAGGACACTGCCTGCTTCCTTGCCCACCAACCCTGATCGATCTGGGGGGGGGGCATGTGACATCTTCGCCCCCGCTGCCCCTGCCCCCCGAGAGAACCACCAGCTGTTCTGAACAGCTGGTGATTCCCTCTAAGTGCCCATGCCCCGGACGGTAGGAGGAGACTTTGCACGCTCCCTTCTGCTCCCCGACCAATCAGTCTCCTCCCACCCTGCCCCGTTCCTGCAAGGAGCACGCAGTGCTTCTAACACCCTGATTGGCCTGGGGGCGGGGGAGCAGCAGGGCCTCCCCAGGCCAGATTAGCCTGCGTGGCAGGCCGGATCTAGCCCACAGGGATGTCCTCGAGTTGCTAACACGGCCACTGCCACTCACCTTCCTGCTCTCTGGGGCGTCTCACCACCTAAGCCTGCTGGGCCAGCTCCGCTTTTCTCCCCGTGCCAAGGCCCCGAGCTCAGATCCCTGCCGCCGAGAAGCAGCACACACCGAACCTCGTCAGGTCCGAGGAGAAAGCAGTTTAGGGCCCAGCTTCCTGGGATACCCCTCCCCCAACAGGATCAGACCCTAAAAGGATTGTTTAGGTGAGCCCCCGTTAGCAACGCAAGGAGACATGTACACAGTGCTGACCATCGTTTACACTGGGCTTGGTAGAAAATAAAGGCGATTCTATTAAGGACAAGCAGTCGGATTTGAGTCGCTCCCCCATGTAACAATTACTTACACTGGGTTTGATTAAAAAATAAACATGGTTTAATCAAGTACAAGCAGTTGGATTTAAGTGAAAATGCGGGAGAACAGGCAGAGAAAAGTTGGTTACAAATCAAAAACACTTGGCTAATTCTACACTGAAACCTCAGGACAAACTCTTCAAACTCACCCTAAAACCTCTTTTCCAGCTGCCCCTCCAAACCAGGGCTGCCCCCCACCCTATCAACCACTGGTAGGACTTAAGGACAAAAGAGATTGTTTCCCAGTTGCTCATCAAGACTTTGAGGGGAACACCCTCTCATCCACACATTTGAAACCTCCAAGTATTCCCCACTCCAGGGGTGTGTCTAGACTACACCTCTCTGTCGACAGAGAGATGTTGATTAGGCACATCGAAAATGCAAATGAAGCCGGAATTTAAATATCCCGTGCTTCATTTGCATAAATGTGGCTGCCGCTTTTTTTTTCTAAATGGAGCTTTTTCGAAAAAAAAAAAAAACCCGGCAGTCTAGACAGGGAGCGTTTTTCGAAAGATCCTGTAAACCTCATTTTATGAGGGATAAGGGAACTTTCGAAAAAGGGTTGTATTTTCGAAAGATCCGTGTCTAGACTGCCGTTTTTTTTTTTTTTTTGAAAAAGCTCAATTTCAAAAAAAAGCAGCAGCCACGTTTATACAAATGAAGCGTGGGATATTTAAATCCCGGCTTCATTTGCCTTTTTGATGTGCCTAATCTACATCTCTCTGTCGACAGAGAGGTGTAGTCTAGACACACCCCAGATGTCTAATTTTACACACACAATGATACATTGGTCAAAGTAAGATAAACAGAACCAGCGGATCATGACCTGGAGATTGATAGGTTTCCTGAAATAATTCACTTAAAGCACCTTTGAGTTATGTTAATTCATGCCCACAAGTCCATTTCATAAAGCGTAGGGGGAGAGAGTCTGTCACAGACACAGGGCAGTGCTGACCTGAGAATCATAGAAAGGGAAGGGCCCTCGAGAGGTCATTGACTCCAGTCCCCTGCCCTCACAGCAGGACCCAGCATGGTCTAGACCAGTGTTTCTTAAACTATTTGAGACCACGGAACACCAAACAATAATTTTTTTTTTTAATGCGGAACACCTAGGGTTGGCAGATGGTTTCTATTAAAAAAAAAAAGTGCCAGGGGGAAAATCTGTTGAGAAAAAAACAACACCGGGGGGAGTAACCAGAGACCTTGGGAGGTCAGGCCGAAATGTGGTCACGTCCCCTTTCATTGCCGCATGTCCCAAGCGGCTTCTGTCAGGCGCCGGGAAAAGCAGGAAAACTTCCTTAATTAGAAAATACCCTCGGTACGCCTATGATAATTTTCCTCAAAAAAAAAAAAAAATTGCCGGCACATCCAAAAATAAAAAACAACCTCCCCCCTCCAAAAAAACCGCCCCCCAAAAGTAACAAAAACAAAGACGAGGTTGCGGCACACCTGTGAGTTGTCCACGGCACACCAGTGTTCTGTGGAACGTAGTTTAAGAAACATTGGGCTAGATCGTCCCTGATAGATGTCATGGAAGTGTAGAACACTAGAACGGGAAGGGACCTTGAGAGGTCATCGAGTCCAGTCCTCTGCCCTCACGGCAGGACCCAGCACCATCCTGGACTTTAGAGAGAAACTCTAAAGAAGGGGCATGTGAAACAGATCACCAACTGGATGCACTTTGAACATGGCAGCTTGTTTGAGATCCTGGCAGAACTCTCCAGGTTACCCTACAACCGGAGCTGATGAAATGGATCTCTCTTGAGTTGGTGGGCTGGAGCCGTCTTGAGGTGAAGAACTGGAGGTCCCTGGAGATGAAGGAAGTCCTTATTCCGTTGCTTGTTGGTTAGTGCCACTTTCACTTATTTCGAGAACTCTATCGATTATAGCCGATAGCTCTCCATTGTCCTCTGATAGCACAATTACTTCTGAATCAGCTAATTATTCGTATTTCAGGCCATTCTTAATTAATTGCCGGATTGTCTCTTTCTTCTTGTTCAGAATATACTCATGAGCCTCCTCCTCTAGTTAGTTCCTGTTTTGACCCCAATCCAAAGTTATCTTTCTTCTGCAGTGCCTGCAGCCGCAGCACCGGTAACAACAGTGTATTAAACCGATGAGGACAACAACCAATATGAGACCGAGTCCGGAAAGCTTTGAAAAAAGGATAATATGTTACAACTTGTTCTTTGCATGACATATGTCTTCAAAACAAACAAACAAAAGGATGTTTTTCTTCACTTAGTGCACAATCAACCTGTGGAACTCCTTGCCAGAGGATGTGGTGAAGGCTAGGACTTTAACAGGGTTCCAAAAAGAGGTAGATAGATTCCTGGAGGTTAGGTCCATCAATGGCTATTAGCCAGCATGGGTAGGAATGGTGTCTCTATCCTCTGTTTGTCTGGAAGTGGGTGATAGGAGAGGGATCACATGAGGATTCCCTGTTCCGTTCCCTCCCTCTGGGCTGGATGGACCTTTAGTCTGACCCAGTCTGGCCGTTCTTATGTTCTTATGTATTAAAAAACAACGAATGATCCTGCAGAACCGTAGCAACTAACAAAACATATAGATGGTATCATGAGCTTTTGTGGGCACAACCCCAGTTCTTCAGATGACTGAAGTACGGGGTTGTATTTTATTTGGACCCTGGAGCCCTGACTCCTGTCATCTGAAGAAGAGGGCTGTGCCCATGAAAGCTCGTGATACCATCTACATGTTCTGTTAGTCTTTAAGGTGCTGCAGGACTATATGTTATTTTTTTAAAGTATATTAGAACATAACAACAGCCAGTCTGGGTCAGACCAAAGGTCCATCTAGTCCAATGTCCTGTCTGCCAACAGCAGCCAATGCCAGGTGCCCCAGAGGGATTGAACAGAACAGGGAATCTTCACATAATCCCTCTCCTCTCACCCATTTCCAGAAAAACAGAGGCCAGGGACACCATCCCTACCTATTCTGGATAATAGCCATTGATGGACCTAACCTCTATGAATCTATCTAGCTCCTTTCTGAACCATGTTAAAGTCCTAGCCTTCACCACATCCTCTGGCAAGGAGTTCCACAGGTTGACTGTGCGCTGAATGAAAAAAAGCTTCCTTTGTTTGTTTTTTCAATCTGCTGCGTATTCATTTCATTTGATAACCCCTAGTTTTTCTGTTATAGACAGCTACAGAGCAAGAATACTTCTCTGAGGCTATGTTCAGACTGCAGTGTTTTTAAAAACTCTGCCACATCCAAGGAACACATCTGCTTTTCTAAAAAACACTTTCAGAAAAGCAGACGGATTTTTTCGCATCCCTGAAAAACTCATTTTATGAGGAAAAAGGATGTTCCAAAAAAAGGGGGGGGTTTCCAACATTTGGCCCAGAGTAGACAGGCCAAATGTTGGAAACGTCTCTTCTGAAAAAAAAAATTGGAAAAAGATACAAAAATTGTGGTTTGCAATTTGCGTATCTTTAAAAAACAAACCCACCCTGCAGTGTAGACATAGCCAGAGACTACATATGTCTTGTAAATCTCACAGTAAAAGTCTGCGGGGTATGTTGTACATGTAGTTGTCCATAGTTAACTACAGTGATTGCCATAGACTTTAGAAGGGTCATTCAGCCATCTAATCTGTCCTTCTGTACTTACAATTTTATCGTCCTCATCGACACAACCAGGGGACTTTTGAGGAAGAGCAGAGAGATTATTTTCATCCCAGCCAGGGCTGGGTCAAGCCAGGATTTACACATCTTTTGGGATGGAGATTCCACCCCCTCCCTAGGGAACCCATCCCAGTGCTTCCCCACCCGCCTAGGGAAATCACTTTTCTTAATCTCCAGCCTAGACCTTCTCCACTGCAATCTGAGAACTTTTAGAAAGCAGAAGAAATAATAACACCTCAGATCACAATACCATAGGGTATGTCTACACTACAAAGTTAATTTGAAATAACAGCCGTTATTTTGAATTAACTTTAATAGCGTCTACACAGGCAAACCGCTATTTCGAAATAAATTCAAAATAGTGGAGCCCTTATTTCGAATTTGGTAAACCTCATTCTATGAGGAGTAACACCAAATTCGAAACAGCTATTTCGAATTAAGTGCTGTGTAGACACTTAATTCGAAATAGGGGGCCTCCAGCCCTTCCCAGGGAGCCCTGGTGGCCACTCTGAGCACAACCAGGAAAACTTACTCTCCTCTCCCCCAGCCCCAGAGCCATGAAAGGGGGAGACCCTGGCCACATTGCCTTTGCCAGCTCCACACCTGCCAGCCCAGAGCCAGCAGTGGCCACTGGGGCCCCTGACCCAGTGGCCCCAAAACATGAGCCAGCAAGCCACTGGCAGCCAACCCTCCACCACTCCCCAGGAGCAGTCTGCCAGCTCACAGTAGCCTGACAGGGGCTGGAGAAGGCAGGCACCTTCCTGCTCCAGGATGGAGATCATGGACCTTCTTCAGGTTTGGGGGGGATGTCCCCAACGTCCATGATCTCCGCACTAGATGGAGGAATGCGGCCGTCTATGGCAGGATAGCTGCCAGCCTGGCCACCAAAGGCCACATGCGAACCCAGGAGCAGGTTAGCATGGAAGTCAGGTTGGTCTGGCGAGACCCACAACCCTGAGCTTCCTCTCCCCCTTCTTCCCCTTGCTTCCCCCTTCCAGCTCCCTCCTCCCAGGTTTCCCCCTCCCCTCTCCCACCCTCTCTCTTCCCCTCTCCCACCTCCTTTTCCCAGTCTCCCCAGAGGTTCATCCCCCTCCAGTTTTGTTCAATAAACCCAGTTTCTATTTTTGAACACGTGTCTTTTATTTGACATCAGGAGGGGGGGCTAGGGAGGGGTAAATGGAAGGACGTGAGGGAGGAATGGGGCACGAGCCCCCATGGGGAGGACCAGGGAGGCTCTGAGGGCTCCTCGGGGTGGACGCTCTCCCTCAGGGCCTCCTGGATCCTGACAGCCCCCCGTTGGACCCCCGGATGGCAGCCTGCAGCAAGTGCAGCCGGGCTGATGGCAACGATCCCACGAGAGGCACCGGCGTGCCCAGGGGCAGCTCTTGCTCCATGTGGCCGAGTGCTGTGGTGTGCCGAGTGCGGGCACTCAGGGCACTCCAAGACAGGACTGCTTTGCTGTCCCCCATCGAGGTAGACAAGCAAGCGAGGAACCCTGAGAACTGTCTGTCCGGGGTGGGGGTCGGGTCCCTTTAAGCCTGGAGCTCAGTTAGCCTCAGGCAGCAGCCCCATACACTCAAGTCCCAACCTGATGCCCTGCCGGCACTGGTTCTGGCCGGCCTTAACTTCGGTTCAGGGTCCCCTCAGTGTGGATGCGCTATTTCGAAATAGTGTTTGTGTCTAGATGTGTTATTTCGAATTAGCTTAATTCAAATGAACTATTTCGAATTAAGTTAACTCGAAATAGCGCTGTAGTGTAGACATACCCCTAGTGAAATAGTTGGTTTGTCTGTCGCCCTGCCTGAACTAGGCTTGGGCTCTTGTGGAACTGATGAACTACTAGCTCTGTGGGTTGTTTGCCAGCCTGGCCTGACCTAGGGTCAAGCCCTCCTATACTGGGAGTGTTTGCAGCCCTGGACTGCCTGCCTCCGACCCATCCTGAGCAGGGCCGGATTATAGACGTATTGACTTGAACTCTTTTACGTAGTGGGTGTGTAGTAGGGCAGAGTGGCCACCCACTGAGCCGGAAGCAGAGGAACCCCTCCGGCAAAGCTGGACCGGCTTATACCCGGGAAAATGTGAAAGTAAATTCTAAAGCAAATCTAGGGCCCCTGAAAAACAGGTTCAGCCACCTTGGCTGGGAAAGCCTTTTATTTAAACTACTTCAGAGCGACAACAGTCTTGCGTGGGTTATTGGCAAGCGCTAGGAAATGTTTCCTGAATAGAGACAATTGTGGTTTCTTCATGCTACATTTGAAAAGCTCACTTGGCCTTTGGATGACTTCTTAATGACATGATTCTGTAATGAGATGTGAACAGTTTGTAAGATTATCGGCGTTTAAGTCCTGATTCCTTCTTTATTCATTGTGTCCAGATCTGGGCCCCTCACTACAGAAAGGATGTGGACGCATTGGAGAGGGTCCAGCGGAGGGCGACCAAAATGACTCGGGGGCTGAAGCACATGACCTACGAGGAGAGGCTGAGGGATTTGGGTATGGTTAGTCTGCAGAACAGAAGATGGAGGGGGGATTTGAGAGCAGCCTTCTGCTCCCTGAAGGGGGGTTCCCAAGAGGCTGGAGAGAGGCTGTTCTCAGTGGGGGGAGGTGGCAGAACGAGGAGCAATGGGCTCACGTTGCTGTGTGGGAGGTCTAGTTTGGAGATTAGAAAAAACGATCTCCTGAGTCGGGTGTTGAAGCCCTGGGCTGGGTTCCCTCGGGAGGGGGTGGAATCTCCATCCCTAGAGGGGTTTAAGTCCCGGCTTGACCAAGCCCTGAATGGGACGATGGAGTTGGGGCTGGTCCTGCTTTGGGCAGGGGGTTGGACTTGATGATTCTTGGAGTCTCGACCAGCCCTGGGATTCTATGATTCTATTCCTGCTCTTAAGAGGCTTAGAGAAGCAAGTTAGTAAGAAGTTATACAGTTGCTTTCCTTGTCTAGATTACACAAAATCAGACACTGGTAGTTTCTTGAGGGGAAGAACTGGAGATCTCTTGAGGTGAATGGTTGTCCAGTTCCACTCTTTCTTCATCATCTGAGTCTTCTCTTGAAATGTTCAGAACACAGTTCTATTTTGGCCACTATCTCTCTGCTGTCTGTGGGCATCATAATTGATTCAGCCAAGTATTCGTAGGTTAGGCAGTTCTTAATTAATAGCCACATCGCCTCCTCCTTCTTGTCAAAACATACTCATGAGCCTTGTTGTCTAGGAGTGGCCGGCATTTGTGGGAATCAAAGATGATCTCTCTTTTACAGCACTTTTTGCAGGAACCTGGATACCACCGGCATATGCAACCAGAAAAGGCAGCAACCAATATGAGACCGAGTCTAATAATCTTTGAATAAAAAATCGGCACTTTAAAACGTGTTTGCCATACAAATTATTTCACAGTAAGAATCTACCGCAGGGTTACTTAACACGCAGGCCACCACCTGTTTGTTTGCAGTCTGCGGTGCTGTCATGGCTCCTTCCCCACTCTGGCATGATAAATGCAGAAGTGGGGGCCAGCAAAAGTACCCCAAAACCTTATCTACCAAGCTTTGGTATAAAACTTCCCCCCAAAATCTTAACCACCTAGATTTTGGGGATTTGGGGCATTTCTGCCACCACCCAACTATTGATGTGAAGAATCACGAGAGAGATCATTTGGAAAATCTCAGCCCTAAAGTACAAACCAGGACACAAACATTAACCAATACCAGGTTAATAAAAGAAAAGAGAAAACTTGTATTACCAGGCCAGGACTTTAACAGGGTTGAAGAAAGAGCTAGATAGATTCACGGAGGTTGGGTCCATCAATACTTAGTAGCCAGGATGGATAGGAACGGTGTCCCTAGCCTCTGTTTGTTTGGAGGTGCGTGACAGGGAAGGTATCTGGTATTGGCCACTGTTGGCAGACAGGACACTGGACTAAATGGACTGTTGGTCTGACACAGTCTGGCCATTCTTATATTCTTATGTTCGTAAGTCATCGTATGTTTTTAAAATGTTGGAGACCCCTAGTCTAGGGCGATCCTTCAGACTTTGATGTTTGGGATCTACTGAAGAAGAAAAGAACCGGATGATAGTTCAGTTCAGTTAACTCAGACAGCATAAAGTTGTTTCTTTCTGGGCCAGGAAAGTTGTGTTAGGTACCGGGGGGTAGCAGAGGTGGGGTCAGACTACAAGAGGGCTGCCAAAGGGTGGAATGGTTTGATCGAAGGCCTCGGCAGTGCTGAATGTCTGGATTGCCGGGCATCTTCCCAACAAAGTGCTTTTAGGATGGCCAAAACATCATTGCATCCACTTGGATCTTAGCATGGGGCCCATACCACCGAACCCGAAATTCTTTGAACCCTGCATATAGCTGTGACATCTCGGTGGCCACCACCAGGGGGTGCCACAGGGCAGTGTACCTGTTTAGATCAGTTTTACGAGGAATAACGCCTTTTGCCGACAGAGTTCTGTCGACAGAAGGCGTTATTGCATCTACACTGTCCTTTGCATCTACACTGTCAAGTCGACAAAGCGGCTTGCTTTGTCGACAGACCTGGACATAGTCTAGACGCTCTTTGTTGACTAGTAGTCTAGACGTCCCGTAAGTACTCAAGAAGTTAGAGAGATGCGGCAATCAAAATTGTTACATCACTGCTCCATGAAAATTCTTCCGTCCCAAGGACAGGACTCTGCGCTTGTCCTTGTTGAACCTCATCAGATTTCTTTTGGGTCCAAATTTGGCTCCAAGACAACTTCCAATTTGTCTTGACCCTATCCCTGCCCTCCAATGTATCTACCTTTCCTCCTAGCTAAGTGTCATCCGCAAACTTGCTGAGGGTACAATCCATCCGCAAATCTGAGTCATTCATAAAGACGTTGGACAAAACCGGTCCGAGAACCGATCCTTGGGCCACCCCACTTGAAACTGACCACCAGCCAGACAGCCTACCTGTATGGCTGTGTATTTAACATCTGGAAAGGAATAATTTTTTTATGGCAGAGAAAATGATTTCCCCTGGAAAGTTAGGAACCGACTGTGGTGAAGAACTGGAATCAGATTTCTAACCCACTGATTGAACTGCTTGAAACCGAAGGGCTTTGCGAATTGGAGCCTGAAAGTTTGTGCACACACCAATCCACAGCCGGGCCTTTTAAGGTGACAATAGAGTTTCACTTTCCTTCTTACTCATGGGCTGAAACGATTCATAGATCAGACCACATTTAGTCTTGAGAGCTGACAGTGAACGGTGAGCGGGTCTCATTCCGGATTAACATGGATATTGGCAGCAAGTTCATAGAACTGTGGAGAAACTATTTTATTGTCATATCGACATCAGCGTACTCCCTCATTTTGGTGGCAGTGGAACGCTCATTGGATCCGGATTTCAAATGCCCAGAAGAGCAGACATGGAGATGGTATTACAGCCTCTGCTATTTCATCATACCACCCGTCGTTTTGTTTATATTAAGCATGCTTCTCCAGCCAGCATGTCTACACCCTTCTACTTCACAATTCAGAAGCTTTCTTGATTGTGAACACAAGAATTTTCGGAGAGGTGGGTGCATTTGTATGAAGGGTTTGATACCTGCTCTGTTGTGGATAATTATCACTCTTCTGGATGGGAAATATCTTGACTGTCTGTTGAAATCACCTAACGTGAACGGCACTGCAGATAACCCGCAGCCTACAAGTCTTTTTTATCACAAATCCCAGGTAAGATTCACCTGTCCCATGAGAGACCATAACACCCTGCCCAGCTTTGCTCTGGAGTTTTGCCTCGTATAGGTTAGCTTCAGGAGGAAACAAAAAGTTGATGTTCAAAAATGAGAGGAGGCCAGAATCTCTGTCCTGATAAGGCCTCTGCTGGAGGATTGTGCCCAGTTCTGGGCATCATGTTTCAAGAAAGACATGGAGGAATTGCAGAAAGACCAGAGAAGAGCAACCAAAATGATGAAAGGTCTGGAGAACATGAGCTAGGAGGGAAGACTGAAAGAACTGGGCTTGTTTAGTTTGGAAAGAAGACAGAGAGGGGACAGGAGAGCAGTTTTCAAGTATCTACAAGGGTGTCACAAGGAAGAGGGAGAAACGTTGTTCTCCTTATAGACTAACAGACGTATAGGAGTATAAGCTTTCGCAAGCAAAGACCTACTTCATCAAATGCATGTCTGACATACATCTGACAAAATGGGTCTTAGCCCACGAAAGCTTATGCTCCAATACATCTGTTAGCCTATAAGGTGCCACAGGACTCCTCGCCGCTTTTGCTGATCCAGACTAACACAGCAACCCCTCTGATACTTGACATTGTTCTCCTTGGCCTCTGAGGACAGGACAAGAAGCAAGGGGCTTAAACTGCAGCAAGGGAGGTTTAGGTTGGACATTAGGAAAAGCTTCCTGCCTGTTCGGGTGGTGAAACACTGGAAGAAATTGCCCAGGGAGGTTATGGAGTCTCCATCCCTGGAGATATTGAAGAGCAGGTTGGACAGACACCTGTCAGGGTTGGTCTAGATGATGCTTGGTCTTCTTGTCAGGGCAGGGGACTGGACTCAATGACCCCTCAAAGTCCCGTCATCTTCTATTAAGTCTATGATATTGTGATCTGTGGTCTCATTATTTCTTTAGCTTTCTAAAAGATCTCAAGTTACAGCGGGGGAGGTCTAGGTTGGATATTAGGAAAACCAGTTTTCCTAGGTGGACGGGGAAGCACTGGGATGGTTTCCCTAGGGAGAGGGTGGAATCTCCACTCTTGGAGATTTTTAAGTCCCGGCTCGACAAAGCCGAGGCTGGAATGAAAATAATCTCTCTGCTCCTGCTACTAAAATTCTCCTGATTGTGTAGATGAGGATGATAAAACTGTAAATACAGCAGGTTGGATTAGATGGCCAAATGACCCCTCTAGACTCTATGGCAATCATTGTAGCTAAACATTACTACATGGACATACCCCGTAGATTTTTACTGTGAGACATACAAGACAGATATAGTCTCTGGCTATGTGTACAGTGCAGTCCAAATGTCGAAAAAAATGCCCTTTTTCCAAACATCTCTTCTTCCTCGTAAAACGAGGTTTACAGGGATACTGAAAAAAACACATCTGCTTTTCCGAATTTTTTTTCAGAAAAGTAGTTGTATTCCTTGGATCAGACCAAAGGTCCATCTAGCCCAGTGTCCTGTCTGCCAACAATGGTCAATCCCAGATGCCCCAGAGGGAGGGATCACAACAGGGAATCATCACATGATCCCTTCCCCTGTCACCCGTTTCCAAACATACAGAGTCTAGAGACACCATCCCTACCTATCCTAGCTAATAGCCATTGATGGACCTAACCTCCATGAATGTATCTAGCTCTTTTCTGAACCTTGTTAAAAACCTGGTCTTCGTCATATCCTTTGGCAAGGAGTTCCACAGGTTGACTGTGTGCTGAGTGAAGAAAAACGTCCTTTTGTTTGTTTGTTTGTTTGTAAGATATACATAATGGAAAAAGTTGTAATGTATTATTCTTTTTCAAAGGTTTCTGGACTCGGTCTCATATTGGGTGTTATGCTCATCTGTTCAATGCTGTATTGTTGCTGGTACTACGGTTGGAAGTACTGCAGAAGTAAAGTAACTTTGGATCCAGGTCAAAGCAAGGATCAACTAGTGAAAGATGCTCGTGAATATATTCTGAAGAAGAAGCAAGAGGCAATCTGGCAATTAATTGAGAACCGTCTGAAATTCGAATACTTAGCTGATTCAGAAGAAATTGTGCTATCTGAAAACAATGGAGAAATTTCGGCTGTGATAGATAGCATTCTCGACATAGAAACTGGAAGCCACACAAACCAACAAGCAGTGGAACAAGTACCTCTTTTATTACCCGGGACTTCCAGTTCTTTCCCTAGAGCGAGCTCCGTTTAATCACCCCGGGGCGTAGCGGGACCTGCACTGCCCAAACTGTGGATCTCAAAGAAGCAAAACCCAGGCCTGACTCAAGTCTGGTGCACGTCAAAACACACGCCAAGCCAACTTGTCTAGGTACTTCTCTTTCCGATAAGCAAAAATGACAGATGCGGCCATGAAACTGTTAACTACGCACTTCCTGAGTAGGGCATTGGGCATTATGGGACTCTTACACCATAGGTAATCAATTGGTAAATATTATTAGCATGACCAAGTCTCACATTGCTATAAAACAGGCTTAGTAAGAACAATTGATGGGAGGGAGGGAGCAGGATTGACTCACCCGTCTGGCTTGATGTAACTAGAAGTAATAAACCCTTCACACTGGCTTTGTCAGTGCAAGGAGTCCCGATGGGTGGGAATCAAAAGAACCACAACCTCCTGCCTGGTACGGTAGCTAGCATATGGGTGAAGTGTAAGTGATCTAGGCTCAGTTATTGTATTCTAATATTCTTCTGTTAATTGCTTTTGCATTGCTTTTCATTGTGTTAATTGCTTTAGAATTTATACTACTTGGGGTTTAAATTGTATAGTCATCGTTCTGAAGACGTGTAAAATGTAAACAATTGTATTAACTGCTTACAGCTTGCAATAAATAAGAAAGTGGTTAAGTCTCTCTGGAGTGTCCTGGTTTCTCTTGGAGGTAAAATCAAACCTCACGACACTCAAAAAACTATTGGTTTCTCATTACTAACCGACGTGTCATCTAGATTGGGAAAACGCCTACATGCTGCTTCCTAGGAATCTGCTTTTCTCTCAGTGTCATTGCGGCCGAGATGGAGAACAAAGGGGAATTAAAATGAAAGATTATAAAAACTCAGATGACGTTGCCTCCTGTCCACCTTTAGTCACACAATGGCCACAGAGGGAGTGAACAAATAAGGGAATCATCAGGTGATCCCTCTCCTGTCATCCACCTCCAGAGAAGCAAAAGCTAAGGACACCATTCCTACCCATCCTGGCTAATAGCCATTGATGGATCTACCCTCCAGGAATTTATCTAGCTCATTTTTGAATGCTGTTAAAGTCCTGGTCCTCACAACATCCTCCGGCGAGGAGTTCCACAGGTTGACTGTGCGCTGCATGAAGAAAAACTTCCTTTGGTTTGTTTTAAACCTGCTGCCTATTCATTTCATGTAGTGACCCCTTGTTCTTCTACTGTGGGAATAAGTCAATCACTTTTTCTTAGTCACTTTTTCCGCACCGGTCATGATTTGATAGCCCTCCATCCATTCCCAGTGCGACTCGCATTGTCGTCCCCACTTCCCACACAGTGTCCCTTTGGGAAACCATGGCCAACCTACCAATAGAGGCGATCCAAGGAAGCATCACCCCATACATAAAGTATTTGGAGCTCTGAGGGAGAAGTGAGTTCAAACGTGTAGGACACCAGGCTCTGCTCTTTATCCCGGACCAGAGAGAAAAGAGGGGGGCTGTTCCCTGAGCTTGTAAAACCTGAATTACGTCCATCTCCAGTATCTGTGCTTTTTGTCTCCCTGCCAAATGAAGCGTGGGAATGCCAGGCACGCTTCAGTGAACTGTTTCTGAACAACTCGAGGTCCCTTCCACTCCTAGTATTCTATGATTCTATGATTAACTCATTTTAGTTTGGAAACAAGAAGACTGAGAGGGGACATGATAGAGGGTTTAAATATCTAAAAGGGCGTCACAAGGCGGAGGGAGAAAAATTGTTCTCCTTGGCCACTGTGAATAGGGCAAGTAGCAATGGGCTTAAACTGCAGCAAGGGAGGTTTAGGTTGGACATTAGAGAAAAACGTCCTATCGGTCAGGGTGGTTCAACACTGGGATAAATTGCATAGGGAGGTTGTGGAATCTCCATCACTGAAGATATTGAAGAGCAGGTTGGACAGACACCTGTCAGGAATGTCAGAGCAGGGGACTGGACTCAATGACCCCTCAAAGTCCCGTCCTCTTCTAGTGAGTCTATGATATTGCGATCTGAGGTCTCATTATTTCTTCAGCTTTCTAAAAGATCTCAAGTTGCAGTGGGGGAGGTCTAGGCTGGATATCAGGAAAAACTATTTCCCTAGGTGGGTGGGGAAGCCCTGGGATGGGTTCCCTAAGGAGGGGGTGGAATCTCCAAAAACAAGTATCCCCCTTTTAAAAAGAAATACAAGTACCTCCAATACCCACAGTTTTCAGACACACAACTTTTTTTTCTACCATTGCAGCACATTTGTTTAATCAAGTTCATTGTAGCTGGGTGGGCGATGACATTTTTCGGTGTAAAAAGCAGGGCTTCATTATGACTTTCATGGGTCCTAGGCACTTTTGCCTTCATGGGCCCCTTCCTCCATAAAAAAAATATTAAGCTTTATTTTTTATATAACTTTATATAAAAGGCCAACACCAGGTGCCCCAGAGGTAGGGAAGAGAACAGATAATCCCCACATGATCCCTCCGCTGTCACCGACATGCAAATAAACAGAGGCCAGGGACACCATTCCTACCCATCCCGGCTAGTAACCATTGGCAGACCTAACCTATCTAGCTCTTTTTAGAACCCTGTTAGAAGCCCCAGTCTTCACCACATCCTCTGGCAAGGAGTTCCACAGGTTGGCTGTGGGTCGTGTCAAGAAATACGATATTTTGTGTGTTTTTAATGTTCTACCTATTGATTTTACTTGATGCCCGCTAGCATGTCTTCTGAAGAAGTAGGAGGTGACCACGAAAACTCATGATACCATCTACATGTTTTGTTAGTCTTTAAAGTGCTACCAGACCTTGTGTTGTTTTTAAGTTTCTCCTGTACAGACTAAGGGTATGTCTACGCTACAAAGTTAATTCGAAATAACAGCCGTTATTTCAAATTAACTTTAATAGCGTCTATACATGCATGTGTAGTATAGGAGAAACTTAAAAACAACACAAGGTCTAGTAGCACTTTAAAGACTAACAAAACATGTAATTCAAATTTGGTGAACCTCATTCTACGAGAAGTAACACTAAATTCTAAATAGCTATTGCGAATTAAGTGCTATGTAGACACTTAATTCGAAATAGGGGACCTTCAGCCCTTCCCAGGGAGCCCTGGTGGCCACTCTGGGCACAACCAGGAAAGCTTACTCTCCTCTCCCCCAGCCCCGGAGCCATTAAAGGGGTAGACCCTGGCCACAGTGCCTGTGCTAGCTCCAAGCCTGCCAGCCCAGAGCCAGCAGTGGCCACCGGGGCCCCTGACCCAGTGGCCCCAAAACATGAGCCAGCAAGCCACTGGCAGTCAGCCCTCCACCGCTCCCCAGGAGCAGTCTGCCAGCTCCCAGGAGCCTGACATGGGCTGGAGAAGGCGGGCGCCTTCCTGGTCCAGAGTGGAGATCATGGACCTTCTTCAGGTTTGGGGGGGATGCCCCCAACGTCCATGATCTCCGCACTAGATGGAGGATAGCTGCCAGCCTGGCCACCAAAGGCCACATGCGAACCCAGGAGCAGGTTTGCATGAAAGTCAGGTTGGTCCGGTGAGACCCCCAACCCTGGGCTCTGCATTTCCCCTCCCCCTTCTTCCCCTTGCTTCCCCCTTCCAGCTCCCTCCTCCCAGGTTTCCCCCTCCCCTCTCCCACCCTCTCTCTTCCCCTCTCCCACCTCCTTTTCCCAGTCTCCCCAGAGGTTCATCCCCCCCCAAGTTTTGTTCAAAAAACCCAGTTTCTATTTTTGAACATACGTGTCTTTTATTTGACATCAGGAAGGGGGGCTAGGGAGGGGTAAGTGGAAGGACGTGAGGGAGGAATGGGGCACAAGCCCCTGGTGGGGAGGACCGGGGAGGCTCTGAGGGCTTCTCGGGGTGGACAAAGGACTAGTTCCCTTGAGGTGAACGAGTGGAAGCCTCTTCAGACAAATGACTGGAAGCCCCTTGAGGTGGAGAGGGCTGCTGCCCTAGTGCCCATTATACAGTATAGCCACCCCTTCCCCACCCCACCCTCTGCTGCCCTAGTGCCCATTATACAGTATAGCCGCCCCTTCCCCACCCCACCCTTTGCTTTCCCATGTGCCCGTTATACAGCATAGCTCACTTTTGCATATGCTTTATTCTTTGTTGCCTTATATTATTTCTTCTCTGTTGCCAGCTGTGTCCATTTGCTTCCCTTATCACTTTCTTACAGTTCCTAACTTCTGAAGAGAAGCCCGATTCTTAATCCTGACCATTTGGTTTCAAGTCCAGTACATTTTTTGCTGAAGACGACAAAAGAAGTTTAGGGAAAAAAATCCAAGGTGTCAGTATATAATTCTAGGGGGGAGGGATAGCTCAGTGGTTTGAGCATGGGCTTGATAAACCCCCGGTTGTGAGCTCACTTCTTGAGGAGGCCATTTAGGGATCTGGGGCAAATCTGTGGGGATGGTATTTGTCCTGCTGTGAAGGCATGGGACTGGACTCAATGACCTTTCAACATCCCTTCCAGTTCTAGGTGATAGGTATATCTCTATTCATTTCTCAGAATCCTAGAACTGGAAGGAACCTCAAGAGGTCATCAAGTCCAGTCCCCTGCCTTTACAGCAGGGCCAACCATCCCTGATAGATGTTTATCCAACCTGCTCTTCAATATCTCCAGGGATGGAGATTCCACAACCTCCCTAGGCCATTTATTCCAGTGTTTCACCACCCAGGGAAGGTAGGAAGTTTTTCCTAAAGTTCAACCTAAACCTCCCTTGCTGTAGTTTAAGCCCATTGCTTCTTGTCTTGCCCTCAGAGTCCAAGGAGAACAATTTTTCTCCCTCCTTCTTGTGACACCCTTTTAGATACTTGAAAACCGCCATCATGTTCCCTCTCAATCTTCTCCGTTCCAAACTAAGCAAGCCCGATTCTTTCAACTTTGCCTCCTAGCTCATGTTCTCTAGACCTTTCATCATTCTAGTTGAATGGTGGAGGAAGTGTCTTGCATATAGGTGATTTAGCACCAGCCTGGGAGCTCTGATGCCAACTACCAGCTCCATGATGGATGATCTGTGGCCCCTGTGCAGCTGTAAATTGGGATTGGAAACTGTAAAAACTTTCCGACCTCAGCAACCATCCCTTTAGCTTGGATTAAGGAATGTGTGGTTGACAGCCAAGAGGTGAGATCTAGAGCAGTGTTTCTTAAACTGTGTTCCGCAACACACCGGTGTGCCGCGAGGCAGTTGGAGGGGTGCTGCAGAACAACAGAATTTTAAATGGCTGTCCTTAAAGGGGCAGGCAACCTATTTTTTTTTTGTTTTGGTCAACAACTTTCCCCCTGACTGTTTTTTTTTTTTTGCTTCTCAACAAAAAATCCTGTTACTTTGTGACAATGCACGACTCCCTTAGAATTATTTGAGAATTCCAGACTGAACCATTATTTCCAGACTAAACCATTATTTTATTTTCTCCCAGAAAAGTTTCCTAGTCAATAGCTGTCTCTTTCTCTGCCCTTTTCCCCCTGCTGGCCCAAAGGGATTATAGCCGTCTCTGGCCCCTCGCTGCTCCCTGGTGGTCACTGTGGAGCATAACTGTCTCTACTATCAGACCCCTCTCTTCCTATGTTCTGGAAAACAGTCCCATTCAAGGACACATCCCATTGTCCTGGTACAACCAAACTCTGGCCTTGCTTTAGGTTAGGAGAAGAGGAAGCTGCCTCCCAAATTTGATGGTCCTCGTTCTTAGCAATCAGGAGGGGTTCTTGAACAAACAAATGGCTGGACAGACATTTCTGAAATAGATAGTTTGTCAAGTGTATGGAATTTGCTAAAATATGTCTTTGTGGGATCAGTATTCAAAAACCAGCCCTGTTTTTCTCTGACTGCAAAGATCTTGCACTCTCAAATATTTGCCCCTCCTTACTTCTTACAAACTTATGCTACTGTATACCTCTCGAGAAAGAAGTACTGCACAGAACCTGTGCATTAAACAGCGCTTCTGTTGCACTCTTCTCCTCTTGGTCTAAAAAGGAGTCCCTTTAGGGAAGTCTTCTAAAATCGGCACACTTGCGGGCCATTTTTCTCAGCGCTTCCTTCACCTTTTTGTTCCTCAGGCTGTACACGAAGGGGTTGCTGATAGGGATGAGGACTGTGTAGAAGACAGAGAAGACTTTGTTGAGGTCTCTGAGCGTGGTGGTTCTGGGCAGCAGATACACAAGCATGAGGGTCCCGTAGAAGACGGTCACCACGATGAGGTGGGAGGAGCAGGTGGAAAACGTCTTTCGCCTGCCGGTGGAGGAGGGAATTCTCAGGATGGTGGAGATGATACACATGTAGGACCCCACGGTGAGTGTGAATGGGGGCATAGTGAACAGAACCACCAGGAGCGTAATGACAAACTCGATCAGAAACGTGTCGGTACAGGCGAGGTTGATGATCTGCGTGGCTTCATAGAAGAAGTGCTCGATTTCATTGGGGCCACAGAATGTTAGCTGTAGCATAAGGCCTGCTATGATGCTAATCACCAGACTCCCATTTATCCAAGACCCTGCAGCGAGCTGCCGACACACCTTCCTGTTCATAAGGGTCGCATAGCGCAGGGGCTTGCAGATCGCTAAATACCGATCATAAGACATCACCGCTAGGAGGTAGCACTCAGCCGCCGCGAAGAAACTGGCAAAATAAAATTGCGCGATACAGCCCCCGACAGAAATGGTCCTGTCCCCCGTCAGGAGACTGGCCAGCAGCCGGGGCAGGATGGTGGAGCTGTAGCAGGTCTCCAAGCAGGACAGGTTCCCCAGGAAGAAGTACATGGGGGTGTGGAGATGTGGATCGACCACCACAAGCACCACGATCAGGATGTTGCCTGCCACGGTCACCACATAGATCAGGAGAAACAGCAGGAAGAGAAGGTTGGGCAATTGCGGGGTTGCCCCGAACCCTAGGAAGATGAATTGTGTGACAGCTGTTGCATTTCCCCATTCTCTGTTGGCCATGGCATGTGTCTACGGTGGAAAAGAGAAGTAGAGAGAAATAAGTCTTGAAGTTGAATCACAGAGTCATAGAATCCTAGAATGGGAAGGGACCTTGAGAGGTCATCGAGTCCAGTCCCCACCCTCACCTTTGCAGTCTAGACCAGTGTTTCTTAAACTGTGTTCTGTGACACATCAATATGCCACAAGGCAGTTGGAATCAAAATGGCCACCCTTAAAGGGGCAGGCGACCATTTTTTTTCTCAATAACTTTCCCTCAACTTTTTGTTTCTTCTCAACAAAAAGTCCTTGGTGTTCCTCATAAAAAAAAAAAATTGTTTGGTGTTCCTTGGTCTTAAAAAAATTAAGAAGCACTGGTCTAGACGTAGCGTCAGAGTGACCTTTTAACAAAGCATTCCCTTTCGATTTAAAAGTTGTCAGTGATGGACAAACCTCCCCGGGCCTCGGTTAGATGTACCAATGGTGAACTCCCTTTGCAGATAAAAATATATACATTTTCCTTGCCCGAATTTGTCTAGCTTTAAATTCCTACCATTGGGTCGTGTTGCACCTTGTTCTGTTAGATAATTCCTAGAGCAGATCGATTCTCCACTCAATTTCTGTTCCCCGTGAAGGTCCTTATAGCCTGTGATGGAGACCGCTTTTCATCTTTTCTGTGAAGCTCCTTCAACTGAGATCCTGCAGTCTCACGCTCTACGGGGTTGTCGGTCCAATGGGGGCTACCGAGGCACATCCATGGCATGGCAGCGATAACGCTCCATCCCTGAGCTGCATAGCAACTGAATTTTTGAATGTTCGCCAGGTCTAAGGCAGGTTTTCTGACCCTTCATCATTCTCATGGCTGAACCTGCTCCAATTTCTGAATGTCCTTCCTGAACGGTGGACACCAGAACTGGACAATTAGTAGTTGTAGAGGTGCCACCTACAGAGATACTGGATTCTCCCTGCTCTCACTAGAGATTCTCCGGCTTCTACAACTGACGATCACATCCTAACTTTTGCTCACTGACGATCTTTTTATCCACGGCCAAAGAGCTCCCTGGAGATTTGGAGAAGGGACCCTGACCGTGGACAGCCTGGCCCATGGGCTTCTCCAGAGGGTGCCCCACATACTCTTCTCATGATGAATTACTAGGGGTGTCCCTTTTAGTACCACCACCACTGTTGGAGAGTTCCTGCAGGATTCAACCCCTGCTAGATTTTCATGAGCAATATCCCAGCCACTTGAGACCCAGAGATTTAGATACAGGTGTCTCATGTTCACCACAAATAACACCTTCTGGGTGTGGTGCACTGTCCCATTGCAGAGCAAATCATGAGTCTCCTTTACAGCCTTAGCTGAGAGCCAGCGGGCTTTCTGCTCATGCCATACAGACTCTAGAGGTCACAGGTTTGAGTCTGCCCACAGACACCCAGGAGCTGTACAAGTCCCTGGTTCAAGTCTGACAACTGGAAGCAGTAGAGGTTCCTGGTTTGAGTCTTGAAGCTGTTGCAATCCCTGGTTCCAGTCTGCCTATAGATAACCAGGAACTCCTGAGATCCCCGGTTCAATCCTGACAACTGGGGTCTACCAGCATTATATTAATACAGATATTTCCTATCAACTTCTTAAGCTGCTAACGCTTAATTTGCGAAAGCACTTGGCCAGCTTTGTCCGGAAGGCGATAGACCACGGGCAAGGTAGTAGCAGGCTGGGATCGGCTACTCACCTGGAACCACGGGATGGTTAAACTTGACTCAATGAACTCCTATGTCTCAGTGTTGGGTGCCCAGCTCTGTGGTTCCATCTCTCCTCGTTCTCCAGGAACTCGATTGTCTCTCTGAAGGCAGGAGCAGCATCCTCGCATTTGTGTCCTCCAGTGAGCCCTTCACGGTTTTTTTCAACAAGCCGCTCCCCTCTCCCCGCCCCAAACCCTAGCTCCCTGGTGACTAATTTGGGGTTTCCAAAGCTTTGCTGATAATGAGGCCCAGTGTGATTAATTTAAGTGATTTTTATACATGATCCCAATGGGAAAACATTTTCGATAACAACAAACCCCTAGTTTAGAGTTTTGGAAAACACTTATCCAAGGTGATGGGCTATCCCAGTGCACTTCCCCTTTATGACTATCCAACTACCATCGCCATCTAGTGAGCATGTCAGAACACAACTGCTCATTTCTCTTCCGGTCCATGTTTTGTTCCCTAACGACCCTTTTCTCATTCTTTGACCTTCTACTGAGATCTGTTGGTCAATATTCACTGGACATAAGAGGAACATAAGAACACCCAGACTGGTCAGACCAAAGGTCCATCCAGCCCCGTGTCCTGTCTGCCGACAGTGGCCAATGCCAGATGCCCCAGAGGGAGTGAACTGAACAGGGAACCATCATGTGATCCCTCGCCTGTCACCCATTTCCACACAACAGAGGCTAGGGATGCCGTTCCTACTTGTCCTGGCTAATAGCCATTGATGGATTCATCCTCCATGAATGTATCTAGTTTTTTTAAAACTCTATTAAAGTCCTGGTGGTCACAACATCCTCTGGCAAGGAGTTCCACAGGTTGACTGTGCAGGAATCTTTCTCACGCCTTCTGCTTTGCTGTCATCTAGTGTAATTTATGCCACATGCTAGCATTCATTTGTGTCCTCTGCTCTCCTTTCTAGTGATCATAGTTTGCAATATTCTCCTTCCCCTACTCTTGGCTCCCTTTTGGTACCCGGTGATCAGTTCATAGTACAATGGCCCAGTTCCCATCCCTCCCACAACTGCATAGCATGAAAGTCCCCGTCTTTCCTTGCCACTCACAGTGATGTCCTCTAGTCCAATGTTTCTCAACCAGTGGTATGAGTACCCTCAGGGGTCCTCTAGAGAAGTCCGGGAGGTACGTCAACAGCACCGAAATTTGGAGACAACTCAATTTTGGTTTTAAGTTTCACAGCGCTTTATTGGTTTTGTCAGCAATGGATATAGGGCAGGGCGAGCGGGGCGGCTGCCCCGGGCCCCGCGCTTCAATAGGCCCCGCTTTGTTTTCATTAGAATTAGGCTATTTCATTTGGACCTAATTGCTATTTGTGATTTTGAAAAACTTTCTCTAAAGGTCGAAAAGGATGCAGCATAATAGGAGTATTGAGAGTACAATCATGCAGGATTTCACTGCTGTAGGGGGGTTAAAAATTATGTTGGCAGGTGAATGTACTGCTTAATGTGTGTAGTCCTCAGTCACACATATTTGTCATGTGCCTGCTGTTACATTTGTTTGTGAAGAAGGATTGTTAAACTTTTTTGAAAATGACCTGTGTAAAGAAATGGACTTTAATGACATAATTGAAGAATGTGCTGCCAAAAGAGCTGGACAGCTATAATAGATTTAAATACAAATGAAAAATGTTAATTATTAATGCAGAATTTTGTTTAAGAATGAATTACAATATAATTAAAATAAAAATTATCCAACTCAATTAAGTTTATATCAAATTTACCCAATTCACATTTAATATGAAAATAGCCTTCAATTTGCGCATTGACTCCTTTTTTCTATTTTTTCTCCTAAGGGTGCTCTGCAAAATTGTGCTGCCCTGGGCCCCGCAAAACTCTCACCCGCCCCTGGGTTTTGTACTTTTGACACCCAAAAATGTCATCGCCTGCCCGGCTACGATGAAGTGGTTTAAACCAATGTGTTGCCATGGTAGAAAAAAAATGTGTGTGTGTCTGAAAACTGTAGGTACTGGGGGTACTTAGAATTTTTTTTTAAGAAAAGGGGGTACTTCATAAAAAAGGTTGAGAAACACTGCGCTTGTCTTTCTGATGAGACCCCCACGCACACACTGCAACCCATCCCAGCGCTTCCCCACCCTCCTAGGGAAATCATATGTCCTAATCTCCAACCTAGACCTCCCCTACTGCAACTTGAGACCATTGCTCTTCGTTCTGCCATCTGCCCCCACTGAGAACAGCCTCTCGCCAGCCTCTTTGCAACCCCCCTTCAGGGAGTTGAAGGCTGCTCTCAAATCGCCCCTCGCTCTTCTCTTCTGCAGGCTGAACAAGCCCAAATCCCTCAGCCTCTCCTTGTGGGTCATGTGCTCCAGCCCCCGAATCATTTTGGTTGCCCTCCGCTGGACCTTCTCCAATGCACCCACCTCCTTTCTATAGTGGGGGGCCTGGAACTGGACACAATACTCCAGATGTGGCTTCACCAGAACCGAATAAAAGGGAATAAACACTTCGCTAGATCTGCTGGCAATTGAGCAACCTAAAAAATTGAAATTGAGCAACCTAAAAAAACCCACCACCCTACTTCTTTCCCAGAAAAGAATTATTCAGCAGTTCTGTCTTTTCCTGAATCAGCATTGACAGTTGCAAAAGTCTCCCCTCTAATAATTTCTTTTGCTCCAAATATACTTTCAAAAGTCCCTTTCCTCACAGATCTGTCAGCTGCGTTATTTCCCCCTAATCTCTTTAGCTTCCCTTATCAACTTTCTAACTATCAAAAATTTTAATTTATATTGACTGTGCTCTACTTCCCCCTTTTCCAGTTGTTGCATATTTATAGATGCCTTCACTCTACCACTCATCCACAATGCATTTTTCACCAACATTATCCTTTATCATTTCAGACAGATTAACATTTTGATTAATTTAATGTAAGATTCAGAACCCACATAGAATCATTCAGTCCTAGGGCAGGAAGAGACCTGAGGAGGCATCAAGTCCAGCCCCCTGCCCAAAGCAGGACGAACCCCAACAAAATCTTCCCAGCCAGGACTTTGTCAAGACAAGACATAAAAACCTCTAGGGACTGAGATTCCACCCCCTCCCTAGGGAACCCATCCCAGTGATTCCCGACCTGCCTAGGCAAATTGTTTTCCCTATATCCAACCTAGACCTCCCCCACTGCAACTTGAGACCGTTGCTCCTCGTTCTGCCACCTGCCCCCACTGAGAACAGCCTCTCTCCAGCCTCTATGGTACCCCCCTTCAGGAGATGAAGGCTTCTCTCAAATCCCCCCTTAATCTGCCCTTCTGCAGACTAAACAAGCCCAAATTCTTCAGCCTCTTCTTATAGGTCATGCGCTCCATCCACCAAATCATTTTGGTTGCCCTCCGCTGGACCCTCTCCAATGCGTCCACATCTCTTCTATAGTGGGGGCCCAGAACGGGACGCAATACTCCAGATGTGGCCTCTCCAGAGCCGGATAAAGGGGAATAATCACTTCTGTGGATCTGCTGGCAATGCTCCTCCTAATGCACCCGATATGCCATTAGCCTTCCTGGCTCCAAGGGCGCCCTGTTGGCTCATCTCCAGCTTCTCATCCACTGCAATCCCCAGGTCCTTTTCTGCAGAACTGCTACTTAGACCAGTCAGTCCCCAGCCTGTAACAATGTTTGGGATTCTACCATCCCGAGTGCAGGACTCTGAACTTCTCCTTGTTGAACCTCATCAGATTTCTTTTTGGCCCAATCCTCTAGTTGTTCTAGGTCACTCTGGCCCCTATCCCTGCCCTCCAGCGTATCTACCTCTCCCCCTAGCTTAGTGTCATCTGCAGACTTGCTGAGGGTGCAATCCATCCCCTCATCTAGGTCATTAATAAAGACGTTGAACAAAACCAGCCCTAGAACGGATCCTTGGGGCACCCCACTTGAAACTGACCACCAGCCAGACAGCCTACCTTTAGGGTGTGTATTCGACACCTGGAAAGGAACGATCGTTTTATGGCAGAGAAAATGATTTCCTTGCAAAGTTAGGAACTGACTGCTGTGAAGAACTAGACTCAGATTTCTGACCCACTGGTTGAACCACTTGAAACCTGATAGCTTTGCGAATTGGAGGTTTGTGCACACACCCATCTGCAGCTGGGCCTTTTAAGGTGCTAACAGAGTGGCAGAGCTGATTGTGGGTTACGGAGGAAAGCTCTAAGTTTCACTTTCCTTCTTACTCATAGGCCAGAACTATTCGTAGATCTGACCACATTTAATCTTGAGAGCTGACAGTGAACGGTGAGCGGGTGCCGGTCTCATCCCGGATTAACACGGATATTGGCAGCAAGTTCGTAGAACTGTGGAGCAAGGACTTCATGGTCGTATCGACGTCAGTGTACTCCCTTGTTTTGGTGGCAGTGGAACAGTCAATGGATCCGAATTTCAAATGCCCAGAAGAGGAGACATTGAGAAGTCATTACAGCCTCAGCTTTATCATCATACCACCCGTTGTTTTGTTTCTGTTAGGCATGATTCTCCAGCCAGCATGTCTATATTCTCCTTCAACATGCAAAGATGTCTCTTGCTCTGAACGCAACAGCTGTTGCAGATATGGGGGCATTTGTATAAAGGCTTTGATACCTGCTGGGTTGTGGCTTGTGATCATTCTTCTGGACGGGAAATACTTTGACTGTCTGTCCAAATCCCCCCAGGTGAACTGCACTGCAGATAACCCACAGCCAGCGAGTACTGCTTATCACAGGTCCCAGGTAAGATTCACCTGACCCGAGAGAGGGAATAACTTTGCTTTCCTCCTGCCCATTTTTACTCTGAGAGTGGATTAGGGCTCAGTGGGAGGATTGTGTCCAGTTCTGGGCACCGCATTTCAAGAAAGAAGTGGAGAAATTGGAGAGGGTCCAAAGAGGAGCAAAAAGAATGATGCAAGGTCTAGAGAGCATGAGCGAGGAGGGAAGACTGAAAGAACTGGGCTTGTTTAGTCTGGAAAGGAGAAGACTGAGAGGAGATGTGGTACCAGTTTTCAAGTATTTAAAAGGGTGTCGCAAGGAGGAGGGAGACAAATGATTCTCCTTGGCGTCTGAGGACAAGACAAGAAGCAATGGGCTTAAACTGCAGCAAGGGAGGTTTAGATTGGACATTAGGAAAAACTGTCACTGTATAATGGGCACTGGGGGGCAGAGTGTGGGGCGGGGAAGGGGCAGCTATACTGTATAATGGGCACTGGGGGGCAGAGGGTGGGATGGGGGAGGGGCGGCTATACTGTATAATGGGCACTAGGGGGGCAGAGGGTGGGGTGGGGGAGGGGCGGCTATACTGTATAATGGGCACTGGGGGGCAGAGTGTGGGGCGGGGAAGGGGCGGCTATACTATATAATGGGCACTGGGGGGCAGAGGGTGGGGTGGGGGAGGGGCGGCTATACTGTATAATGGGCACTAGGGGGGCAGAGGGTGGGGCGGGGAAGGGGCGGCTATACTGTATAATGGGCACTGGGGGGCAGAGGGTGGGGCGGGGGAGGGGCGGCTATACTGTATAATGGGCACTAGGGGGGCAGAGGGTGGGGCGGGGAAGGGGCAGCTATACTGTATAATGGGTACTAGGGCAGCAGAGGAAGGAGAGAGAGAGCCCCCCAGTAGCCCCTGGGAAGAAGGTGGCTGGCAGGGTGCACAGTCCCTACTCCCTTGGCCCCCCTCAGGGAGATGCTAGCTGCCACCCCCATGCCTGCCCTGATCCACCCCCCCGATCTCCAAGCCCCTACCTTGACTCCTGCCCCCCTCACACCGCTAGCCTGCTGCCCTGAAGAACCCGGGAAGCCTTCTAGTGTCGTAGGAGCAATTTTGCCATAAAAAAACGTGAATTTCTTTCTACTCAAATCTTCACCGGAAAGAGTCTCCTGTTCTCGGCAGTGGTCTGCTCAGTGCCTAGCGCAACGGGGCCCCTGTCTCGGTCGGTGGGTCTATGCAGCGCCTGGCCCAAGGGGGCCCTTATCTTGGAGGCGGTGTGTGGAGTGCCCCGATTCCAGAACCCACTGGCGTCCCGCTGGTACGGCGTGTCGGGGACCCCCGACCCTGCACCCCCGTCCTCAGAAAAATGTGACTCCACCAGCCAGTAGGTTAGAGGGGGTGTATTGCTTCTCCGAGAAGGAAGTCGATAGGTGGGTAAGAAAATCAACGCTAATAGAATCAAAATCACACATAGGCATAAGAGGATAGGTCGGGAGCTCTAGTTCACAGTCCCCTGAACCCCCTATACTGGTTCCAGTCTTCTCCCTTCATGCTTCCCTATGCTCCCAGGCCCTGCCCCTCGGCCAGGTGGCCGTCTCCGCCCCCCTTCCATTGTCTCTCCCTCTGGGAAGGGCCTTGTTATCTGCTCCGGCTCGGACCAGGTGTCTGAACCAATCCACACGTGGGTGAGTCAGTGGGAATCACAGCTGAGACGGGTGGGGACACTGGGTTACAAAGCAGACAGCCCCCCACTACATCACACACACCCCCAGCAAAGTGGCGCTCACCAGTACATACAACCCACTGAGACAAAAGGCTACGAATATTCTGTGGTCCCATGTGGCCCCCCATGTATTCATTGCACCCGCCTGGATCTTAGCATGGGGCCCGTACCACCAGACCCAAAAGGCTCTGAACCTCGCCTATAGCTGTGACGTCTCAGTGGCCACCACCAGGGGGCGCCACAGGGCGGCATACCCATTTAGACCAGTGTCATTGACGTGACCACCAACGTGGTCAGGTGATCCCACGTGGAACGTGTCAGAATGGTGTTGGAATTGAAAAGGGTCCTGTTCTTTTTCTGACGTGTCGGCCGATTGCCATAGCAACCTCCCTCCGATTTTTGGTGGCTGAAGACGTTCAAGATTCCATCTGATTCACCAGGGGAAATTTCGGGAAGATTTTTGTGAGACAGAGGAAACCCATAGCTCTGCGCTATGGGACCATAATAACGATACTACCTAGATCTGGTGTACGGGTGGAACCTCTCTAGTCCAGAACTCTCTGATCCAGTAACCTCCATGGTCCGGCATGATGTTAGTTAGTGGGATGTCCACTTATCATGGGTGCGGCCAAGTTTCCCACGGCCCCATAAAGTTTGTTTACAGCCACCAGTCCTGGCTCTCCCTGATCTGTGCTGTGATTTAGCTCTAATTGACCCCTTGATGTCTTCTAAGAGCCCAGCAAGCAGTGAAAGTGTTGGTGATGTTCCTGGAGAATATTGACCTCCTGTGGTCTGCTAAATTCTCTGGCTCGGCACCGGTCAGGTCCCAAAAGCGTTGGAGTAGAGAGGTTCAACCTATAGTGTTTTCCATCCATAGATCTCAAAGCACTTTATCAAGGAGGTAAGTAGCTTTATCCCCATTATGCACAAGGGGAAACTGAGGCAGCAGCTTGCCTAAGGTCGCCTGAACATCCAGCAACAGCTCTGGGATTACAACCGAGCATTCTTGCCTCCCTGTGCTCTCTCCATTAGGTCACACTGCCTCCCTCATTCCAGCAGTGTAAATTAACCCCTCTCTGGCTTGTATAACCAAGGCTGGGTTCTGAGTGGTCCCACCTCATACAATCACAGTATTATAGAGCTGGAAGAGACCTCAGGAGGTCATCAAGTCCAGCCCCTGCTCTAAGCAGGACCAATCGCAGCATGAGAATCAGCTTTCGGCAAGTCCATGACTTTTGACCGCACGTCTTAGACCTCGAGTGAGATCATTCGAGCCAAACCAAAGACCTGAGACAAGCCCTCGAGTTTTCGAGGGCTTTTATTTTTTGATGCCGTGCCCGGGGAAATGTGAAAGTTAAATTCTCAAGGGACTCTAGGGCCCCTGAAAAACAGGTTCAGCCACATTGGCTGGGAAAGCCTTTTATTTAAACTACTTCAGAGCGGCAACAGTCTTGCGTGGGTTATTGGCAAGCACTAGGAATGTTTCCTGAATACAAACGCTTGTGGTTACTTCACGTTACCTTTGAAAAGCTCGCTTGGCCTTTGGATGACTTCTTAATGACATAATTCTGTAATGAGATATGAACAGTATGTAAGATTATCAGCGTTTAAGTCCTGATTCCACTTTATTCGGCACCGGGGAGGCCACATCTGGAATGTCGGGTCCAGAAGCGGCCCGAGGCCGGCTGCCACAGCTGGCGCGCTAGGTGGAATGCTGATTGCGGTGCCCCTGCCTGCAGAGCCATCAATGGCAGTGACGTCATCATGGGGCGCCCCGGCCAGCGGCGCCCTAGGCAGCTGCCTAGCTTGCCTAGGCTCACGGGCCGCCCCTGGTTGGGTCTAATTCTGGGCCTCCCATTGCAGAAAGGATGTGGACACATTGGAGAGGGTCCAGCAGAGGGCGACCAAAATGATTCGGGGGCTGGAGCACATGGTTTGTGAGGAGAAGCTGAGGGATTTGGACTTGTTTAGCAGAAGAGAAGAGTGAGGGGGGATTTGAGAGCATCCTCCAAATCCCTGAAGGGGGGTTCCACAGAGGCTGGAGAGAGGCTGTTCTCAGTGGGGGCAGGTGGCAGAACGAGGAGCAATGGGCTCACTTTGCAGTAGGGGAGGTCTAGGTTGGAGATTAGGAAAAACGATTTCTCTCGGCAGGTGGGGAAGCACTGGGATGGGTTCCCTAGGGAGGGGGTGGAATCTCCAGCCCTAGAGGTGTTTAAGTCCTGGCTTGACCAAGCCCTGGCTGGGATGGTTGAGTTGGGTTGGTCCTGCTTTGGGCAAGGGGCTGGACTCAATGCCTCCTGAGGTCTCTGCCAGCCCTGGTTTTTAGAGATTAAGAGAAGCAAGTTACTATGAAGTTATGCAGTCACTTTCCTTCTCTAGATTACACAAAATCAATCACTGGAAGTTTCTTGAGTGGAAGAACTGGAGATCTCTCAACATGAATTGCTGTTCAGTTCCACTCTTTCGTCCTCATCCGAGCCTTCTTTTGAAATGTTCAGAACACAGTCTATTATGTCTGATATTTGTTTGTTGTCAGTTTCCATCACAATTGTTTCTGGATCAGCCAAGTATTCGTAGGCTAGGCGGTTCTTAATTAATAGCCAGATCGCCTCCTCCTTCTCTTTCAAAACATATTCACGAGCCTTCTCGTTAAACAGTCGCCGGCGTTCGCTGGAACCCAAGATGATCTCTCTTTTGCAGCACTTTCTGCAACAGCTTGGATGCTGCCAGCGTATACACCCACAAAAAGCAGCAACCAATATGAGACTGAGTCCAACAATCTTTGAATAAAAAAATCAGCATGTTAAAACTTGTTTGCACTCGAATGATTTCACTGTTAGGGTCTACAAGATATGCCCATTTCGTTATCTTTAACTGCAATTATTGTCATAGAGTATAGGGAATTATTACATCATGTAACCTGGCCGTGTGTATTTGCAGTTTTATCATCCTCGTCGACATAAACAGGGGAGTTTTGAGTAGGAGCAGAGAGGCTGTTTTTTTCTTGATCACACCTGTAAGTGTTGGAATGGGACCAAATTGTTGGCAGACATATGCACCAAAATCACCGAGACAGACATTAGATACACAAAAGCGGCGAGGAGTCCTGTGGCATCTTATAGACTAACAGATGTATTGGAGCATAAGCTTTCGTGGGCAAAGACCCACTTCGTCAGATGCGATGAAATGAGTCTTTGCCCACAAAAGCATGTGTTCCAATACATGTGTTAGTCTATAAGGGTGTGTCTAGACTACAGGGTTTTGTCGACAAAAGGGGTCTTTTGTCGACAAAACTATACCTGCATCTACATTGCCGCTGAGTTCTGTTGACATAACGTTGACAGAACTCGGCAGTTTTGTCGACGGTGGTAAACCTCATTCTACGAGGAATAACGTCTTTTGTCGACAGAGTTCTGTGGACAGAAGGCGTTATTGCATCTACGCTGTCCTTTGCATCTACACTTTCATGTCAACAAAGCGGTTTGCTTTGTCGACAGAACTGGATGCAGTCTAGATGCTCTTTGTCGACAGAAGCTTTGTTGCCAGAGCCATGTAGATTAGTTTATTAGACATACCCAAATGAAGCCGCAATTTAAATAATCGCAGCTTCCTTTACATGAAAATGGCTGCCATGCTGTGCCGGGGATCAGATGTCCCGGCACAGCGGGGCAGTCTAGGTGCGCCGCGGTCGACAGGGAAGCCTCTGTCGACCGCTCCGGTAAACCTCGTTTCCTCTAAGTTTTGTTTAAAGACATTATGTTCCATCACAGACTATAACACAAAGATGGCCAACTTCTAGATCAAATCCAGGAAACAGGAAGGAGGGGGAGCAATTCTGGCAAATCTCGGTTTTCTTGATTTTTAACAGAAACTATTTTCCTAACTGAATTGAAAGCATGAGGGGCAAAATGAGGGAGAAAACTTGTTCATCTTTGCCTCTGAGGACAGAACAAGACGCAATGGGCTTAAACTGCAGCAAGGGAGGTTTAGGTTGGACATTAGGAAAAAGTTCCTAATTGCCAGGGTGGTCAAAAACTGGAATAAATTGCCCAGGGAGGTTGTGGAATCTCCATCTCTGGAGATATTTAAGAGCAGGTTAGATCAATGTCTATCAGGGATGGTCTAGACAGTATTTGGTCCTGCCATGAGGGCGGGGACTGGACTCGATGACCTCTCGAGGTCCCTTCCAGTCCTCGTATTCTATGATTCTATGAAAATTCTAGAGTAACTCAAGAAAACAGGCTGAATACAAGCATGATTAGGTCTAGGTTGGAGATTAGGAAAAAAGATTTCCCTAGGCAGATGGGGAAGCACTGGAATGGGTTCCCTAGGGAGGGGGTGGAATCTCCATCCCTAGAGGTGTTTAAGTCTCGGCTTGACCAAGCCCTAGCTGGGATGGTTGAGTTGGGTTGGTCCTGATTTGGGCAGGGGGCTGGACTCAACTCCTAAGGTCTCCACCCACCCTTGGAGTCTAGGATTCTGTGATTATTCCACCTGTCTAGGCAGGCAACTCTTACCTGGGAAATGTGATAAATGTAAGTCGGTTGCTGTAGGTTTTCTGCTGTGATGTTCTCCCTGGATTGTTTAAACAGGCAGTCAAGGTAGCGTCCATCCAGAAGAAGAATCACTATCCACAACAGAGCCGGTAGAAGTGTCTTTAGAGGAATACCACAGCACTTGCAACACTGCAACTTGTGTGGGCAGCAAACCCATTTTGTGCAAGAACACAATTCGTTGGCTCGACACGAAGGAAGTCGATAGGTGGGTAGGAAAATCAAGACTAATAGAATCAAAATCACACATGGAATGACGAAATAGAAGAGGCTGTATACAATTCTCAACTCCCTTTCTTCGGGACATTTAAAATCTTCTTCCAATATCTGCTCCACCACAATCAAAATGAGTGAGAACAGTGATGTAGATATAAGAGTAAAATATTCTTTCCATATTGCACTAAAGGTGGTACCAATTGCCATTTTCCCCAGGACGATGCTACCCTCCACTACAAGAACAGATCCAAGTCTTGCGCCGAGGGGGGTCCTTTCATATAGTTGAGCAATTACAGACCGTGAAGAAGACTGAACATGAAAAAGCCGCTTTCCCAGAAAGTTGCGTAGGCTCCACCTTCAATACACAGGTGGGGATTGGTAGGTTGACAAAGGCATGGCATCGGGTTTCAAACCAGTCAACCAGTTGAGCAGAAATCCGATTCCAGTTCTTCATTTCAGCCTGCTCCTAACTTGTTAGTGGAGACAATTTGCTCTTCAACATAAAGAGCATTCCTTTGCAGGGAGACCCTAATCTATTACTACCCCCCCACCAGGCGCCCGCATCTCCGGACCAGTGTGGCCGCAGGTAGCCACCATCCCCCTGGACCAGTGTGGCCCCAGGTATCCACCGCCCCTGGACCAGTGTCGTGTACCTCAAGTTGCGTAGCTTATTTTGAGTGTAGCCTTGCTGGGTATATGTACCCTAAATGTTTACATTGTTGTGTTTTTCAGGGTGCGTCTACACAGCAGGGCTTCACTCGAAACAAGCTATACAACTTGAGCGAAGTCAGTTGTGTATCTTATTTCAAAATAGCTTATTTCGAAATAGGGAGCATCCACACTGCTCTTATTTCAAAATAGAGCACTCTTCCCCGGTGCAATGAGAGTAACAGGAGTCAGAGGAAGAAGTGGCTTGATGATATTTAGGCACTATTTCAAAATAACTGCCTGCTGTGTAGACACAGGCTAAGTTGCTTCGGAATAGTGTTGCAACGTAGACGTACCCTCGGTGCAATTACGTCACAGAAACTCCATATTTTTAAGCTATACATTCACGATCAAAAGAGTTCATTACAACATTTGAGTTGAATCGAAGAATACGATTTCTTTTGTTTGTAATTTTTACAGTGCAAACTTTTATATTCAAAACTAATAGTATAAAGTGTGCAGTGTACACTTTGTGTTCTGGGTTGCAATTGAAAGCACTATATTTGGTGATGAAAAAACATCCACGAGATTTGATAAATTTGAACTGGACTTCAATTTTTTAAGTATGATTAACACTGCTATTAATCATGATTAATTTTATCACCATAATTGTTTCAGTTAACCACATGAATTAACTGTGATTAATTGACAGCCTTACTAAAAATCTATCATGCTTGAGTGTTAGAAGGAAGGAAGCAATAGAAACAAATGGAATATATAACAACAGAAAAAGGGAAGTAAATTACAGTAATTAGAAATTCACAGAATCATAGAATCCTAGGGCTGGAAGAGACCTCAGGAGGTCATCAAGTCCAGCCTCCTGCCCAAAGCAGGACAAATCCCAGCTAAATCAACCTTTCTCAAGCCAGGACTTAAACACCTCTAGGGATGGAGATTCCACCCCCTCCCTAGGGAACCAACCCCAGTGCTTTCCCACCCGCCTAGGGAAATAGTTTTTCCTACTCTCCAATCTAGACCTCTCCCACTGTAACTTGAGCCCATTGCTCCTCGTTCTGCTACCTGCCCCCACTGAGAACAGCCTCTCTCCAGCCTCTTTGGAACCCCCCTTCAGGGAGTTGAAGGCTGCTCTCAAATCCCCCCTCGCTCTTCTCTTCTGCAGACTAAATAACCTCAGGTTATTCAGTCTCTCCTCATAGGGCACTCCAGCCCCCTAATCATTTTGGTCACCCTCCGCTGGACCCTCTCCAATGCCTTTGTAACCCACACACCTAGTGCGGTTACTGAGTAATGCAAGTGGCACCTAGACCACAGCAATAGTTAAGATCAAGAGACCTCTACAGCCTAGGCTGGGAATCAGCTGGCTTTTAGCTCAGAGGGTAGAGGCTCCTAGAGTCAGCTCCTGAGCTCCCAGGTTCCAACCCACCTCATGGTGGTTACACATTCACATCCTTCCTGTAGTGGGGGGCCCAGAACTGGACACAATACTCCAGATATGGCCTCCCCAGAGCCGAATAAAGGGGAATAAACACATTTCTGGATCTGCTGGCAATGCTCCTCCTTAGGTGCACCCTGATATGCCAGGGCACCCAGCTTCTCATCCACTGTAACCTGCACATCCTTTTCTGCAGAACTGCTACTTAGCCCGTCGGTCCCCAGCCTGTAACTATGCTTGGGATTCTTCCCTCCCAAGGGCAGGACTCTGCACTTGTCCTTGTTGAACCTCATCAGATTTCTTGTGGCCCAATCCTCCAATCTGTCCAGGTCACTCTGGACCCTATCCCCGCCCTCCAGCGTCTCTACCTCTCCCCCTAGCTGAGTGTCATCTGCAAACTTGCTGAGGGTGCAATCCATCCCCTCATCCAGGTCAATAATAAAGAAGTTGAACAAAATTGGGCCTAGAACCGAACCTTGGGGCACTCCGCTAGAAACCGATGGCCAACCTGACATCGAGCCGTTGATCACTACCCGCTGGGCCCGGCCTTCCAGCCAGGTTTCTATCCATCTTACCGTCCATTTCTCTAGTCCATATTCCCTCAACTTGCTGGCAAGAATATTGTGGGAGACTGTAGTGGGGTGGAGACATCCCCCACTACCAAAAGGGAGAAAATCCCTCCCGGGCAGCCAGTTTGGGCAGAGCCTAGCTCCACCCCCTCACCTGACCGGAAGGCAAGGGGCAGGGCTAGGACTATAAAAAGGCAGGCAGAGAGCTCAGTCTGGGCCCAGCCTCTGGAGGAGACAGAGGCCTGCCCAGGGCTCCCTGAGAGGGAGATGGGGGCAGGGCCTGGGCCCACCGAGAAGGACCCCGAGGACCGGACCGAACCCGAGGACGGGCTGGAACCCCGATGCCCGCCTGTCCCCGGGGTCTGTGTGCGCCAGCCTGCACCCCAGGACGCGGACGACCAGACCTGATGCCCCGGCCTGCGGCGACCCGCCTGCCAGCTGGAGCCAGAGGATCTGGAAGCCACGGAGGCCTGGACCGAGGTGTCTGGGCTGGTTGTCCACGGTCCGGACTTCTGGACTAGGAGCTAGGGGGACAACTGAAAGGGCGGCGCCGTGGGACAGGCACTATCGCCCACTGACCCAGAGGCGGAGGAACACTTCTGGGAGGCCATCCGGCCTACAACCAACCCCTACCCCTGGAAGGGAGGAAGCTCAGAGACTGAGGCGGGCACTGCTGGAGGGCAGTGTTCTGAAGAGTCACAGGATCGGGAGAAAGAGGGAGACACCACCAGCCGAAGAGCTAATTCCCAGGACCGATGGCTGGTGGCACTGTGGTGGTGAGTGCACCCCTTCACAGAGACCTAATTGAAAAGACCATAATTGAAAAGTATGATGTGTAGAACATTGATAAGGGAAGTTAAATATATCAAGGAAACAACACAGCTGACAGAACTAGGGGGAAGAGCAATTTTTAAAATATATTTAAAGCAAAAGAAAACTTAGCATTGTGATTGGCCTGCTGATAGAGGGGAGATGGCAGAATTGCTAATGATGATGTGGAAAAGGGAAAAGTGTTCAATATTTCTCTTCTGAATTTTCAAAGAAGTAGGTTGGTGTTTTTATGAGGATGCTAGACTACTTCCAAGTCCTTTAGTAACTAAGGATGATGCTAAACTACATCTAATAATGATAAACATTTTCAGATCAGAAGGTTAGGATAACTTGCACCCAAGACCCCAAAGAAATGACCAAGCTGCTTTGCAGCACGGTGATGAAAAAAGTGCTAAAATTGTACCAACGTTCAGCATTCAGAAATGCCAAGTGAGATTCTCTAAGTAAATAGGCCGCTTAGTCTCATATCAGTCTCTGGCAAACATATTGAAAAGACGATACAGCTCTCAGCTGATAAAGAACACAGTGTCATTAATGCCAGTCAAAATGCTTTTTAAAAAATAGGTGTTTTTAAGCTGATTTCGGCTTGGCACATGTGTGATCTCTCTGTATGGCGGGGTGGGCAAATACAGGCCCACAGGCTGGATCTGATCATAAGAATATAAGAGCAGCCAGACTGGGTCAGACCAAAGGTCCATCCAGCACCAGGAACCAATGCCAGGTGCTCCAGAGGGAGGGAACAGAACAAGTAATGATCATGTGATCCCTCCACTATCACCCACCTCCAGACAAACAGAGGCTGGGGACACCATTCCTACCTGTCCTGGTGAAGAGTCACTGATGGACCTAACCTCCATGAATCTACCGAGCTCTTTTTAGAACCCCATTAAAGTCCTAGCCTTCACCATATCCTCTGGCAAGGAGTTCCACAGATTGACCATGTGCTGAGTGGAAAAAAAAATCTTCCTTTTGTTTGTTTTAATCCTGTTACTGATCCATTTCATTTGGTGACCCCTAGTTCTCATACTGTGGGAATAAGTCAATCACTTTCCCTTCTTCACTTTTTCCACACCTGTCATGATTTGATAGACCTCTATCCATTCCCAGCATGACTTGCATTGTCACCCCCTCCCTCCCATGCAGTGTCCCTTTGGGAGAACGTAGCCAACCTACCAAAAGAAGTGATACAAGGAAGTGTCACCACATACGTAAATGTATTTTGAGCTCTGAGGGAGAAGTGTGGGTTCAAGAATGTGAGACGCCAAGCTCTGGGCCAGAGAGAAAAGAGGAGGCTGTTACCAGCTCTTGTAAAACCTGAATTACATCCATCTCCAGTGTCTGTGGTTTTGGTTTACCTGCCAAATGAAGTCTGGGAGTGCCAGGCACGCTTCAGTTAACTCTTTTGAAACAACTCTTTATAGTTTAGAAAGGAGAAAACCGAGAGGGGTCATGACAGCTGTTTTCGGGTATCTAAAATGGTGTCGTAAGGAGGAGGGAGAAAAATTGTTCTCCTTGGCCTCTGAGGACAGGACAAGAAGCAATGGGCTTAAACTGCAGCAAGGGAGGTTTGGGTTGGACATTAGGAAAAACTTCCTGTCTGGGTGGTGAAACACTGGAATAAATTGCCCAGGGAGGTTGTGGAATCTCCATCCCTGGAGATATTGAAGAGTAGCTTGGACAGGCACCTATCAGGGGTGATCTAGATCAGTGTTCCTCAATCTTTTTTAATAAAGTACCCCTTTTTTTTTTACAAAAAAAGATCCCCCTTTTAAAAAGAAATATAAGTACCCCCAATACCTACAGTTTTCAGACACACAATTTTTTTTCTACCATGCCAACACATTTGTTCAAACAACTTCATTGTAGCCAGGCTGGCGATGACAGTTTGGGGTGTAAAAAGTACCAAAATAATCAAGCGCTGTGAAACTTAAAACCAAAATTCAGTTTTCTCCACATTTCAGTTGTGTGGACGTACCCCCCGGACTTCTCTCCAGTACCCCTGAAGGGAACTGTACCACTTGCTGAGAAACACTGATCTAGACGGTGCTTGGTCCGGCCGTGCAGGCAGGGGTGGGATTCGATGACCTCTTGAGGTCCCTTCCGGCTCTGCGGTCCTATCAGGATGCTTTTATACCAAGTCACAGCTTTGTTCACTCCCGAGCCCGTACAACCACCGCAGGCTGGCGAGCTCCCTGAATCGGTATCGTTCCCCCCACTCCTGAGAGGTCCTGAGGGATCTAATGGCAAGTTTCAGGTGCCCGGCCCACCCCCTGTCCGGGTGATTGAAAAAGGGCCCAGACCCCTCCCATCTGCCCCCACTAAGGACAGCCTCTCTCCATCCTCTTTGGAACCCCCCTTCTGGGAGCTGAAGGCTGCTCTCAAATCCCCCCTCGCTCTTCTCTTCTGCAGACTAAACAAGCCCGAATCCTTCAGCCTTTCCTCGTAAGTCATGTGCTCCAGCCCCCGAACCATTTTGGTTGCCCTCTGCTGGCCCCTCTCCAATGCAACCACATCCTTTTTGTAGTGGGGGGCCCAGAACTGGACACAATACTCCAGATGTGGCCTCACCAGAGCCAAATAACCCCCCTTCAGAGAGTTGAAGGCTGCTATCAATTCTCCAGTGCTGTGTGACCGGCCGTACAATTATAGACCAGTGTAATTGACAGAGACACTGGGGGTTGGACGTATTCAGACCTTCCAGACTGCTTTTAGCATGGATTCCTAATCAATTTTTTCCCCATCTTGGGGTGTATTTGAGGGAGAATTTGATGTCTGACGTCTACACAGAAGCCATAAGTAGGGTTATTCCCCTTTATTCGGCTCTGGGGAGGCCACATCTGGAGTATTGCGTCCAGTTCTGGGCCCCCCACTACTAGAAGGGATGTGGACACATTGAAGAGGGTCCAGTGGAGGGCAACCAAAATGATTTGGGGGCTGGAGCCCATGACCGATGAGGGGAAGCTGAGGGATTTGGGTTTGTTTAATCTGCAGAAGAGAAGAGTGAGGGGGGATTTGAGAGCAGCCTTCAAGTCTGTGAAGGGAGGTTCCACAGAGGCTGGAGAGATGCTGTTCTCAGTGGGGGCAGGTGGCAGAACAAGGAGCAATGGTCTCACGTTGCAGTGGGGGGGTCTAGGTTGGATATTAGGAAAAACTATTTCCCTAGGAGGGTGGTGAAGCACTGGGCTGGGTTCCCTAGGGAGGGGGTGGAATCTCCATCCCTAGAGGTGTTTAAGTCCCGGCTTGACCAAGCCCTGGCTGCAATGATTGAGTTGGGGTTGGTCCTGCTTTGGGCAGGGGGCTGGACTGGATGTCTACCAAGGTCTCCTTTCACTTGGTGATTTGATAACCAGCTGAAAAACAGCTGATGTGACAGAGCAATTTCCACTTCTACCACAGGGGCGCAGCATAAGCCAACTTTTTCACAGCAAAACCAAAGTGTAAAAACCACAGCGACCTCCCCTAGTTCTGAACTGCACACTGAGGGGGCAAATGTACAAGGCTTCCATGAAGCATATTTTTTAAAAAAAGGAAACCCATGGCATCTTCTGTAATGTTCAGAAAAACGGAATTTGCCCTGTATATTGGTCTAAATTAAAATATTTTTTTTAAACTCCTTCAAACCATTTTCTTTCCCAAATAAACCCCTGGTTTTGTAAACCAGTACTCAGCTGACCAAAATTAGTTTAAGCATCTAGTGCAGCTTTTGAACCTCAGAACAGCCAAACTGGGTCAGACCAAAGGTCCATCCAGCCCAGTGTCCTATCTGCCGACAGTGGCCAATGCCAGATGCCCCAGAGGGAGGGGAGAAAACAGGTGATCCTCATGTGATCACTCTCGTGTCACCCACCTCCAGACAAACAGAGGCTAGGGACACCATCCCTACCCATCCTGGCTAACAGCCATTGATGGAGCTCACCTCCACAAATCTGTCGAGCTCTTTTTTGAATACCGTTAGGTTATGTCTCGACTATAACCTTGTAGCACAACAAGCTATGTAAATTGTGTAGCTTTTTCCAATCGCTTTTCCGGAAGACGCTTTTCTGCCATTTGGCCCCATCCAGATGCAGCAAAATGGCAGAAAAGCCTCCTCTTTTGGAGGCGCCCTAATTCCTCGCAGAACAAAGTATACACCGCTCCCTGAAAGAACGCGTCTGCTCTTCGGTGCAAAAAAGTGGAGGAGCAAACACATTCCCTGGATGAAGCAGGGTTTTTCCGGGATAGTATCCCAGAAAATGCCTGCAGTCTAGACATACCCTTAAAGTTCTAGCCTTCACCACATCCTCTGGCAAGGAGTTCCACAGGTAGACCATGTGCTGAGTGAAGAAAAACTTCCTTTGGTTTGTTTTAAACCTGCTGCCTCTTCCTTCATTTGGTGACCCTTAGTTCTTGTATTGAGGGAATAGATAAATAGCTTTTCCTTATTCCTTTTTCCACACCAGTCATGATTTTATAGACCTTTTATAGTAATCTGTTTCCCAACAGTGGCCAATGCCAGATGCCCCAGAGGGAGGGAACAGAACAGGGAATCCTCACATGATACCTCCCCTGTCACCGATTTCCAGACAAACAGAGGACAGACACACCATTCCTATCCATCATGGCTAATAGCCATTAATGTACCAAACCTCCATGAATCTCTCCAGCCCTTTTAAGAACCCTGTTAAAGTCCTGGCCTTCATCACACCCTCTGGCAAGGAGTTCCACTGGTGGACTGTGCACTGAGTGAAGAAAAACTTCCTTTTGTTTGTTTTATACCTGCTGCCATTTGTTGACCCCTAGTTCTTATTCTGTGGGAATAAGTCAATAACTTTTCCTTAGTCACTTTTTCCAGCTGGTCATGTTTTGATAGACCTCTATCAATTCCCAGCATGACATACTTTGTCACCCCCCCCCCCCATCCCCACACGGTGTCCCTTTGGGAAAACGTAGCCAACCTACTGAGAGAGGCTACACAGGGAACCGTCACCCCATACATACAAGTGTTTGGAGCTCCAAGGGAGAAGTGTGGGTTAAAATGTGTGACAAGCCAGGTTCTGCTCTTTAACCTGGCCCAGAGGGAAAAGCAGGGGGGGTGTTGTTCCCTGATCTTGTAAAACCTGAAATACGTCTGTTTCCAGTGTCTGTGGTTTTGGTCTGCCTGCCAAATGAAGTGTGAGAGTGCCAGGCACGCTTCAGTGAACTGTTTTGAAACAACTCTTTGTAGGTTAGAAAGGAGAAGACTGAGAGGGTCATGACACTGGTTTTTAGGGATCTAAAAGGTGTAATGAGGAGGAGGGAGGGAAATTGTTCTTCTTGGTCTCTGAGGCCAAAACAAGAAGCAATGGGCTGAAACTGCAGCAAGGGAGGTTTAGGTTGGACATGAGGAAAATCTTCCTACCTGTCCAGGTGGGATAAATTACCGAGGGAGGTTGTGGAATCTCCATCCCTGGAGATATTTAAGAGCAGGTCACACAGACACCTGTCAGGGATGAGCTAGAGCAGTGTTTCTCAATCTTTTTTTATAAAGTCCCCCTTTAAAAAAAAAAAAAGATTCCCCCTTTTAAAAAGAAATGTAAGTACCCCCAATACCCACAGTTTTCAGATACACAATTTTTTTTCTACCACGGCAACACATTTGTTTAAACAACTTCATCGTAGCCGGGCCGGCAGTGACTGTTTGGGGGTGTAAAAAGTACCAAAATGATAAGTCACTGTGAAACTTAAAACCAAAATTCAGTTTTCTCCACATTTCAGTTGTGTGGACATACCCCCCGGACTTCTCTCAAGTGCCCCTGAGGCGACCTGTACCACTTGCTGAGAAACGTCTAGAAATCTAGATGGTGCTTGGACCTACCGTGAGGGCAGGGAGCGGGACTCAAAGGCCTCTTGAGGGCCCTTCCAGCTCTGTGATCCTATCAAGATGCTTTTACACCAAGTCACAGCTCCATTCAGTCTCAACCTCGTACAACCACCGCAGGCTGGCGAGCTCCCCGAATCTGTATCCATCCCTGCACTTCGGAGAGGTCCTGAGGGATCTAATGGCAAATCTCAGGTGTCCGGCCCGCCCCCTGTCCGGGTGATTGAAAAAGGGTCCAGACCCCTCCCAGCTTTTTCCTTTGCTGCACCCAGGGAGGGACAAGGACGGGGGAATTCAAAGCATGACCGTGCTCATCAGAAACCTCAGTGCCTGAGCCAAACCCAGCCAGGCAGGAAGCGGTGTTGTGGTTTGGAGCTGGATGTCTGGCAGCCGGAGATCTCCCCAGGCTGCGTGTGTGATACCCTGCAAAGAGGATGAAAAAGAAACCGTGAGGAATTCCCCCTCCCTCCTTCCCCCCCGGGTTTGCCTGGGCTCAGCGCGTGGGCTGCGACAATCTGCTGAGCCGATATTTCTGTCCGTGAGCAAAACCACAGAGGGTTCCTCCCAGGCGCTGGCAGGGGCAGGACACGGCTGTCTCAGGTCTACACTCGGCCGGCGGGTCAGCGTAACGTGCACAATGCCAGTGACCCAGAATGCATTGCTGCTTTCAGCTTCCCTTCAGCCGAGCCGCCCTAGTGTCTGCCCCAGTGGGAGGCCGACAGGAGCCCACCGGCGACCCCCATTCCCCGCAGAACAAGGAGCACTGGAAGCCGGCGGTCGCTGCCCTCTGCATCCGATTTATGAGTCTGTACGAGAATCATCGAATCCCAGGGCGGACAGGGACCTCAGGAGACATCGAGTCCAACCCCCTGCCCAAAGCAGGACCAACCCCAACTCAACCATCCCAGCCAGGGCTTGGTCAAGCCGGAACTAGGGATGGAGATTCCACCCACTCCCTTGGGAACCCATCCCAGCGCTTCCCCACCCACCTAGGGAAATTGTTTGTCTTAATTTCCAACCTAGACCTCCCCCACTGCAACCTGAGCCCATTGCTCCTCGTTCTGCCACCTGCCCCCACTGAGAACAGCCTCTCTCCAGCCTCTTTGGAACCCCCCTTCAGGGAGTTGAAGGCTGCTCTCAAATCCCCCATGCTGTGTGAGCCGGCCGTACAATTATAGACCAGTGCAATTGACAGAGACATTGGGGGTTTGTGTTTGTGTTTGTTTGGGGTTTTCTTGCTGTGTGCTGAGCTTGTGTGTAGCTGGGTTTTTTTCCTCCTCCTCCCCCCCTCAAGGATTTTGTGCTGTGGCTGGCAGGAGGAAGCTGTGAGCTTCTAATGAAGGTTTGAAATTTAGAAGCCTCTGCTCATTGGTTGAGCCTTAATCAGGGGGCAGGGGCTATCGGTGTCGGGCAGGGGGCTGGATTTGATGACACCTGAGGTCTCGACCAGCCCTGGGATTCTATTCTTCTATTCTTGCTCTGAAGAGGTTTAGAGAAGCAAGTTAGTAAGAAGTTATGCAGTCGCTTTTCTTGTCTAGATTACACAAAATCAGTCACTGGTAGTTTCTTGAGTGGAAGAACTGGAGAACTTACAAGATGAATGGCTGTCCAGTTCCACTCTTTCGTCCTCATCCGAGCCTTCTCTTGAAATGTTCAAAACACAGTCTATTAGGGCCCATGGTTCTCTGCTCTCAGTAAGAATCACAATTGTTTCTGGATCAACCAAGTATTCGTACTTTAGGCGGATCTTAATTAATCGCCAGATCGCCTCCTCCTTCTTGTTCAAAACATACGCACGAACCTTTTCTAGGAGTTGCTGGCGTTCCAGGGAATCCAAGGTGATCTCTCTTTCGCAACATTTTCTGCAGCAGCTCCGATATCGCCAGCATATACAACCAGACAGGACAACGATGAACGTGAGACCGAGCCCAGCAACCTTTGAATAAAAAATCAACATGTTAAAACTTGTTGACATTCGAATTATTTCACAGGAAGTGTCTACAGGATATGCCCATTTCGTTATATTTCACTGCAATGGATGTTTTAGAGTTTAGCCCAGAAGGAATCATTACATCATGTAACCTGGCCGTCTGTATTTGCATTTTTATCATCCTCATTAACATAAACCGGAATGTCTTGAGTAGGAGCAGAGAGGTTGTTTTTTTCTTGATCACACCTGTCAGGTTACGTCTACACTACAAGTTTTCTTGGCAAGAAATATGCTACTGAGGGACTCATTTGCGTGAGTGGTGATCTCATTGGCAGATTTTCTGCTGAGCCATTTTGGTGCAAAAAGAAGCAGTGCGGACGTTTTCTATGGGCGCAACCCCCCCTTTTTTGCGCAAGATCAGTATACCTAAGGATCTGGTGGAAAAAGGGTTTTTTGTGCAAAAAGAAAACGTCCCCACTGCTTGTTTTTGCGCCAAAAAAAAACCCTTTTCCCGCAAGATCAGTATACCTAAGCATCTTGTGGGAAAAGGTTTTTTCTTTTTGCGCAAAAACCCCAGCGCAAAAAATATGCAAATGAGATCACAATTCATGCAACTGAGCCCCTCATTAGCATATTTTTTGCTAAGAAAACTCGTAGTGTAGGCATAGCCTTAGTGTTGGGGTGGGGTCAAATTGTTGGCAAACATATGCATCCAAATCACCGAGACAGACACCACCTACACACAATTCAGAAGGAAGATTTAGGAATGTTATTTGCCGGTGAGAGATTTATTCGGTACAAGTTGAATCTCTCTAGTCCAGCACTGAACCAGTTCCGAATCAGAATTTTCCGGACCATGGGATGTCATTATTGTCTAGAAACATTGCCAACAATTCCACCGCTTACTGTGCTCTTGGAAGACATTGGGGGTAAATTAGAGCTAAGTAACAGCACAGAACACTGGGGTTATGTCTACACTGCATGGTTATTTCGGAATAAGCGATTCCAGAATAGTTATTCCAAAATAGCTTATTTCGAAATAACACATCTACACTGCAGGAAAGCCTCAGAATGAGTCCGAGGCTGGCTGCCGTAATGTACACTTGCTCTCTTGATGTAGAGCCCCAGGAGGAATAATGTAGAATGTCCCTGGGGAGGGGCTATTTCGAAATAGCAGAAGCGGAGCATCTTCATACGCCTTATTTCGAAATAGCTATTTCGGAAGAGGTGTTTTTCCTCATAGGACGAGGTTTACAGAAGTCGGAAAAGCCATCCATTATTTTGAAATTATTGCAAAATAACAGAATTGCTGTGTAAACGCTCACATAGTTATTTCTGAATAATGGCCATTATTCTCAAATAACTTTTCTGTGTAGAGACGGCCTGACAGCCAGAACTGGTGGCTGTAAACAAACTTTCATAGAACACTAGGACTGGAAGGGACCTCGAGAGGTCAGCGAGTCCAGTCCCCTGCCCTCATGGCAGGACCAAATACTGTCTAGACCATCCCTGATAGACATTTATCTAACCTACTCCAGGGATGGAGATTCCACAACCTCCCTGGGCAATTTATTCCAGTGTTTGACCACCCTGACAGGTAGGAACTTTTTCCTAATGTCCAACCTAAACCTCCCTTGCTGCAGTTTAAGCCCATTGCTTCTTGTTCTGTCCTCAGAGGCCAAGATGAACAAGTTTTCTCCCTCTTCCTTATGACACCCTTTTAGATACCTGAAAAACCTTATGGGACCGCAGGAAACTTGGCTACACCCACGATAATTGGGCATCTGGCTAACTCAAATCATGGCAGACCATGGATGTTTCTGAACCAGAGAGGGCCGGATTAGAGAGGTTCAACCTATACAACTATAACCAGGAAGTGGAATCTGAAATAGACCGCAAGCCACTAATAGCCTTATTTACCAAATTACTAAATAAATAAATAAACAAATAGCTTGATCATAATTCTCTGAATCCTTTATAGAAACTATTTTTCCCCACTGACTATAACACAAAGACGGCCAAATTCTAGCTCAAATCCAGAAAACAGGAAGGAGGGGGAGCAATTTTGGCAAATCTTGTTTTTCTCGATTTTTAACAGAAATTATTTTCTTAACTGACTTGAAAGCACGAGGGGCAAAATTCTAGAGTAACTCAAAACAAACAGGCTGAATGCAAGCACAATTAGGTCTAGGTTGGAGATTAGGAAAAGTGATTTCCCTCGACGGGTGGGGAAGCATTGGGATGGGTTCCCTAGGGAGGGGGTGGAATCTCCATCCCGAGAGATGTTTCAGTCCCAGCTTGACCAAGCCCTGGTTGGGATGATTGAGTTGGGGCTGGTCCTGCTTTGGGCAGGGGGCTGGACTTGATGACTCCTGAGGTCTCTGCGCATCCTGGGATTCTAGGATTATTCCACCTGTTATGGCAGGTGACTCTTACCTGGGAAATGTGATGAAAGTTAGTTGGTTGCTGTAGGTTTTCTTCTGTGATGTTCTCCCTGAATTGTTTAACCAGGCAGTCAAGGTAGCGTCCATCCGGAAGAAGAATCACTATCCACAACAGAGCCGGTAGAAGTATCTTTAGAGGACTACCACAGCACCTGCAATGCTGCAATTTGTATGTGCAGCAATCCCATTTTGGGCAACAACACGATTTGTTGGCTTGACCAAAAGGCAATCGATAGGTGGGTAAGAAAATCAACGCTAACAGAATCAAAATCACACATGGAATGATGAAATAGCAAAGGCCGTATGGAAATCTCCACTTCCTTTCTTTGGGGCATTCACTTTCAGAAGACTGAAAGTGAAAACGCCGCTTCTCCAAAAGGTCTCGTGCACAGCTCCACCGCAATAGCTCTCCCTTCAACACACAACTGTGTTACTAGCAAAGGCGCGCTAGTAAACTAAATTTAATGTGGGGCCAAATAGATGGAAAATGCCTTTGTCCCAGAAGGTGGTCCGACCTGGAAACCACCGTGTCTGTCAGCAGCGGATTTCTCCAGTCCGAAATAAACACAGACTCAAATGTCCAATTTAAAAGAAAATATTTATATATTGTATACAACAGATAACAACACAAGAATAACCCCAGAACACAACACTGTAAAAGAAAACCTTCCCCTCACCACAGAAGTGATAGAAGACAGCACAGACAGTAAATCAATAGAAACCCAGTCTGTTCTCGACGACAGCCGAGGCTCAGGACCTTCTACCCGTTGGCTTGACAGCCTCAGGGAAGGAACACTGAGGAGTCCAGAGGTGTTACTCTGTTGACGCAGGTAGCTGGAGTCCACGGTACTGGACAATCGCCACAGTGGTGAACTGAAGTACCCTGTGAACAGCTGGAGATGGTGATCTGTCCCAGAGTAGGTCCCGGGCCTTCGCCACGGTCTCAGGAACAGCGGGCTGCTTACGGCCAGGCGGATGAACGAACCGAACCGAACCGAACCGAACCGAACCGAACGAGTGGAGATACAACCAACCCGATCTCTTCAGGGGCCTGAGTTTATAAAGGTCCCAAGGCGGGAAAACAGCAGGAGCGTCTCTAGTGCACGAGATGGTGTTGGGTGCAACAAACCAGTGCTGGGCGCAGATTTTTGCACTGTGTGCAGCACCATGGTGCAGTGTGCACAGCCATGTGCCATACGCAAATAGTGGTTTTGGCGGCAAAAGCTTTTCAGGTTCTTTGGGCTCCATCTTAATTTCTGTGTGGAATTTACGACTCCATTTTGATTTCAGTGTCCTTGGCCTTAATGTCTTAATTTACATTCAACAACTGGGAATTGGTAGGTTGACAAAGGCATGCTGTCAGGTTTCAAACCAGTCAATGAATCAAGCGGGAATCAGATTCCAGTTCCTCGTGTCAGTGAGTGGAGACAACTTGCTCTTCCAGTTCCTCGTGTCAGCCTACTCCTCACTTGTGAGTGGAGACAATTTTCTCTTCAACATAAAGAATATTCCTTTGCAGGTGACCTCCATGTCCTACAGGGAGACCCTAATCTACTACTACCCCCCACCAGGCACCCGCATCCCCAGAGCAGTGTGATGTGTAGAATACTGATAAGGGAAGTTAAAGATATCAGGGAAACAACACAGCTGACAGAACGAGGGGGAAGAATAATTTTAAAATATATTTAAAGCAAAAGAAAACTTAACATTGCGATGGGCCTGCTGATAGAGGGGAGACGGAAAAATTGCTAATGATGAGCGGAAAAGGGAGAAGTGTTCTATATTTCTCTTCTGAATTTGCAAAGAAGCAGGACGGTGTTTTTATGAGGATGCTGGACTATTTCCAAGTCCTTTAGTAACTAAGGATGATGCTAAACTACATCTAGTAGTGATAAACATTTTTTAAATCAGAAGGTTAAGATAACTTGCACCCAAGACCCCAAAAGAAATGACTGAAGTGCTTTGTGGCATGGTGATGTTAATTTTTAATAAATCTTGGCCTCTGAGGGAAATTCCAGAAGACTAGGAAAGTGCTAAAATTGTGCCCACTGTAGTCATAAAAGGATGTGACAATGAAGGCCTGATCTGAGGCCTGGACAACAGTCAATGCTTTGCTAAAATAAAGCCAAGCACTGCTGTGAGCAAAAGGCAGGTCCTGCTCACAAAATCTTGGCAAGGACAGGGCTGCTGCTATTACAGAAACACACATCACTAGGAGGTCCTAGAAACACGCCTTGCACGTAAACGTTCCAAGAGGATGGTAACGGAGCATCTCGCTGCAAAAACACCTCGGTACCAGTCCACTCCCCCATAGATCACAGGGACATACTGACCCAGGTTCAGGACAGCCTGATGAATAGAAATGTTTTAATCAAACCACCACGTACAAGGTAATTGGTTGTATCTAGCTACGTCAGGAGGTATCAACCTAATACGTTTAAGGGTGGTAACCAGGTACGTAAAGAAGTGATGTCAGTTGCTTGCTCATGTCTATAAAAGGCCACTGAAAATAATGCACACCAGCCGACCTTGGAGGAGTTGTGCACTAGGCACCTGAACAGCAGGTGCCATCGCCCTTACCCCAAGAACCCAGACCAGACAACAGTAAACACTATGGGTGCGTCTAGACTGGCAAGTTTTTGCGCAAAAACTTGCCAGCTGTCTACACTGGCCGCTTGAATTTGCGCAAGAGCACTGACTTTGTAATGTACAAAATCACTGCTTCTTGCGCAAATACTTTCACGCTCCCGCTCGGGAAAACGCCCTCTTGCGCAAGAATACTTGTGCAAGAGGGCCAGTGTAGACAGGTGAGAACTGTTTTGCGCAAAAAAGCCCCGATGGGGAAAACGGCGATCGGGGCTCTCTTGCGCAAAATCGCATCCAGACTGGCCACGGATGCTTTTGCGCAAAAGCACTTTTTGCGCAAAGGCACCTGTGACAATCTGGACGCTCTTTTCCGCAAATGCTTTTCACGGAAAAACTTTTCCGTGAAAAGCATTTGCAGAAAATCATGCCAGTCTAGACACAGCCTATCAGTACAAACAACACTGGCAGTTACGACACTGGTCACCTTTTATAGGCCTTTTATAGTGTCCTGTCTGCCCACAGTGGCCAAAGCCAGGTGCCCCAGATGGAGGGAACAGAACAGGGAATCCTCATGTGATCGCTCCCCAGTCACCCACCTCCAGACAAACAGAGGCTAGGGACACCATTCCCACCCACCCTGGCCAATAGCCATTGAGGGAGCTAACCTCCAGGAATCTATCTAGCTCTTTTTAGAACCCTATTAAAGTCCTAGCCTTCGCCACATCCTCTAGCAAGGAGTTCCACAGGTCGACTGTGCGCTGAGTGAAGAAAATCTTCCTTTTGTTTGTTTTAATCCTGTTACTGATCCATTTCATTTGGTGACCCCTAGTTCTCATACTGTGGGAATAAGTCAATCACTTTCCCTTCTTCACTTTTTCCACACCAGTCATGATTTGATAGACCTCTATCAATTCCAAGCATGACTTGCTTTGTCACCCTCCCTCCCCGCCCCCCTGCCCCACCATGCAGTGTCCCTTTGGGAAAACGTAGCCAACCTACTGAGAGAGGCTACACAGGGAACCGTCACCCCATGCATAGACGTATTTGGAGCTCTGAGGGAGAAGTGTGGGTTAAAGTGTGTGACAAGCCAGGCTCTGCTCTTTATCCTGGCCCAGAGAAAAAGGAGGCGGGGGGGTTGTTCCCTGATCTTGTAAAACCTGAATTATGTCTGTTTCTGGTGTCTGTGGTTTTGCTCTGCCTGCCAAATGAAGCGTGGGAATGCCAGGCACGCTTCAGTGAACTGTTTCGAAACAACCCTTTATAGTTTAGAAAGGAGAAGATTGAGAGGGGTCATGACAGTGGTTTTCAGGGATCTAAAAGGGTGTCAAGAGGAGGAGGGAGAAAAATTGTTCTCCTTGGCTAATGAGGACAGGGCAAGAAGCAATGGGCTTAAACTGCAGCAAGGGAGGTTTAGGTTGGACATTCGGAAAAACTTCCTACCTGTCAGGGAGTGAAACACTGGAATAAATTGTCCAGGGAGGTTGTGGAATTTCCATCACTGGAGATATTGAAGAGCAGGTTGGACAGACACCTGTCAGGGATGGTCTAGATCAGTGTTTCTCAACCTTTTTTTATAAAATCCCCCTTTAAAAAAAAAAGTATCCCCCTTTTCAAAACTCCCAGTACCTACAGTTTTCAGACACAATTTTTTTTCTACCACGGCAACACATTTGTTTAAACAATTTCATTGTACCCGGGCCAGCAATGAAATTTTTGGGTGTAAAACGTACAAAACTAATAAAGCTGTAAAACTTAAAACCAAAGTTGAGTTTTCTCCACAGTGCAGGGGTGGTGACGTACCCCCCGGACTTCTCTCAAGTACCCCTGAGGGGACTTACATCACTTGTTGAGAAACACTGATCTAGACGGTGCTTGGTCCTGCCGTGCGGGCAGGGGGCGGGATTCGATGACCTCTCAAGGTCCCTTCCAGCTCTGTGATCCTATCAGGCTGCTTTTACACCAAGTCACAGCTTGGTTCAGTCTCGAGCCCGTACAACCACCGCAGGCTGGCGAGCTCCCTGAATCGGTATCCATCCCCCCGCTCCGGAGAGGTCCTGAGGGATCTAATGGCAAACCTCAGGTGTCCGGCCTGCCCCCTGTCCGGGTGATTGAAAAAGGGCCCAGACCCCTCCCAGCTTTTTCCTTTGCTGCATTCAGGGAGGGACAAGGACGGGGGAATCCAAAGCACGACCGTGCTCATCAGAAACCTCAGTGCCTGAGCCAAACCCGGCCAGGCAGGAAGCGGTGTTGTGGTTTGGAGCTGGATGTCTAGCAGCCGGAGAGCTCCCCAGGCTGCGTGTGTGATGCCCTGCAAAGACGATGAAAAAGAAACCGTGAGGAGTTCCCCCTCCCTCCTTCCCCCTCTGGGTTTGCCTGGGCTCAGCGCGTGGGCTGCGACAATCTGCTGAGCCAATATTTCTGGCCGTGAGCAAAACCGCGGACGATTCCTCCCAGGCGCTGGCAGGGGCAGGACACGGCTGTCTCAGGTCTGTGCTCGGCCGGCGGGTCAGCGTAACGTGCACAACGCCAGCGACCCAGAATGCATTGCTGCTTTCAGCTTCCCTTCAGCCGAGCCGCCCTGGTGTCTGCCCCGGTGAGAGGCCGACAGGAGCCCACCAGCAAACCCCCACCCCCTGCAGAACAGGAGCACTGGAAGCCGGCGGTCGCTTCCCTCTGCATCCGATTTATGGGTCTGTACGAGAATCATCGAATCCCAGGGCGGACAGGGACCTCAGGAGACATCGAGTCCAACCCCCTGCCCAAAGCAGGACCAACCCCAACTCAACCATCCCAGCCAGGGCTTGGTCAAGCCGGGACTTAAACACCTCTAGGGATGGAGATTCCACCACCTCCCTAGGGAACCCAGCCCAGTGCTTCACCACCCTCATAGGGAAGTAGTTTTGCCTACTATCCAACCTAGACCCCCCCCCACTGCAACGTGAGCCCGTTGCTCCTTGTTCTGCCACCTGTGACTACTGAGAACAGCCTCTCTCCAGCCTCTTTGGGCAGGGGGCTGGATTGGATGTCTCCTCCGGCCCTGTGAGTCTATGATAACCAGCTGAAAACCAGCTGATGTGACAAAGAGCAATTTCCGCTTCTACCACACGGGCGCAGCACCAACAAACTTTTTCCACAGCAAAACCAAAGTGTAAAAAATACTGCAACTTCCCCTAATTCTGAACAGCACACCGAAGGGGGAAAATGCACAAGGCTTTCAATGAAGCACATTTTTTAAAAAAGGCAATCCATACCATCTTCTGTAATGTTCAGAAAAACTGGTCTCAGTTAAAATATTTTAAAAAAAATCCTAAAACCATTTTCTTTCGCAAATAAACCCCTGGTTTTGTGAATCATTACGCAGCTGAGCAAAATTAGTTTAAGCATCTAGTGCAGATTCTGAACCTCAGAACAGCCAGACGGGGTCAGACCAAAGGTCCATCCAGCCCAGTGTCCTGTCTGCCGATAGTGGCCAACGCCAGATGCCCCAGAGGGAGGGGACACAACAGGGAATCCTCATGTGATCCCTCCCCTGTCCCCCACCTCCAGACAAACAGAGGCTAGAGACACCATCCCCACCCATCCCGGCTAATAGCCATTGACAGACCTAATCTATCTAGCTCTTTTTAGAACCCTGTTAGAAGCCCCAGTCTTCACCACATCCTCTGGCAAGGAGTTCCATAGGTTGGGACCTTTTGTGTGTTTTTAACCTGCGACCTATTAATTTTACTTGATGCCCCCTAGCCGGTCACTGAAGAAAAAAAGCTCATGGTACCATCTACATGTTTTGTCAGTCTTTAAAGTGCTACCAGGTTATTTGTTGTCTTTTAAGTGTCTCCTGTTTCAGACTAACTCCGCTTCCCCCTGAAGCCTAGTTTTTGTGTCACAGGAGCAAGTCAACAATGTTTCCTATGTAAGAACAGCCAGATTGGGTCAGACCAAAGGTCCCTCCAGCCCAGTGCCCTGTCTGCTGACTGTGGCCAATGCCAGGTGTCCCAGAGGGAGGGAACACAACTGGGAATCATCTATTTCCAGACAGAGGCTAAGGACACCATTCCTGCCCATCCTGGCTAATTGCCATTGTCAGACCTAACCTCCAGGAATCTATCTAGCTCTTACCATCACTGACATTTTATGCAACCAGTTGATTTAATTGTCTAGTTTGGGGGTTCTGAGGACTCATCTTCCTATTAGGTGTCCGGACCCTCCCGTTTTCTCCCACCTCCACTCCTAACCTTAGATCCTGCTCCTCTCCAGACTTTAACTTTGCACTACATGAGAATTCCCAGCCTTTCCTCCCCACGATCTAACCTGGTAACCCCACCACCTTCTCACAACATCGTCAGCTACGGTTGTCCACCCTTCCAGGTTGGCTGGGGGTCTTCTGGAATTGGGTTGGCTGTCCCCCAAGCTCCTAACCTCCTAACCTTCAATAGGCCTTGTCCTATTGAAAAGAGAACGTTTCGCTAAACACGGCACGTGCATAAAAACCGTGGTGGGGACACACACAACACATTTTGTCTCTTTCCATCGCATTGCTGCCCCAAACCATCTCCTCTTTGGGCAGTGGGCTGGATTCGATGACCTCCCGAGGTCTCTTCTGACACTAGGATGCTACGATTCTAACACGACAGAGGTCTTGTATCAGCAATGTTTCTTCAGGACGCTCGCTCCAAATTTTCCCTGGTGATTCCTGACACTAACCCTCCAGAAGAACAAAAAAGAGGGATGGGAAAAAACAAGTCCCTTCCACCCTTCCACAACATCGATTACTAGAACGATCAAACAATTGGGGAGGCAGGGTGTTTGATGTTGTTTTCCGTTTGCAAGTTATCACTGATGTAAAGCTGAAGTGTGAGCAGCTTAGGTTCTGCAAATGCCCCGTGTGGTTCCCCCTTCCTGAATGAACGCTCAGTGTGTGCAGGAAACGAATGTGCAGTGGGCGATGAAGTTTTACTCACCCGAATTTGAGTGCACACGGCCCCCTTCAGTGCACACGGCCCAGCGAGGACGCTATATTGAACATTGGGAGTGGACAGGCATCAGCCCACCCACTTCTAAAGCCCCTTCCCCAACATAGGGGGAGGGGAACTAGACCCAGGTCAATTGATTCCGGGGGACAAGTGTGGGTCAAAGGTTCAAAACGAGGGAACCGGACGGGGACACAGAGCAGAGAACCCCGGACAGGGCCCACTGCCCCTCGGAGTTGTCGATGGAGCCCAGATTTCTGCCCGGATATGTCACACAAGGGACGAACGGAAATGGACTTCCGGTCGTGAGCACCTCCTCGTCCAGCACCCTCCTCCTGGTGGTGGAGATGACGGTTTTTGCCAGGAGGAGGTTGACGAGGTCTCGCGACTTTGTGGGGCCACGGATGGGGGTGCATAGAAATGAACAGGTGAGGGGAAAAGTGCAGCCAGAACCTCAATAAGAGGTTCTGGAGGAGCCGGAATAGGGGCTGCAACCTGGCGCAGTCAAGATACGTGTGTGCCGGGTTTTCCCTCACGCCGCAGAAGGGGCAGGCATCCAGGATGGAAGGGAACCGCGCCAAGTACACGCCCGTGCTCACAGCTCGATAGGCCGCAGGAGAAAGTTGGAATAAGCGCTGGTCCATCGGGGTTCTCACCTTCTACTGGTCTTAGGGTGTGTTTAGACCGCATCCCTCTGTCGACAGAGGGATGCAAATCAAGCATGTTGAAATTGCTAATGAAGCAGGGATTTCAATATCCCGTGCTTCATTAGCATAAACGTGGCCGCCGCTTTTTTTTGAAACTGAGGGGGGTTTTTTTCGAAAAAATACCCGGCAGTTTAGACGCGGATCTGTTGAAAATGAACCCTTTTTCGGAAGCGGCGAGGAGTCCTGTGGCACCTTATAGACTAACAGATGTATTGGCGCATAAGCTTTCGTGGGCAAAGACCCACTTCGTCAGATGCGTTTTTTTGAGGAATACAGGATCTGTCGAAAAAGGGTTTATTTTTCGAAAGAGCCGCGTCTAGACTGCAGGGTTTTTTTTCAAAAACGCTCCGTTTCGAAAAAAAGCGGCGGCCATATTTATGCTAATGAAGTGCGGAATATTTAAATCCCCGCTTCATTGGCAATTTCGACGTGCCTAATCGACATCTCTCTGTCGACAGAGAGGTGTAGTCTAGACACACCCATAGATAGTCCTGCCACTCGATATCAGGCCAGGACACGAGGGTGAGGAAAAGTATCGTATGGAGCATGAGCGTGTACAGATGTTTCCTAGGGTGCCATTTGGAAGCAGACCGGCTGCAGATCTGCAGCTGGCTGGGGGTCCAGGGTTTGGGAAGCCGGGGGTCCCACAGAACAGGGGCCCAAGAAAAAGGGCCAGAGGGCTTGCAGTGGGGAGGGGGCATACCCTCTTGCAGGGCTGGCTGCAGGAAATCAAGAGCCAGCTGTGACAAGGCCACCTTCACCTCCCGGAGTATGCACAGGAGAGGTTCGGGGGGTGGAGAGCCCCATCCGCTGAGCGAGTGCTTGGGGATCCACCCAGTGCCCCCTGTTGTAGTCCAGGAGGTCTCCGACTTTGGAGGTTCCTGCCAGGATCAGCCTGCGGCGCGCCGAGGGAGACTCCCCCACCTGCACGCACAACAGCGAGGAAGGCCTATGGACCCAGAAGCTGCGCATGGCCCTTAACATCATTGATCCAACGACGAGAGTGAGAACCCGGAATGGAAATCCCCAAGCAGGACTTCCTGGGGGTGCCCTCGGCTCGGATCGCCTGGCCCGCGAACCGGTTCCGTGGTCATCATGGGAAGAGACCAACAGCACGACCCCCAGCGCGGCCCCTTCTGGTGCCTGGCGCCCCGCCTGGATGTCGCCGGCCCGTAAGTGCGATGGCGGATAGTGAGTGAGTCGCCCCTTGCCCCTCCTCCCAGAGTTGGTTCACGTAATGAAAGCCACTGGGGCGCTACCTCAGGGTCCCGATCCTTGTGAGGCCATGGTGAGTGGCACGCTTGCAACAGTGAAAGGAAGAGGGGAGGAGAAACAAAGCAGCCAGTTTTATTACTTCCGTCCTGCCGCTTCTTCCCAGGAAAGGAAGGGGACCCTTGCTACATTTGGTTTTTCTTCTTCTTTGCTTTAAAACAAATGTTCAGCCCTTATTTTACATAAAAAGCCACACCGAGCTATGACGGCGCGGCGGGGGCCCCCGGCCCTGCACCCCTGTCCGCAGCCAGATGGAACTCTCCGCCGGCCGGTAGAGTAGAAAGTTTATTGGTTCCCAGAGACACGGCGTAGTGTAGGGTCGATGCTACCACAGGAGATGGGGCAGGAGCCTTATTCCTCTCGGGGGAGAGGGGTCCACAGGCCCCTGAACCCCCCCCGTCCTGGACTTAGTCCCCTCTCCTCATGCTTCCCCCGGTCAAAACTAACTCAACTCTCCGGCCCTCCCCCGGTCAAGACTAACTCAACTCTCCGGCCCTCCCCCGGTCAAAACTAACTCAACTCTCCGGCCCTCCCCGGTCAAGACTAACTCAACTCTCCGGCCCTCCCCCGGTCAAGACTAACTCAACTCTCCGGCCCTCCCCCGGTCAAGACTAACTCAACTCTCCGGCCCTCCCCCGGTCAAAACTAACTCAACTCTCCGGCCCTCCCCCGGTCAAGACTAACTCAACTCTCCGGCCCTCCCCCGGTCAAGACTAACTCAACTCTCCGGCCCTCCCCCGGTCAAGACTAACTCAACTCTCCGGCCCTCCCCCGGTCAAGACTAACTCAACTCTCCGGCCCTCCCCCGGTCAAAACTAACTCAACTCTCCGGCCCTCCCCCGGTCAAGACTAACTCAACTCTCCGGCCCTCCCCCGGTCAAGACTAACTCAACTCTCCGGCCCTCCCCCGGTCAAGACTAACTCAACTCTCCGGCCCTCCCCCGGTCAAGACTAACTCAACTCTCCGGCCCTCCCCCGGTCAAAACTAACTCAACTCTCCGGCCCTCCCCCGGTCAAGACTAACTCAACTCTCCGGCCCTCCCCCGGTCAAGACTAACTCAACTCTCCGGCCCTCCCCCGGTCAAGACTAACTCAACTCTCCGGCCCTCCCCCGGTCAAGACTAACTCAACTCTCTGGCCCTCCCCCGGTCAAGACTAACTCAACTCTCTGGCCCTCTCCTGGTCAAAACTAGCTCAACTCTCCGGCCCTCTCCCAGTTAAAACTAACTCAACTCTCCGGCCCTCCCCCGGTCAAGACTAACTCAACTCTCTGGCCCTCTCCCGGTCAAAACTAGCTCAACTCTCCGGCCCTCCCCCAGTCAAGACTAACTCAACTCTCAGCACTCCCTCGCCCCCAGCCTGAGGACGGTCGCCACCTCTCTTTTTTTGTCCCTCTCTCTGGGAACAGGGCTGTCATCTGCACAGGCTGAGACTTAGCTGTCTACAGCCAATACACAAGTGAAGTGGGTCATTGGGAATCACACATCACACACTCCAGCCGGTAGGAACACCGAGTTACAAACTAGACAGCACCCCCACTATGTCACATCTAAACACTTTATTTTACATAAAGAGCCCCACCAAGCACATTAGAAAGGGGAATTCTGCTATTTCTTCCCTAAAATGTGTCTGTAAACAGGGGCTTCAAGGGGTAGCCGAGTTAGTCTGTGCAGGAAAAAACCACAAATGGTCTGATAGCACTTTATAGACCAACAAAACATGTAGATGGGATTGTGAGCTTTCGTGGGCACAGCCCACAAAATCCGTGTGTTTAGGTACATTTCAGAATTCTGTAGGCTTGCAGCTAATTTTTTTTTACCAACATTTTCCATATGGTTTTAATACTTTAAAGTAGGGCCATCAATTGCCCCGTGTTAGCGCCTGCGATTTACGCTGTTCAGGATGAACACGTTACAATTTGGAACGCGTTAATCACACATGATAATGCTGAGTTCAAAGGGGAGGTGCATACAATTAATCACGCGATTTATCGCGATTCAATTTTTTATTCGCTTGACCGCCTTACTTTAAAGACATTATTTTAAAGGGGCAGGCTAGTGCAGCGTTTCTCAATCTTTCTTTATAAAGTACCCCTTTAAAAAAAATTCTAAGTATCCCCAGTACCTACAGTTTTCAGGCACACAACATTTTTTTCTACCTTTGCAACACATTTGTTTAAACAACCTCATCGTACCCATGCAGATGATGAAAATTTTGGGTGTAAAAAGTTCAAAAATAATAAAGCGCTGGAAAACTTAAAACAAAAATTTAGTTTTCTCCAATTGTCAGTTGTGTTGCTGTCCCCCTCAGACTTCTCTTGAGTGCCCCAAAGGTACTTGTACCACTGGCTGAGAAACACTGGTCTAGTGTACATTGCAAATTTTTTAATGCCACAGCTTTTACAAACATTAGAAAACATGAGTTCTTTCTCGGAGTAAATTGCAAAACCATTTTAGACAGAGCTTGTTTACAGTTATAAAACGTTGTAAAGAGTAATATTGCAATTCATATTGTGTTTCATCAGACAGCTTTCAAATTTACACCTCTCTCCTGTATCGTTAACTTCATGACTGGGGCTTTGGTTTAATGGTACAAGCAAAACCTCTCTAATCCGGATCTCTTGGGATGTGACTGGTTCTGAACTAGAGAATTCAGTGGACTTCGGAGGTCACTATTATCTAGCAGCATTACCAACACTTCCACTGCTTGCTACTCTGTTAGAGGACTTTTAGGGGTACATTTGAGCTAAATATCAATACAGAACACTGAGAGCCAGGACTGGTGACTGTAAACAAACTTTATGGGACCGTGGGAAACTTGGCCGCACCCATGAAAAGCGGACTTCCAGCTAAATCAAATAATGCCGGATCATAGGAGTTTCTAGTTGAGAGAGTTCTGGACTAGAGAGTTTCAACCTCTAGCTAATCCACTTTTCACACCAAAGTCGCTGGTTTAAATAAGCATTTTTCAAAAATTAACCACTGTTAAATTGCTGACTAAAAGTGCTGTCTTTTGTTTTTACATTCTTAACAAGCTCAAAACCACACGCCTCGAAACTCTCGGTGCTGTGGAACTCAGTACCAACCTTTTTTTTTTCTTTCATCAAAGTAATATGTGAAGTCTTTTATACTTTTGTATTTCGCAGCACATCAGTGCATGTATCTGTGGGTAGCATAATTAGTGTGATGTATTTTTAAAAACGTGAGAAGGCCACAGCTGCATCCTGTAATAAATCATTGTTAGAAACTGTCTAAAGCCCCACCAATGTGTAGTTATGTGTAGGCACATAAATGGCAAACTTTTCACAAGAAAAACATTCCATAAAGGCATCAAAAAGACTGATTCCTATGTAAACAAAAGTAGAATCGAGCTTTTCACTTCTAGTTGTGAAAAAGAGAGAAAAGTTAGGTAGAGGCAATCTTCTTTCCTCGAGGTTCACATTTTCACAGAAGCTGGTTTTCTCGTGTGCTCTTTAGAACTCCTAAAAGATGTTAACATGCCAAACAACTATGTTAGTTCCAAAATTTCCCAGGCTTAGCAAAAGGGGTGTGTCATGGCTCCTTCCCCACTCTGGCACGAAAAATGCAGAAGTGGGGGCCAGCAAGTGTACCCCAAAACCTCATCTACCAGGCTTTGGTATAAAACTTCCTCCCAAAATCTTAAAACCCCAGATTTTGGGAATAAAACTTCGCTGCCACCACCCAAATTAATAAAGAAACCAGGGGAGAGACCATTTGGGAAAACCTCACCCCTAAAGTAGAAAGCAGGATACCACCATTAACCAATACCAGGTTAATAAAAGGAAAAGAGAAAACTTTTATTATCACCTCATTATTCCTGTTGCAAGTATAATAACTAGATGGAAAAGTAACAAATAATATGTTCATGGAGAAATTGTGTGGGCCTAGCACTGAGTTATAAAGAAAAGCCAAACATCTTTTGAAAAAGTGCACAGACAGCAGATCCCATACCCAAACCATAAAACAATAAAACCTAACGGATTGATCTAAACTTTACCCTACTTACAGAACATGAAGAAGGAGACTTTTCTTGGAGGGAGGCATAGTGTCTGTCCCCCTCAATAGCTAGAGAGAACTGCCCCGAACAAAGGAGGGAAAAACCAAAAATTCCTTTGTCCCAGTTTGAAATTCCTACTTACATTCCTATTGGCCACTCCACCTGGCTAAGTGTAGTTAACCCCTTAATCCCCAGGCTGCTGGTTAACCCTCATAATCATGATAGGGTGTCTCTTCAAGTAACAAGGTTAATAAATGTTTATTTCACTGTTCCATGTGTATTTTGAATATAGCATCCCTAAAGCATATTTGCTTGATCTTGGTACGCATTAAAAAATGCAGAAGAAAAACGCATGTAGGTGTGGTGGGAAAAAAACCCAGACTTCTTATCTCTGGGTTAACTTTTTCCCAGAAGCTCATTTTCTTATGGGTTTTGTATGATTAATCTTCAATTCTTTAGGGCAAAATAAATGCCATTTCAAAGGCAGAAAACTGAGGGGGGCAAACAACTGTTGTATAAATTGGTGATTTGTGGTTTTAACTTAGGGGTGTGTGTGTAACCCACACGCTTAGTGTGATTCACTGTTCTTTGCAGGGGCACCTAGACCACAGCAACAGCTAAGAACAAGAGCCCTCTACAGCAGCGTTTCTCAAACTTTTTCAAAAAAAAATTATAAGTACCCCCTTTAAAAATAAAATTAGAAGTACCCCCAGTACCTACAGTTTTCAGACACCCACGCTTTTTTTTCTACCATTGCAACACATTTGTTGAAGTAACTTAATCGTAGCCAAGTGGGCGATGAAAGTTTTGGGTATAAAAAGTACCAAAATAATACAGCGCTGGAAAACGTACAACAAAAATTCAGTTTTCTCCGAATTTCAGTTGTGTTGACGTACCCCCTAGATGTCTCTCGAGTACCCCTAAGGGTACTTGTACCAGTGGTTGAGAAACCCTGCTCTACAGCATAAACTGGGACCCAACTGGCTCTTAGCTTGTAGGGTAGAAGCTCCAAAACTTAGCTCTGGAGCTCTCATGTTCAAATCCACCTGGTGGTGGTTACATTTGCTTAGTAATCTACTTTTTTAAAACTGAAACACGGGTTAAAAAAGTGTTAGATGGAAGGAAAACGTTTCTTCAATGAGGCTTGTCTGTTAAAGTGTCTATTCCTCTACAAAACATGACATCAGTCTCACCTGTATTTGTAAAAAAGCGAGGGGGAACCAAACTTCAAGGCAGGGGGCTGGGAGTGAAGAGGAGGGTTTAGGGGTCAGGGCAAGGGGCTGGGAGTGTGGGGAGATGAGGAGAGGGGGAGGGTACAGGGGTCAGGGAAGGGGACTGGGAGTGTGGGGGGCAGAGTGCAGGAGGGGAGGAGGGCAGGAGTCAGGTCAGGGGGCTGGGAGTGTCAGGGGCAGAGGGCAGAGGGGAGAGGTGCAGGAGTCCAGTCAGGGGGCTGGCAGTGTGGGGGGCAGAAGGGGAGAGGGTCAGGAGCCCAGTCAGGGGGCTGGCAGTGTGGGGGGCAGAAGGGGAGGGGGGCAGGAGTCCAGTCAGGGGGCTGGCAGTGTGGGGGGCAGAGGGCAGAAGGGGAGGGGGTCAGGAGTCTGGGAAGGGGGCTGGGAGTGTCGGGGCAGAGGGCAGGGGGGCAGGAGTCTGGACAGGGAGCTGGGAGGGGAGGTCTGAGGCCAGGAAGGATGCAGAATTCATGGGAGGCAGTGAGGGGCTCAGTGGAGGGGACTGGAAGATCTAGGGAGGCTCACTGGGGCCCCCCACAGCAGCGAGGGTAGGGCTTTTGGGGTGGAACTCCTCCTGGGAGGTGCCAAGGCTCTGCTGCTTTGCACCTGGTGGCTCCTCTCAGGGGGCCCTGGAGGCTGTTCTGCCCGGCCACGACCTGCATTTGAGGGTTTGTAGGGCTCCGCTGCCGCCTGGTGAGGCCACCCCCCCTGTGGCCACCCCACAGTGTAACTGTCCCTTATGCTCGCTGCCCCCTGTGGTCCCGGCAGAGCATAACTCCCCCTGCTCCCGGCCCCTCCCTTTCCCCGGTACAGGAACACACTCGGATTCCAGGAGCATTCCATTGCCCTGGCCCAACCAGACCCTGGCCTGGCTGTAAGTGGGGAGCAGAGGAAGCCACCTAATCAATGTGGGGGCTCCCAGCTCTCTTGGTCTAGGGGGAGCTCTTGAACAAACAGGCTCACGGACAGACACACAGATGCGCTGATGCTCTAAAATGTAGAGTGGGAGAAGCAGGAAGAACTCAAGAGGCCAGGAAATAAGCAGAACCGTGACACTGTTGGCATCATGGGGAACGTGGCGGGATAACACACATGACTGGCATATTGGGAAAGTCTCTGGATAAAGATCAAAGGGCTAAAAAACACCCAGGTGATGTCACAGATTCCTGCAATACTCGAAGGGACCTTGAGGGGTCATCGTGTCCAGTCCCCGGCCCTAATGGCAGGACCAAGCACCGTCTAGACCAATGTTTCTTACGCTGTGTTCTGCAGCAGTTGGAGGTGTGCCGTGGAGAACAAAAGAATTAAAAATGGCTGGCCTTAAAGGGCCAGGCGACTTTTTTACCTTTTTTTTTTTTTCAACAAAAAAATCTTTGGTGTTGTTCATAAAAGAAATTATTGTTTGGTGTTCCTCGGTCTTAAAAAGTTTAAGAAACACTGGTCAAGATCATCCCTGACAGGTGTCTGTCCAACCTGCTCTTAAAGGGATGGAGATTCCACAACCCCCCCAGGCAATTTATTCCAGTCTTCCAGTGACATTTTAGGGTCTCTTACAGACCACCTAAACTGAGAGAAGAATTACATGCCACTTTTTAAGAACGATTCACAAAGTCTTCCAAAGTGCAGGACTTGGTGTTGATGGGGGACTTCTGCTAGCCAGACATCTCTTGGGAAACTAACATGGCAAGGAACCGATTATCCAAGATCTGCACACAATGCATGCATTGGGCAAGTTTTTCATGCAGGGCATGGACAACCTGTGGAACTCTTTGCCAGAGGATGTTGTGTCGGCCAGGACATTAACAGGGGTTCAAAAAAAGAACTAGATACATTCATGGAGGTGAGGCGATTGGCCAGGCTCCGTACGAATGGTGTCCCGAGCCTCTGTATGTCAGAAGCCGGAAATGGGCAATAGAGCAGTGGTGGCCAACCCGTGGGTCGCGAGCCGCATGTAGCTCACGAAGAAAAAAATTGCAGCTCTTGACAGACTCAGGACAGAATGGGGAACTGCTCAGGTCAGCTGCTCTCACGATCGGACCGCTGTCAGCCACAGGCATACTCATGGCCCACACCGTTCCACTCACGGCCCCCAGAGCACTACGTCACGTCCTGCATGTGCAGGCCAGGTCACACACAGCGTCCCAGCCTGCACAGGCTAGCTCCGGGACCTGGTCATAAGGTTAGTGGAGGAGAGGGATTGGATTAGCGTGGGGAGGGGCGGTGTCTGGCTCTGGGGAAGGGGAGGGGAGTTGGGGGTGCGCACCTGGAGGGAGACGCGTGGCTGTAGCAGCGGCAGCGGCTCCAGAACCAGAGAATTGTCGTGCTTAAAAGAAGCACCCGGGATCTTTTTCAGGGGGATAAGGCAACACGCCACACTTATTGAGCATACATAGATCAATCAACACTTATCATATGCATCTGATGCATTACACTCACACACACACACTCACACTCACACACACTCACACTCACACTCACACACTCACACTCACACACACTCTCACACACAAACACACACACGCACACTCACACTCACACTCACACACACTCACTCACACACACACTCACACACACTCTCTCACACACACACACACACACTCTCTCAAACACACACACTCACACACACACACACTCACACACTCACAAACACACACTCACACACACACACACTCACACTCACACACACACTCACACTCATGCACACACACACACACACACACACACTCACGCACTCACACACACACTCACACACTCACACGCTCACACACACTCACACACACACTCACACACACATTCACACTCACGCGCACACACACACACTCTCACACACTCACACTCTCACACACACTCACACACACACTCACACACACTCTCACACACACACATTCACGCTCACGCACACACACACACACACACTCACACTCACACACACTCTCACACACACTCTCACACACACACATTCACGCTCACGCACACACACACACACTCTCACTCTCACACACACTCACACACACACATTCACGCTCACGCACACACACACTCACACTCACACACACACACTCACACACACACTCACACACTCACACTCACGCGCGCACACACACACACACACACACACACACACACACTCTCCGTCTTGTTACCAATAGTTGCTCGCCCGCACTGCACTGGCCAGGTGATTTGGATGGGGGAGGGGTGCAGCCGGGCTTCTGCCGATCCGGCTCGATGCTCCCATGTTGCCAAGACAAAAAACTCGGGGTCCCTCTGCAAGACGCCTCCTATTTATCCCTCATGCAGCCGGTTAGTCAGCACCTCGCCTCTGAAATGGGTCAAAGAGAGTCCTTCCAAGGGCAGGCACTTGCTGCTCCACTCCCAAGGCGGCGTCTGTCTGTCCAGTCTTCTTTCCAGTGAGCTCACTGCACCGGTCTTGTCTTGGGTCTGGCTCCCAGCCCCCCTCCGCCCTTGCGACTCCTTCTGGACGTGCTCACCTTGCAGTCTCCGTTCACACCTCATTCATTTCACCAGGACAGTCAAAGAAAGGGGAGAGATCTAATCTACTCCTCGCAAAAGACATTTCGCTTTACTTTGACTGTTCCGAAATCCTATCGCATAAAGCGCTTGATACAAAGTTCCCACGGCAAAGACTGGGTACAAGGTTTCTCTTAATACAAGGGATTCGATGAGAAGGGTGAACATAAAGACACAGCTAAAAGGACAAGCTCTAGCCGTATAAAAGGCCTGACAAAGTGACATGAGAATGATACATGCTTATGTGGAAATGTGACAGAGATTTATCCACAGAATTAGGTTAGAGTGTGGGGGCGGGGGGGGGGGCAAGAGAGAGATTGGTATAGACGGGAGCTGGTGCCTGGTTCTAGGGGGGGATTGGGTTGGGGGTGTGCCTGGCTCTGGGGAAGGGGAGGGGTATTGGGTTGGGGGGTGTGCCTGGCTCTGGGGAAGGGGAGGGGGATTGGGTTGGGGGGGTGCCTGGCTCTGGGGAAGGGGAGGGGGATTGGGTTGGGGGGGTGCCTGGCTCTGGGGAAGGGGAGGGGGATTGGGTTGGGGGGTGTGCCTGGCTCTGGGGAAGGGGAGGGGGATTGGGTTGGGGGGGTGCCTGGCTCTGGGGAAGGGGAGGGGGATTGGGTTGGGGGGGTGCCTGGCTCTGGGGAAGGGGAGGGGTATTGGGTTGGGGGGTGTGCCTGGCTCTGGGGAAGGGGAGGGGGATTGGGTTGGGGGGTGTGCCTGGCTCTGGGGAAGGGGAGGGGGATTGGGTTGGGGGGGTGCCTGGCTCTGGGGAAGGGGAGGGGGATTGGGTTGGGGGGTGTGCCTGGCTCTGGGGAAGGGGAGGGGGATTGGGTTGGGGGGTGTGCCTGGCTCTGTGGAAGGGGAGGGGGATTGGGTTGGAGGGGGTGCCTGGCTCTGGGGAAGGGGAGGGGGATTGGGTTGGGGGGTGTGCCTGGCTCTGGGGAAGGGGAGGGGGATTGGGTTGGAGGGGGTGCCTGGCTCTGGGGAAGGGGAGGGGTATTGGGTTGGGGGGTGTGCCTGGCTCTGGGGAAGGGGAGGGGGATTGGGTTGGAGGGGGTGCCTGGCTCTGGGGAAGGGGAGGGGTATTGGGTTGGGGGGTGTGCCTGGCTCTGGGGAAGGGGAGGGGGATTGGGTTGGAGGGGTGTGCCTGGCTCTGGGGAAGGGGAGGGGGATTGGGTTGGGGGGTGTGCCTGGCTCTGGGGAAGGGGAGGGGGATTGGGTTGGGGGGTGTGCCTGGCTCTGGGGAAGGGGAGGAGTATTGGGTTGGGGGGGTGCCTGGCTCTGGGGAAGGGGAGGGGGATTGGGTTGGGGGGTGTGCCTGGCTCTGGGGCAGGGGAGGAAGATTGGGTTAAAGCAGGCGGGGTGTCTGGGGGAGGGGAGGGGAAGAGCAGCCAGCTCACTTCCTGAGAGCCAGGATCCCCAGGTATTGGCCCCAGCTGTTTCTGTTCCCTCCTGCTGGCCAGACCCCCCACAAGTGTCCTGCCCCAGCACCCTGTCTCCTGCCCCCCCCACCACAGTTTGGGCCACGTCAGTGAGGCTTGGGGGGAGCCGGGTTTTTTTTTTTTGTTTGTTTGTTTTTTTTTTAACATCTCACTTGTGTGGCCCCAACTGACTTTTCTGTGGGTCAGTGACCCCGGACTCAAAACAGGTTCCCTGCCCCTGTGGCTGGAGCTGAGCAGGCCACCAGTTCCCCGAGGTCGACCACGGCAGGACATCGCATCCCTGGAGACCCCTTCAGATCTGCAAGGGGGGCTGCCCTCTCTCCGGGTCGGTCCCAGCTTTCTGCTGTGATGTTACATTTTGCACGGTGAGCGCGAGCCCAGCCCGGCCTGGTTGCTCATCCCATTATTTAGACGCCTGCAGAGTTCGGCCTTGCTGTGAAGGATCACAAAGAGCTGGGCTGCCTTGATGGGATGTTTCTCACTCTCACTTCCTCACTCATCCCATGGATACATGCATATTCCTAAGGCCATCTCTATGTAGGGGGGCACAGCATTGGACCGTATCTTATTAACCACAACAGGAAGCTGCTTAAACCACAACAGGAAGCTGCAAACACACAGACGATCTGTCTTAACATCCATTTCCTGTCTTTACAGGAAACTCGCCTACTGGTGTCTATCCAACCTGCTCTTAAATATCTCCAGGGATGGAGATTCCACAACCTCCCTAGGCAATTTAATTCAAAGAATCCCCAATCCTTCGGCTCAAGCATTCTTCGATTCTCCACCTCGGGGGTATCCAACCATCACCTCAAAGGGACCCCTATCCCTCCTCCTAACATGGTCGCAAAACTTTACCCTCAAGAGTTCTTCAACCCTTCACTTGAAAGGATCTCTAATTCTCCCTCTTCACTGTCCCCTTGTTCTTCATCACAAAAGATCTCCGCTGGTTCACCTCAAGGAACTACCAAGCTCTGATTTGCAAGTTTAGGTCTATACTGCGGGAGGACTGGTGGCCCTTGAGACAAAGGACTGGTTCCCTTGAGGTGAACAAGTGATGGCCCCTTGAGACGAATGACTGGAGGCCACTTGAGGGGAAGGACTCGAGGATACTTGAGGGGAAGGACTAGAGGCCTCTTGAGGCGAAGGGTTGCAGGCCCCTTAAGGTGAAGTACCGGAGGCCTCTTGAGGTAGCATGGGATCCATTTCCATTTGTCCTGAGTCTTGGGCATTCCTAGTTTGGATTTCGGAGTGGGTAGCAGAGTTTCCGTCATTTGAGCTTCCAGCTTCGCCATGTGATTTTTTGGATCTCGCAGCTGGGGCTTGGGTTTCCTGTAAAACTTTAAAACCTTCTTCTATCTCAGCAGATATCTCCGTATCGCTAAGACCTGCCAGAAATGTTTCCGGTGCAGCTGCATAGTGGTCTTTTAGGTGTTTCTTAATTAATTTCTTGATGTGCTTATTCTGCTGTTTCTTTATATACTCTTCCGCCTTATCCTTGAGCAGCTTCTTGCTTTGCTCAGCATCCACAGGGATACTTTCTGTGGGTAGGTTCTTCCGCACACACACACACCCGACAATGGCCACGACCACTATGAGCCCAAGCCCCACAAACTGCCGGGATAAAATCAAGACGTTAAAACTCATCCATCACGTTTGACTTTTTCTCTTTCCCACTCTGGTGCTTCTTGCCCCTGAGTGATTCTATTTCACACCCCAAGGACCATTGAGCTTCCCCACACCCTGAGCTCTCTGCCCCCAGCCTCCCCCCATCCCCTGTCCTGGACCCCCCACACCAAGATCTCTGCCCCCAGCCCTCCACCCCACCCTGAGCCCCCTACTGACCTCTCGGCCCTCAGCCCTCCACCCCCTGCCCTGAGCACCCCCCACACCGAGGTCTCTGCCCTCACTCCAGCACCCTCTTCCTTGCACCTTCCAATCCAGCCAGCCCCCTGACCTTACTGCTTCACACCCACCCTGACCCCTAAGCCCGCAACCCACAACCCCATTGCTGTCCTTTGAAGTACGCTCTCTCCATGCCCCCGTCATAGAGGCAGGAAGGGGGGAATTGAGTACTCAACTAGACTTTAATATCCTTAACCCGCCCCTCAATATCTCCAGGGATGGAGATTCCCCAGCCCCCTTAGGCAACTTATTCCAGTGTTTAACTATCCGGATAGGCAGAAAGTTTTTCTGAATGTCCAACCTAAGTACTCTTTGATTCTTGTCCTAGCCTCAGAGGCCAAGGAGAACCATTTTTCTCCCCTCCTCCCTGTGACACCCTTTTAGATACTTGAAAACTGCTCTCCTATCCCCTCAGTCTTCTCCTTTCCAAACTAAAGAAGCCCAATTCCTTCAATCCTCCCTCCTAGCTCATGTTCTCTAGACCTTTCATCATTCTTCTTGCTCTTCTCTGGACCATCTCCAATTTCTCCACCTCTTTCTTGAAATGTGGTGCCCAGAACTAGACACAACTGTCCAACTGAGACCTCATCAAAGCTCATGTATGTAGCACCCGGTGGCGGACCCTGGTTTCCTCTAATTTCTGAACATAAACTACTTTTTTTCCACTGAATCAAACACACACGAGGAAAAACGCTAGAGCAAAAACAGGCAGGATGAGAGCAATATTATTTCCTGTTTCGGGGCAGGTGAATCTTACCTGGGAAATGTAATAAGCAGTTGCTGGCAGTGGGTTATCTGCAGTGCTGTTTGCCTTAGATGATTTGCACAGACATTCAACGTATTTCCCATCGAGAAGCGTGATAATTATCCACAAGAGAGCGGGTACGAAAGCCTTTAAACAAATACTGCTGAATCTTTTAGATTCTCTGCAACTCCTGCAGCATTCACAGCAAAGTAAGTCTTTCCATTTCGAAGGAAGCTGGACAACCATGGCTAACACAAACAAAATGATGGGTGGCATGAAGATATAGACAAGGCTGTAAGAAAGTCCCAGCCTCTTGTCTTCTGGGCATTTGAAATCCGGTTCCATTGAGTGTTCCACCGCCACGAAAACGAGATAGAACACTGATGTCGATATGACCGAGAAGTGGTTTTGCCATAGTAGTAACAAATTGCCACTAATCCCCATGCTGATCCGGGCTGAGACCGGCACCTGCTTGCTGTTCACTGTCAGCACTCCAGACTAAATGTGGTCAGATCTATGAATCGTTTCTGCCCATGAGGAAGAAGGAAAGTGAAACTCAGAGCTTTCCACCATAACACGTAATCAGCTCTGCCACTCTGTTAGTACTTTAAAAGGCCCGGCTGTCAATTGGTGTCTGCACAAACCTCCTGGCTCCAATTTGCCAAGCTGTCAGGTTTCAAGCAATTCAACCAGATGGTCAGAAATCTGCTTTTACTTCCTCACAGCAGTGGGTTCCTGAATTTTCAGGGGAAATCATTTTCTCTGCCATAAAAAGATCATTCTTTTGCAGGTGTTGAATACACACCCCTAAAGGTAGCATGTCTGGCTGGTGGTCAGTTTCAAGTGGGGTGCCCCAAGCATTGGTTCTAGGACTGGTTTTGTTCAGCATCATTATGAATAACCCAGATGAGGGGATGGATTGCACCCTCAGCAAGTTTGTAGATAATACTAAGCTAGGGGGAGAGGTAAATACGCTGGAGGGCAGGGATCGGGTCCAGAGTGACCTAGATAGATTAGAGGATTGGGCCAAAAGAAATTGGATGCGGTTCAAAAAGGACAAGTGTAGAGTCCTGCCCTTGGGATGGAAAAGTCCCGAACATTGTTACAGGCTGGGGCAGACTGGCTAAGTAGCAGTTCTGCAGAAAAGGACCTGGGGATTGCAGTGGAGGAGAAACTGGAGATAAATCAATAGGATGCTCTTGTAGCTAAGAAGACAAATGGCATATTAGGAGGGGCATTGCCGGCAGATCTAGGGAAGTGATTACTCCCTTTTATTAGGCACTGGGGGGGCCACATCTGGAGTTTTCTGTCCAGTTCTGGGCCCCCCACCATAGAAAGGATGTGAATGCATTGGAGAGGGGCCAGCGGAGGGCAACCAAAATGATTTGGGGGCTGGAGCACATGACCTAGGGGAGAAGCTGAGGGATTTGGGTTTGTTTAGTCTGCAGAAGAGAAGAGTGAGGGGGGATTTGAGAGCAGCCTTTGGGGTTCCAAAGAGGCTGGAGAGAGGCTGTTCTCAGTGGGGGCAGGTGGCAAAACGAGGAGCAATGGGCTCATGTTGCAGTGGGGAAGGTCTAGGTGGGATATTAGGGGAAACTATTTCCCTAGGAGGATGGTGAAGCACTGGGGTTGGTTCCCTAGGGAGGTGGTGGAATCTCCATCCCTAGAGGTGTTTAAGTTCCAGCTTGACCAAGCCCTGGCTGGGATGATTGAGTTGGGGTTGGTCCTGCTTTGGGCGGGAGCTGGACCTGATGACTCCCTAGGAAATTGATTCCAGTGTTTAACCACCTTGTCCAATCTAAACCTCCCTTGCTGCAGTTTCAGCCCATTGCAGCTGCTTTGTCAACATGACAGTGTAGACGCAAAGGACTTGCCTTGTCATCAAGCAGAAGGCCGACTTTTAGCTAAGAAAACTAAAGGTCCAAGCTGGGTGTTTATGTGCAGCTAGTCAGAGCTTCAATGGGGGGGTGTTGCTCTATCAGGGGGCTCGGATACATTCACTGAAGCCACACCGGGTGCATAGACATAAGAGGTTTTATTGCCAGAGCATATTACGCCTTACAGCCTTCACGTGTTACTAAATATGTGCTTCTCGCCGTGGAGAAGCAGGCAACTAACCAAGCAAGCGAGCCAGCAGGGAAGCAAGGATCCAACGCTTACACCCCTTCTGCTACCGAGAATCCCGGGCCCTCCTGTCCATGTTCTCGAGGGCGGTAGCAGGCGCTGCTCCAGCGTGGGAATTCCTGGGCATCCCCACGGCCTAGACCCACAGGCGGGACTGTACGTCAGGCAGTGCCTTTTGGCCATTTTATAACTATTTCTTCCTGCGAGGCACAAACTTTCCCAGGCAGATTCTAGCAAGAAGCCCCATGGCGATCCCATCTCCACACATATCCCTGGGCTTCAATGTCTCACAACTTGTTCATGCAGCTAAGGAGGCCTTGAGCCAGCTCATCGCCGGTTAGAACCAGCCCAGCGCCGGCTCCAGCCGAGCCACCTGCAAGAAACAGCAGGGAGAACTAACGGAAACCCCTGACAGAGGGGCATGTGTTCAGCTGGCTACACGTCCACCCCTGACCAATAATTTGGTCATGATAAGGACTCTTGGACAAGTGCCGCCCCCCTCCCCAAACAGCTAATGGTGCTTGATGACCTACTGAATCGATGATCTAGTGTAACAATAGAAATATCATTAGTAAAACAACCATGGGGTGCATTAAGACCTTGAAAATTCCCAAGGCTTTGGGGAACCGGTCTTTGATGTCCCGCCAGAGATGTCTGGTTAGGCCAACTATTTCATTGCCCACTTGTGCAATCAGTAATTAATTGATGGTACCACTGATCAGAACACCAAACACATTGTGGGTACTTTGGGTATGACTCTTAGCAGGGCTCGACAAATACACTCGCCTGCTCGCCCGTGGCAAGCAGATTTTACCAGCTGGCGAGTGCAGGGGTAAACTAGCCCGGTGGGCCATTGTGACGGGCTGGCCGAAGCCCGCACTATGGGCGGCGTGGCCCCATCCGATCTGCTGGCCGGCGGAGGAGCAGAGCGGGAAGGGGCAACTGCGGCGATTCTCAGCGCCGGGCCGTCTGCGTGCAGCTCCAGCGTGAGGAGGTGGGGCGCGAGCCAGAGGGCAGGACGCCAGCAGACACCAGGACGCTGGTGTGACGTGGCCCCGCCGATTTTAAAGGGCCGCAGCAGCTCGGCTCTGGCCACATGTTCCAGGAGCTGGCTGCGGCGTGTGGCATAGCCAGGCCCCTGCCCCGCCCGCCGGTTCCAGTCCTGCCATGGCCCCAGCCCCCCACCGGCGAAAGACCGCTCCCTGCCGACTGCCCTGCTCACTGCACCCTCCCCGCACCCCTTTGTCTCCGTGCCGCCTGTTCCCCCTGCTCCCTGCACCCTGCTCCCCTGCACCCTGGATCCCCTGCTCTCCCTCTTCCCTGTGACTCTCTGGCTCTGTGCCACCCGCACCCTGCTCCCTCCGATCCCTGCCCCCCCAGCTCTGTGCTGCCCATTCCCTGCACTGCCCCTAGACCCCGATCCCTCTGCCCCTCCCGTTCCCCACATCCCATTCCCTGTGCCTCCACCGCACCCTGCTCCCCCGATCCCTGCGTCCCTCTGGCTCCGTGCCTGCCATTCCCCGCGCCACCCCTGTACCCCCCAACTGTTCCCTGCACCCCTCTGGCTCTGTGCTGTCCCTGCACCCTGTTTCCCCTGTGGGTCGGGAGTGAGGGGTGCTTGTCCATAGGGAGGGGCTGGACAGGGCAGGGAAAAGGCGGCTGTGACCCAGCAGCGAGTGAAAGGGGGAGTTCACTTGAAGCGCCTTTGCCTTTATGGAAAAAAACAAATGAAAATGCTGTTTGCTATTTCTAGGGCTAAAATGCCAGGACAAAAATGAAAACAAACAAACAAAAAAAACCATTGCAAAATGCAAACATGTGTAAAAGACAACAAAAAAGGGGGGGGCGCCCAAAAAATGTTTTGCTTGGGGCAGCAAAAAACCTCGAGCTAGCCCTGGGGGAGGGGAAGGGGCTGGGCTGGGCTGTGCGGAGGAGAGGGGAAAAATATGGGGAAGGGTTTTGTGCTGAGGAGAGATGAAGGGGGGGGTCAGGAGAAGAAGAAGAAGAAAGGGGAAGGCACCAAGGGACAGGGGTGCAGGAGAGAGACAAATGCCAGGGGGCCAAGTGCAGACAATGAGGAAAAGGGCAGGAGGGGAGGTGTCAGTGGGAAGGGGGACAGGGTGATGAGAGGAGAGGGGAAGGGCATTGGGGGCTAGAGGGGGTGGTACTGGGAGAAGGCTTGAAAGAAGGGGTGGGCATGAGGAAGGCGGGGATGGAGCAAGTCATGTGTGAGGGCACAGAGGGGCAGGAGGGGAACGGGGGCAGAGAGTGGTGAGGGGGTGGGCATCAGGGAAAAAGAGGGCAAAGGGGGCAGGGGCAGTGAGGGAAGGGGGAGGCACCAGGAGGGTGCAGGGCTAAGGGAAGGTGCAGGTGCCAGGGGATTCTGGGGGTGAAGCAGAAGGGCAGACACCTGCAGGGGAGGGACCAGCCCCAGAGGAGAGGGGTAGGGCAGGTGTGTAGAGGGAGGTGTTAGGAGAGGGGATGAGGAGGGGTAGCTCACATGATCGGAGTGGGGCTACAGGAGGAGTGGGCACAGGGGGGAGAGAAGGGCTGGTGGAGGGGGGAGGTCACAGGAAGGCTGGGGGCAGTGAGAAGGGCAGGAGTCAGGACAGCGGAGGAGGGTGAGGGGCTGGGGGGCAGCAGGCACCAGGGGAGCTGATGGAGCAAGGGGAGGAGACATGGCAGCTGAGGGAAACGGTAAAGGTTTATAAGATATTTATTAATAACTTATTAGTAATTACTGTTCTTATTCTGATTAGGAATTTATGCCATTAAAAAAACACTTTTTGGGGGAGAGGGTGGCGAGTCCCTGTTTTGTCTGGCGAGTAGGGCTTTCCATAATTTGTCGAGCCCTGACTATTAGTAAAGATACATATTTGGCCAGTCACAGGAAACATTTTGTGTGGGGTTGTTACACACATAGAATCACAGAACTGGAAGGGACCTCGAGAGATCATCGAGTCCAGTCCCCTGCCCTCACGGCAGGACCAAGCACCATCTAGACCACCCCTGACGGGTGTCTGTCCAACCAGCTCTTCAATATCTCCAGAGATGGAGATTCCACAACCTCCCTCGGCAATTTAACCCAAAGGATCCCCAATCCTTCACCTAAGACATTCTTTGATTCTCCACCCCCAGAAGTCTCAAAACCATCACCTCAAAGGGCCCCCAACCCTTCCCCAAAAGAGGTCGCAAAACTTTACTCTCAAGAGTTCTTCACCCCTTCACTTGAAAGGATCTCTAATTCTCCCCCTTCACTGTCCCCTCATTCTTCCTCACAAAAGATCTCCGCTGCTTCACGTCACGGAACTACCAATTTCTGATTTCTAAGGGTACATCTGTACCGCGGGAGGACAGGAGGGCCTTGAGAAAAAGGACTGGTTCTCTTGAGGTCACCCTTCAGATGAATGAGTGGAGGCCCCCTGAGGGGAAAAACTGGGAAACATCTTTCCCTGTTACTTGAAGTGACACCCCTTTTGCTAAGCCTGGGGAATTTTTGAACGAACGTAGCTGTTTGGCTTGTTAACATCTTTGAGGATTTATAAAGAGCACACGAGAAAACCAGCTTCTGTGACAATGTGAACACTGAGGAAAGAAGATTGCCTCTACCCAGCTTTTCTCTCTCTCTTTCACAACTAGAAGTGAAAAGCTCAATTCTACTTTTGTTTCCATAGGAATCAGTCTTTTTGGTGCCTTTGTGGAATGTTTTTGTTGTGAAAAGTTTGCCATTTATGTGCCTACACAGAACTCCCGTATTGGTGGGGCTTTAGACACTTTCTAACAATGATTTATTACAGGGTACAGCTGTGGCCTTCTTACATTTTTAAAAATACATCACACTAATTATGCTACCCACAGATACATGCACTGATGTGCTGTGAAATACAAAAGTATAGAAGACTTTACGTATTACTTTGATGAAAGAAAACAAATGGGTTGGTTCTGAATCCCACGGCACCGCGAGTTTTGAGGCATGTGGTTTTGAGCTTGACAGCCCTACTTTAAAGTATTAAACCAATGTGGAAAGTGTTAGTAAAAAAAAAAAAAAATTAGCTGCAAGCCTACAGAATTCTGAAATGTTCCTAAACACACGGACTTTGTGGGCCATGTCCATGGAAGTTCATGATCCCATCTACATGTTTTGTGGGTCTATAAAGTGCAACCAGACCGTTTGTGTTTTTTTCCTGGACAGACTAACTCGGCTACCCCCTGAAGCTCCTGTTTACAGACGCGTTATTGGGAAGAAATAGCAGAATCCCCCTTTCTAAAGTGCTCGGTGGGGCTTTTTATGTAAAATAACGTGCTTGGCTGTGGGGGTGCTGTCTACTTTGTAACCTGGTGTTCCTGCCGGCTGCACTGTGTTATATGTGATTCTCTATGACTCACTTCACTTGTGAATTGGCTGTAGACAGCTAAGTCCCAGCCTGAGTAGATAACAGCCCTGTTCCCAGAGAGAGAGACAAAAGAAGAGAGGCGGGGACCGTCCCCAGGCTGGGGGGGAGGGCCGGAGAGTTGAGTTAGTCTTGACTGGGGGGGGCAAGAGAAGAGGGGTATGTCTACACTACAAAGTTAATTCAAACTAACAGCTGTTAGTTCGAATTAACTTTCATAGGCGCTACACATGCAAACTGCAAGTTCGAACTTAATTCCAACTAGCGGAGCGCTTAATTCGAACTAGGTAAACCTCATTCTACGAGGACTAACGCCTAGTTCGAATTAAGTAGTTCGAATTAAGGGCTGTGTAGCCACTTAATTCGAACTAGTTGGAGGCTAGCCCTTCCCAGCTAGCCCTGGTGGCCACTCTGGGCCAAGCCAGGGAAACTCTTCTGCCCCCCCTCCCGGCCCCGGAGCCCTTAAAGGGGCATGGTCTGGCTACAGTGCCCATGCCAGGTGCAAGCCTGCCAGCACCCAGCCAGCAGACCCTGCACCTGGCATGGCATGAGCCAGCCACCCGCTGCCACCCAGCCCTCCCCCTCTTCCCAGGACCAGGCTGGCGGCTCCCAGGAGCCTGCCCGGGGCCGCAAGAGGCGGGTGCTCGCCTGGTCTAGTGTGGAGATGGTGGACCTCATCGAGGTTTGGGGGGAGACCTCCAACGTCCACGACCTCCGCACTAGGCACAGGAATGCGGCCATCTAGGGCAGGATAGCTGCCAGCCTGGCCACCAAAGGCCACATGCGAACCCAGGAACAGGTTTGCATGAAAATCAAGTTGGTCCAGTGAGACCCCCGACCCTGAGCCCTGAGCTTAGAACATAAGAACGGCCGTACTGGGTCAGACCAAAGGTCCATCTAGCCCAGTAGCCTGTCTGCCGACAGCGGCCAACACCAGGTACCCCGGAGGGGATGGACTGAAGACAATGGCCAAGCCATTTGTCTCGTGCCATCCATCTCCAGCCTTCCACAAACAGAGGCCAGGGACACCGTTCCTACCCCCCGGCTAATAGCACTCCATGGACCCAACCTCCATGACTTTATCTAACTTCTCTTTAAACTCTGTTCTAGTTCTAGGCTGCACAGCCTCCTGTGGCAAGGAGTTCCACAGGTTGACTATTTGCTTTGTGAAGAAGAACTTTCTTTTATTAGTTTGAAGCCTGCTACCCATTCATTTCATTTGGTGTCCTCTAGTCCTTCTATTATGGGAACTAATGAAGAACTTTTCTTTAGGCACCCTCTCCACACCACTCATGCTTTTATAGACCTCTATCATATCCCCCCTCAGTCTCCTTTTTTCTAAGCTGAAAAGTCCCAGTCTCTTTAGCCTCTCTTCATATGGGCCCTGTTCCAAACCCCTAATCATTGTAGTTGCCCTTTTCTGAACCCTTTCCAAGGCCAAAATATCTTTTTTGAGGTGAGGAGACCACATCTGTACACAGTACTGAAGATATGGTGCACTATAGTTTTAGACTTCCCCTTCTCCTTCTTCCCCTGGCTTCCCCCTTCCAGCTCCCTCCTCCCAGGTTTCCACCTCCCCTCTCCCACCCTCTCTCTTCCCCTCTCCCACCTCCTTTTCCCAGTCTCCCCAGAGGTTAATTCCCCCTCTCCCCCAGTTTTGTTAAATAAAGAGAGTTTCTATTTTTGAACACGTGTCCTTTATTTTTTACATCAGGAAGGGGGGCTAGGGAGGGGTAAGTGGAAGGAGGTGAGGGAGGAATGGGGCACGAGCCCCCGATGGGGAGGACTGGGGTGGCTCTGCGGGCTCCTCGGGGTGGACGCTCTCCTGCAGGGCCTCCTGGATCCTGACAGCCCCCCGATTAACCCCCCCCGGATGGCAGCCTGTGGCAAGTGCAGCCGGGCTGATGGCCGAGTGCTGTGATGTGCCGAGGGTGGGCACTCAGGGCTCTCCAAGACAGGACTGCTTTGCTGTCCCCCATCGAGGTAGACAAGCAAGCGGGGAACCCTGAAAACTGTCTGTCTGGGGTGGGGGTCGGGTCCCTTTAAGCACAGCCCTTGGCTAGCCTGAGGCAGCAGCTCCACGCTCTAAGTCCTAACCTGATGCCCTGCCGGCACTGGTTCCGGCCAGCCTTAACTTCGGTTCAGGGTCCACTCAATGTGGACATGCTAGTTCTAATTAGCAAAACGCTAATTCGAATTAGTTTTTAGGTCTAGATGCACTAGTTGGAATTAGCTTAGTTTGAATTAACTAATTCGAACTGAGTTAGTTCGAATTAGTGCTGTAGTGTAGACATACCCGAGGAGACTTAATCCAGGAAAATGGGGGTTCAGGGGCCTGTGGACCCCTTTCCCCTGAGAGGAATAAGGCTCCTGCCCTATCTCCTGTGCTAACATCGATCCTAAGCTACACTGTGTCTCTGAGAACCAATAAACTTTCTACTCTACCGGCCGGCGGAGAGTTCCATCTGGCTGCGGACGGGGGTGCAGGGCCGGGGGCCCCCGCCGCGCCATCACAGCTCGGTGTGGCTTTTTATGTAAAATAAGGGCTGAACATTTGTTTTAAAGCAAAGAAGAAGAAAAACCAAATGTAGCAAGGGTCCCCTTCCTTTCCTGGGAAGAAGCGGCAGGACGGAAGTAATAAAACTGGCTGCTTTCGTTTCTCCTCCCCTCCTCCTTTCACTGTTGCAAGCGTGCCACTCACCATGGCCTCACAAGGATCGGGACGCAGAGGTAACGCGCCCCAGTGGCTTTCATTGCGTGAACCAGCTCTGGGAGGAGGGGCAAGGGGCGACTCACTCACTATCCGCCATCGCACTTACGGGCCGGCGACATCCAGGCGGGGCGCCAGGCACCAGAAGGGGCCGCGCTGGGGGTCGTGCTGTTGGTCTCTTCCCATGATGACCACGGAACCGGTTCGCGGGCCAGGCGATCCGAGCCGAGGGCACCCCCGGGAAGTCCTGCTTGGGGATTTCCATTCCGGGTTCTCACTCTCGTCGTTGGATCAATGATGTTACGGGCCATGCGCAGCTTCTGGGTCCATAGGCCTTCCTCGCTGTTGTGCGTGCAGGTGGGGGAGTCTCCCTCGGCGCGCCGCAGGCTGATCCTGGCAGGAACCTCCAAAGTCGGAGACCTCCTGGACTACAACAGGGGGCACTGGGTGGATCCCCAAGCACTCGCTCAGCGGATGGGGCTCTCCACCCCCCGAACCCCCCCGTGCATACTCCAGGAGGTGAAGGCAGCCTTGTCACAGCCGGCTCTTGATTTCCTGCAGAGAGCCCTGCAAGGGGGTACGCCCCATCCCCCCTCACTGAAAGCCCTTTTCCTTGGGCCCCTCACCGTGGGCGCCCCCAGCTTCCCAACCCCTGGACGCCCAGCTGGCTGCAGGATCTGCAGCCGGTCCATTTCCGAACGGCGCCCTAGGAAACACCTGTACACGCTCATGCTCCATACGATACTTTGCCTCGCCCTCGTGTCCCTCCCCGATATCAAGTGGCGGGACTATCTTAGACCAGTAGAGGGTGGAGAACCCCGATGGGCCAGCGCGTCTTCCAACTTTATTCTGCGGCCCATTGGGCTGTGAGCACGGGCGTGCATCTGGCGCGGCTCCCTCCCATCCCGGACGCCTGCCCCTTTTGCAGCCTGAGGGAAAACCCGGCACACACGTATCTTGACTGCACCAGGTTGCAGCCCCTATTCTGGCTCTTCCAGAACCTCTCATTGAGGTTCTGGCTGCACGTTTCCCCTTACCTGTTTATCTACCTGCACCCCATCTGTGGTCCCACAAAGTCGCGAGACCTCGTCGACCTCCTCCTGGCGAAAGCCGCCATCTCCAGCACCCGGAGGAGGGTGCTGGACGAGGGGGTGCTCACAACAGGGGGCCCATTTCCGTTCCTCCCTTGTGTGACATATCCGGGCAGAGTTCTGGGCTCCATCGACAGTTTTGAAGGACAGTGGGCGCTGTCCGTGGTTCTCTGCTCCGTGTCCCCGTCCCGTTTCCTTGTTTTGAACCTTGGACCCACACTCATCCCTCAGAATCAGTTGGGCCTGGGTCTAGTTGCCCCTCCCCCTGGCCTCGGGGAGGGGCTTTAGGAAACATTGCCCGTCCACTCCCAATGTTCAATATAGCGTTCTCGCTGGGCCGTGTGCACTCTGAGTGGGGGCGGTGTGCACTCAAATTCGGGCGAGTAAAACTTCATCGCCCACTGCACGTTCGTTTCCTGCACACATTGAGCGTTCATTCAGGAAGGGAGAACCACACGGGGCATTTGCAGAACCTAAGCTGATCACACTTCAGCTTTACATCAATTATAACTTGCAAACCGAGAACAACATCAAACACCCTGCCCCCCATCGCTTGCTTGTTCTAGTAATTGATGTCGTGGAAGGGCGAAGGCGACCTGTTTTTTCCCGTCCCTCTTCTTTGTTCTTCTGGTGGGTTTGTGCCAGGAATCGCCAGGGAAAATGTGGAGCAAGCGTCCTGAAGAAGCATTGCTGATACAAGGCCTCTGTCGTGTTAGAATTGGAGCATCCTAGTGTCAGAAGAGACCTCGGGAGGCCATCGGGTTCAACCCCCTGCCAAAGCAGGACCAAGGAGATGGTTTGGGGCAGCACTGAGATGGGAAGAGACAAAACGAGTTGTGTGTGCCCCCACCTCGGCTTTTATGCATGTGCCGTTGTGATGGGGGGCGGTCACAGATGACCCTTCGGGGGGATATCCGGGGGTGCTGATACGGCCACTCCCACTCGCCTTCTGCTCTCTGGGGCTTCTCACCGCTCGGTCTCACCAGCTCCCTGGTCTCCCCCAGCCAAGGCCCTGAGCTGAGGTCCCTGCCCCCCCCGAGAAGCAGCACAGACACTGAACTTTTCAGGTCCAAGGAGAGTCCAGTTTAGGGACCAGCCTCCTGCGAGAGCACCCCCCAGATGGGATCAAACCCCAAAGAATTAGGTGAGCCCCCGTTAGCAATGGAAGGGGGAATGGGCACACTGGTTGCCCCCCCAGGTAACAATGGCTTACACTGGGTTTGATAGAAAATAAAAATGGTTTTATTAAGTGGCAGCAGTAGGACTGAAGTAGTAATAAGAGAAAGTAGGCAAAGCAAAGTCGGTTACAAATGAAAAGAAACAAAACCGCTTGGCTAGTTCCACACGGAAACCTCAGGACAAACTTCTTCAAACTCACCTTAAAACAGTGGTCACCAACAGGTTGATCGGGATCTACTGGTAGATCTTGGAGCCTTTGACAGGGGACCCTGACTAGTTTGGCCAAGAGGCTGTCAAGTGCTGGCACTTCAGCTGCCCTCCCCGCACTGCTGGGCATCTCCCTCCCCTCTCCTCCCCTTCACAGAAAGCAGCCTTCCTGCTTTCTGTGCAGGGGAGGGAGGGAGAGGAGGGTGCTGATATCAAGATGCCCCCTCCCACTCTGTATCCTTTCTCCACAGAGCAGAGAGGGGCACAACAGGACTGAGGAGGGAGTTTGCTGGCTGCTTTATGGAGTGGTCCAGGGCCAGGGAGGGGTCCAGGAGCCACTTGAGGGAGGCAGTGTCCAGCTGGAGCCCACATCCTGAACTCCTACCCCAGTCATAAATCCCCTCCTGCACCCCGCATCCAAACTCCTGCCCAGAGCCTGCACCTAGAACCCCCTCCAGCACCCCACCTGCCTGCCCTGAGCTCAGCTCAGAGCCCCCCTCGCACTCCAGATCCCTTCATCCAAGACCAGAGTCTGCACCCCGACCTTCTGCCCCAGCCTGATGAAAGTGGGGACGGATGGGCAAGAAAGGGAGGTGAAGTGAAGAGGGGCGGGGCCTCAGAGAAGGGGCGGGAAGGAGGCGGGGCCAGGGTATTTATATTTGAGGTAGATTTTGGATTGCACTTAAATTCAAAAAGTGATCTTGTGCTTAAAAAGGAGGCCACTCCTAAGACCTCTTTTCCAGCTGCCAGTCTAACCAGAGCTGTCCCCCCACCCTGGGGTCCCTGGCCCCTTCCTTCAGGTGCAGCCCAGCCAGAAGACCCAGGCCTCTGCTTTCCTAATCCTTTTGTTAAGGAGTTGAGGCCCCTCCCGACCAACCACTTCTCAGACTGAAGGACAAAAGTTTAACAGTCGAGGGTAACACCCTCCATGTGTCTCATTCACGTTTGAAACCCACCAAGTATTCCCCACACCCTGTGCCTAATTTTAGACACACCAATGATCCATACAACAGAGTAAGATCAACAGAACCAGCAAATCATGACATGAAGATCGATGGGTGTCATGATCATGAGGGTTCGCCAACAGCCTGGGGACTAAGGGGTTAACTACACCTAGCCAGGTGGAGTGGCCAATAGACGTGTAGGTAGGAATTTCAAACTGGGACAAAGGAATTTGGGTTTTTCTCTCTTTTGTCCCTGGGAGTTTTTTCTGCAGCTACTGAAGGGGACAGACCTGTCTTTCTCTCCAAGAAACAATTCTTCACTTTCTGTAAGTAGGGTAAAGTTTAGATAAATCCGTTTTATTGTTTTATGGTTTGGGTATGGGATCTGGTGTCTGTGTGCACTTTTAACCAATGTTTTGGCTTTCCTTTGTAACTAAGTTCTGGCCCATGGTGTAATTTCTCCATGAATATTACCTTGTTACTTTTCTACCTGGTCCTTATGCTTTCAACAGGGATACTGTTGTGATAATAAAAGATTTTCTCTTTTCTTTTTATTATCCTGGTACTGTGTACTTGTTGTGTCCTGGGTTTTTACTTTAGGGGTGAGATTTCCCAAATGGTCTCTTCCCTGGTTTCTTTATTAATATTTGGGTGATGGCAGCAAAGATTCTATTCCCAAAATCTAGGTTGTTAAGATTTTGGGGGGAAGTTTTATACCAAAGCCTGGTAGATCAGGATTTGGGGGTACGTTTGCTGGCCCCCACTTCTGCAATTATTGTGCCACAACGGGGAAGGAGCCATGACAATGGGTTACATAAAATAATTCACTGATACCACCTTTGAGTTATGTATATTCATGTCCATGAGTACAGTTCATAAAGCATTGGGGGGGGGGGATCCATCACAGCCGTGTTTAGCGAAACGTTCTCTTTTCAATAGGACAAGGCCTTTTTTGTTGAAATAGACCAGAGAAATTCACAGTGGTTAGTAGCTTGGGGGACAGCCCACCCAATTCCAGAAGACCCCCAGCCAATGTGGAAGGGCAGGCAACCCTGGTTGACTTGATATTGCGAGAAGGTGGTGGGGTTACCAGGTTAGAACGTGGGAAGGAAGAGCTGCGAATTCTCATGTAGTACAACCTTACAGTCTGGAGGGGAGCAAGATCTAAGGATAAAAGTGGAGGTGGGAGAGGACTGGAGGGTCCAGAACCCTAATCGGAGGATGGGGGTAGGGGCAGAACCCCCAAAACAGACAATTAAATCAACTGGTTGCATAAAATATCATTGCTGCTAAGATCTAGATAGATTCACGGAGGTTAGGTCCATTAATGACTATTAGCCAGGATGCGTAGGAATGGTGTCCCTGGCCTCTGTTTGTCTGGAAATGGGTGACAGGAGACAGATCATGCAATGATTCCCTGTTCTGTTCCCTCCCTCCGGGGCATCTGGCACTGGCCACTGTCGGCAGACAGGACACTGGGCTGGATGGACCTTTGGTCTGACCCAGTCTGGCTGTTCTGATGTTCAGAACCTGCACTAGAAGCTTAAACTAATTTTGGCCAGCTGAGTAATGATTTACAAAACTAGGCGTTTATTTTGGAAAGAAAATGGGTTTTGGAGAGGTGGTTTTTTTTAAGTTTAATTTAGACCGAGATGAAGATTCTGGTTTTTTGAACATTACAGAAGATGGCATGGGTTGCTTCTTTTTTTTAAAAAAAAAGTGCTTCACTGAAAGCCTTGTACATTTCCCCCCCTCCATTCAGAACTAGGGGAGGTTGCTGTGTTTTTTACACTTTAGCGGCATCTAGACTGGCAAGTTTTTGCACAAAAGCGGCCGCTTTTCCGCGAAAACTTGCCAGCTGTCTACACTGGCCCGCTTGAATTTGCGCAAGAGCACTGACGATCTAATGTATGATCGTCAGTGTTCTTGCGCAAATACAATGACGCTCCCACTCGGGAAAAAGCCCTCTTGCGCAAAGGCTTTTGCGCAAGAGGGCCAGTGTAGACAGGGAAGAACTGTTTTGCGCAAAAAAGCCCCGATGGCGAAAATGGCCACTGGAGCTTTCTTGTGCAAAATCGTGTCTATACTGGCCACAGATGCTTTTGCCCAAAAGCATCCATGTCAATCTAGACGCTCTTTTGCGCAAATGCTTTTAATGGAAAAACTTTTCCGTTAAAAGCATTTGCACAAAATCATGCCAGTCTAGACGTAGCCTTTGGTTTTGCTGTGGAAAAAGTTTGCTGGTGCTGCGCCCGTGTGGTAGAAGCAGAAATTGCTCTTTGTCACATCAGCTGTTTTTCAGCTGGTTATTATAGAATCACTGGATGGGAAGAGACTTCTGGAGTCATCGAGTCCAGCCCTAAGCCCTAACCAGGAGCAATCCCAACTCAATCATCCTAGCCAGGAATTCGTCAAGCTGGGACTTAAACAGTTGAAGGCTGCTACCAAATCCCCCCTCATTCTTCTCTTCTGCAGACTAAACAACCCCAAATCCCTCAGCCTTTCCTCATACCCTATGTGCTCCAGCCACCAAATCATTTTGATCGCCCTCCACTGGACCCTCTCCAATGTGCCCACATCCTTTCTGTAGTGGGGGGCCCAGAACTGGACACAATACCTCAGATGTGGCCTCCCCAGTGCTGAATAAAGGGGAATAACCCTATTTATGCCTTCAGTGTAGATGTCAGGCATCAAACTCTCCCTCAAATACACCTCAAGATGGGGAAAACATTGATAGGAATCCATGTTAAAACCAGCTTGGAAGGTCTGAATACGTCCAACCCCCAATTTCTCTGTCAATTACACTGGTCTATAATTGTACGGCCGCTCACACAGCATGGGAGATTTGATAGCAGCCTTCAACTCTCTGAAGAGGGAAAGAGGATGGAGAGAGGCTGTTCTCAGTGGGGGCAGGTGGCAGAATGAGGAGCAATGGGCTCAAGTTGCAGTGGGGGAGGTCTAGGTTGGAGATTAGGAAAAACTGCTTCCCGAGGAGGGTGGGGTGGGTTCCCGAGGATGGGGGTGGAATCTCCATCCTTAGTTCTGGCTTGACCAAGCCCTGGCTGGGATGATTGAGTTGGGGTTGGTCCTGCTTTGGGCAGGGGGCTGGACTGGATCACTCCTGAGGTCCCTGCCCGCTCTGCGATTCGATGATTCTCGTACAGACCCATGAATCTGATGCAGAGGGCAGCGACCGCCGGCTTCCAGTGCTCCTTGTTCTGCAAGGAGTGGTGGTCACTGGTGGGCTCCTGTCGGCCTCTCACCGGGGCAGACACCACGGCGGCTCGGCTGAGGGGAAGCTGAAAGCAGCAATGCATTCTGGGTCGCTGGCTTTGTGCACCTTACGCTGACCTGCCCAGCCAAGTGTAGACCTGACACAGTGTAGCCAGACAGGAACCCCCCCCCCCCGTAACATCTTGCTTGCCCCTCTCTGAGATGCCTGGAGCACACAGGGCACACAGAGCAGTAAAATCAGCATAGTCTTTGAAGCATAGACAGGAGGCCCGGATATGCTGGCTGCTGTGACCCTGGACAACTGTAAACAGAGATATGAGGGTGATCGAGCTAATTGCTGACCTCGAGGCTGCGAGAACTGCCTTGGCTGGCACCTATATTGATACGAACACACACTCGTCCGGGGGGAGGAATCTCCCGCCCAGTAAAGCATGGCCAGTACTCACAATTTAGTTCTCTCTCTTGCAAGTGTAAATTAAGTTGAAACTCCCTTGTAAGAACTGGAGTCACAAAGACAGGCCAACACAATTTGGCATCTTAGATAAGAAAGAGGATACGGGCCCCTCTGGGTATAAAGATGGGTCCAGCAGCACACTTCCTCTGAGTGTCAATCTACCATCTGCCTGCTGGTCGGGTTAGGTGATTGGCCTCCCGAGGTTCCATGGGGACGCCCACCTCGTATTCATCTTTCCTAGGAATTGAGGGACCGGTCCTGGCTTGACCCGCTGGAGTCGAGAGGCACAGAAGGGGGTAAATATTGTACCTGGATGTGTCTTTTGTCTTAAGTGTACACATAGACTTAGAGCTCTTTAAAGATTAAGCTGTCACTTGGTACCCTTATTTCTATTTTCTATCTTTATTTTCTTTGTAACCATTTTTAAGATCTATATTTGCTAGCAGTTAAGAAATACAGCGATAGCCATTGTAACCATATGATTTATAAGCTTCTTTAATGAATCTGTAACTGTTTAAGCTTTAACCTGACTCCTTCAGTTGCTGTAACAGAATCAAGCACAATTAAAAGAACTCCAGCCGGTCAAAAGGGACAGATACAGGCAGAGCTGGGCGTTTGGATCGTGTCGCTTCCAGGTGACAGATCCGTAGGGGCACCTCTCAGCCTTCCCTAGGCTGCCCGCTGCAAAGGGATCCTGTATCCTAGCAGTCAAAGTCTGAGGTGTACTAAGCTCTCCCTGTAAACTCTGGGGCGTCTGTCAGCCTGTTGGCTGCCCTCCGCGAAGGGACCCCGGTCCTAGCGGTCAAAGACACGGACGTTAAACTTCTCAGGGTGCCCGTCAGCCTCCCCTAAGGCCGCCCGCTGCAACAGGACCTTGTGTCCCAGCAGTTGAAGACTCGGGTGTATAACACACACACACGCACTGCCCTGACCATCGGCTGACACACAGCCGTATCCCACCCCTGCCAGCGCCTGGGAGGAACCGTCCGCAGTTTTGCTCACGGCCTGAAATATCGGCTCAGCAGATTGTCGCAGCCCACGCGCTGAGCCAGGCAAACCCAGAGGGGGCAGGAGGAAGGGGGAACTCCTCATAGTGTCTCTGTCATCATCTCTGCAGGGCATCACACACGCGGCCTGGGGAGCTCTCTGGCTGCCAGACATCCAGCTCCAAACCACAACACCGCTTCCTGCCTGGTTGGGTTTGGCTCAGGCACTGAGGTTTCTGATGAGCACGGTCGTGCTTTGGATTCCCCCGTCCTTGTCCCTCCCAGAGTGCAGCAAAGGAAGGAGCTGAGAGGAGTCCTTTTTCAATCACCCAGACAGCTCTCTAAAACCCCAGTCACCCTGGGTGGGCCGGCCCCCTGAGATCTGCCATTAGATCCCTCAGGACCTCTCCAGAGTGGGGGGAAAGATAGAAATTCGGTGAGCTCACCAGCCTGCGGTGGTTGTACAGGCTCGAGACTGAACAAAGCTGTGACTTGGTGTAAAACAGAGCCGGAAGGGACCTCGAGAGGTCCTGCCCCCCTGCCCGCACGGCAGGACCAAGCACCATCTAGATCAGTGTTCCTCAGCAAGTGGTATAAGTACCCTCACGGGCATTCGAGAGAAGTGCGGGGGGTTCGTCAACACAACCAAAATGTGGAGAAAACTGAATTTTGGTGTTAAGTTTCACAGTGCTTGATTAGTTTTGTACTTTTTACACCCCAAATTGTCAAACCCTCCCTCCCCCCCCCACTTTTCTCTCTGGGCCAGGATAAAGAGCAGAGATTGGGGTCCCACACACTTGAACCCACACTTCTCCCTCGGAGCTCCAAATACTTTTATGTATGGGGTGACATTTCCCTGTGTAGCCTCTCTCAGTAGGTTGGCTACGTTTTCCCAAAGGGACACTGCATGGTGGAGGAGGGGTGACAAAGCAAGTCGTGCTGGGAATGGATCAAGGTCTATCAAATCATGACTGGTGTGGAAAAAGTGACTCAGAAAAAGTGATTGACTTATTCCCACAGTATAAGAACTTGGGGTCACTAAATGAAATGAATTCGCAGCAGGTTTAAAACAAACCAAATGAAAATTTTCTTCACTCAGTGCACGGTCGACCTGGGGAACTCCTTGCCAGAGGATGTGGTGCAGACCAGGACTTTAACAGGGTTCTAAAAAGAGCTAGATAGATTCCTGGAGGTTAGCTCCATCAATAGCTATTGGCCAGCAAGGGTAGGAATGGCGTCCCTAGCCTCTGTTTGTCTGGAGGTGGGAGACAGGGGAGGGATCACATGAGGATTCCCTGTTGTGTTCCCTCCCTCTGGGGCATCTGGCACTGGCCACTGTGGGCAGACAGGACACTATAAAAGGTCTATAAAAGGTGACCAGTGTCGTAACTGCCAGTGTTGTTTGCACTGATTGTGTTTAGTGTTGTCTGGTCTGGGTTCTTGGGGTAATGGCAGTGACACCTGCTGTTCAGGTGCCTAGTGAACAACTCCTCCAAGGTCGGCCTTTGTGCATTATTTTCAGTGGCCTTTTATAGACATGAGCAAACAACTGACATCACTTCTTTACATACCCGGTTACCACCCTTAAGCCTATTAGGTTGACACCTCCTCATGTACCTAGATACAACCAGTTACCTTGTACATGGTGGTTTGATTAAAACATTTCTATTCATCATGCTGTCATCCCAACTCTGTCCTGAACCTAGGTCAACATGTCCCTGTGATCTATGGGGAGTGTACTGGTACCAAGATGTTTTTGCAGTGAGATGTTCTGCTGTGGACGGGGGTACAGGGGACAGGCTCCCCGACACGCTATCACAGTGGTGTCAGCGGTGGGATCAGGGCTGCCAACCCACAGAAATTTCATTTATGGACAAAATGGGAAACATTTAAAGACCGATTTTTTTATGGACATTGTTTTTATAATAATTCACCGGCATCGTTGGACTCGTTATTCTCTTTGGCACAATCCATTCTTCTCATAGCTTTTGACATTGTAAACGTTAACAGTAAACAGTATTAAATGACATAAATGGCCAATGTGCTGACGCTAGCTCGGCAGGGTTACATAGATGATACCGTCACATGGATGACGTGATTCACGTTACGTCACCTCAACCATTGATCTAAATAAACGTCCAATTTCTGCTGCTCCGCAGTAAAATGGCTGAAGCAGCACAGAAGAAATTTAATTACTATAAAACAGTGTGTTTTAAACTGTGTTCCATGGGATACTAGCATGCCATAGAGAACAACACAGTTCAAAATGACCACCCTTAAAGAGACAGGCAACTATCTCCTCAATAAATTTTCCCTGGCCTCTGGTTTTAAATGTTCTCGGTGTTCCTCATAAACGACAATTATCGTTTGGAATGCCTCCATCTTAAAAAGTTTAAGAAACACTGTTGTAGAATAATTTTTTAAACTGTGTTCCGTGGCATACCAGTGTGTTGTAAGGCAATCGGAGGTGTTCCAGGGAGAACAACAGCGTTCAAACATGGCCACCCTTAAAGGCACAGATGACTTTTTTCTTTTCTTTTTTTTGACTTTTTTTCTTTTTTTCCCCCTCAATAACTTTCCCCCCGACCTTTTTTGTTTTTTGTTTTTTCCTCAATAACTTTTCCCTGGCCTCTGTGTTTTTACTCAACAAAAAGTTCTTGGTGTTGCTCATAAAAAAAAAAAAAAAAATTTGCCAGGCACTGGAGGCAGAGAGAAGTGATTCCAGGAAGCAGAGGGGCAGGTGGCTTAACTCGAGTGTGGCCATGGTGAAGCAGTATCCTCCAGGATGGAGAGTGATACTCCAGGAAGCTGGCACACCGAGGGGTTCTCCCTGGGAGTTGTGGGGCGCTGCAGCATTGGCCGGTGAGTCTGCACCCTAGGGAACGGCCGGGAGATGGGCTACACACAGCTCCTCAAGGCAGACCTTGTGGAGTGGTGCAAGGATAGGGGCCTTCCCATGGGGAAATCGACGAAGACCCAGCTGATTGCCGGCTGGAAGAGAACGACCTTTCTGGGGGCCTGGATCCTGTCCCAGCTGGGGGCTGCCAGATATCCCTGGGAGGGTTTCAGACTCTCAGGCAGGAGGGGGGCTGGAGTCCGCGGGACAGATGTGGTGCCCACCAGGCCACACCCCACCCGCAGTGGGTAAAGGAGTAAGGGTTATTGCGAAAGAAGGGGTTTTTTTTCTTGATGTAACCACGTCTACACAGCGCATTTTATCTCAAAATAGGGTATTTCAAAAAAGCGTCTGACTGCGATTATGCATATGAAGTGCGGGAAATTCAAATCTGCACTTCATTTGCAATTTCGTTTGTCTGCATTTGTATGCTTCTCTCGAAAGAGGAACGCAGGGTAGAGATACTCGCAGAGAACAGCACACGTGGTCCAGTTCCGGGAACAACCAGAAACTGATTCTAACGCCTTGTGCACACGCATTGGACAAATCAAAGCCCAGCCGCTTACATTGGCCTGGAGGGTGTGTTAGCTTCATGGCTGGAATATAGGAGGCACTTTGGCCTAGTGGATAGAGCATGGGGAGGAAACACACCTGGGTTCTAATCCCAGCTTGTCTAGTGGTCATCTGGGTGACCTTGAGCAAGACTCTACCTCATCCTGTGCCTCAGTTTCCCTTTGTGTACCATAGGGATCTTTCCCCTGATGTCCTACATAAGACTGGCCGTACTGGGTCAGACCAAAGGTCCATCTAGCCCAGTAGCCTGTCTGCCGACAGTGGCCAGCACCAGGTGCCCCAGAGAGGGTGGACCGAAGACAATGATCAAGTGATTTGTCTCCTGCCATCCCTCTCCAGCCTCTGACAAACAGAGGCCAAGGACACCATTTTATCCCCTGGCTAATAGCCTTTTATGGACCTAACCTCCATGAAATTATCTAGCTTCTCCTTAAACTCTATTATAGTCCTAGCCTTCACAGCCTCCTCTGGCAAGGAGTTCCACAGGCTGACTACACGCTGTGTGAAGAAGAACTTTCGCTTATTAGTTTTAAACCTGCTACCCATTCATTTCATTTGGTGTCCTCTAGTTCTTCTATTTAGGGAACTAATCAATAACTTTTCTTTATCGGCCCTCTCCACACCACTCATGATTTTATAGACCTCTATCATATCCCCCCTCAGTCTCCTCTTTTCTAAACTGAAAAGTCCCAGTCGCTTTAACCTCTCTTCATATGGGACCCCTTCCAAACCCCTCATCATTTTAGTTGCCCTTTTCTGAACCCTTTCCAAGGCCAAAATATCTTTTTTGAGGTGAGGAGACCACATCTGTACACAGTATTCAAGATGTGGGCGTACCATAGTTTTATACAGGGGCAGTAAGATATTCCGGGTCTTATTTTCTATCCCTTTCTTAATAATTCCTAGCATCCTGTTTGCCTTTTTGACCGCCGCTGTATACTGTGTGGAGGTTTTCAGAGAACTGTCCACGATAACTCCAAGATCTCTTTCCTGATTTGTCGTAGCCAAATTAGCCCCCATCATACTGTACGTATAGTTGGGGTTATTTTTCCCGATGTGCATTACTTTACACTTATCCACATTAAATTTCATTTGCCATTTTGTTGCCCAATCACTCAGTTTGGTGAGATCTTCTTGGAGTCCCTCACAGTCTGCTTCTGTCTTGACTATCCTAAACAGTTTGGGATCATCTGCAAACTTTACCACCTCACTGCTTACCCCTTTCTCCAGATCATTTATGAATAAGTTGAACAGGATTGGTCCTAGGACCGACCCTTGGGGGACACCACTAGTTACCCCTCTCCATTCTGAAAATTTACCATTTATTCCTACCCTTTGTTTCCTGTCTTTTAACCAGTTCTCAATCCATGACAGGACCTTCCCTCTTATCCCATGGCCATGTAATTTACACAAGAGCCTTTGGTGAGGGACCTTGTCAAAGGCTTTCTGAAAATCTAAGTAGACTATATCTATTGGATCCCCCTTGTCCGCATGTGTGTTAACCCCTTCAAAGAACTCTAATAGATTAGTAAGACAGGATTTCCCTTTGCAGAAACCATGCTGACTTTTGTCCAACAAATTATGTTCTTCTACATGCTTCACAATTTTATTCTTTACTATTGTTTCGACTAATTTGCCCGGTACTGAAGTTAGACTTACCGGTCTGTAATTGCCTGGATCGCCTCTAGAGCCCTTTTTAAATATTGGTGTCACGTTTGCTACCTTCCAGTCATTAGGTACGGAAGCCGATTTGAAGGATAGGTTACAAACCACAGATAATAGTTCAGCAATTTCCCATTTGAGTTCTTTTAGAACCCTTGGATGAATGCCATCCGGTCCCGGAGATTTGTTGACATTAAGTTTTTCTATTTGTTCCAAAACCTCCTCTAATGACACTTCAATCCGGGACAGTTCCTCAGATTCATCACCCACAAAGAACGGTGCAGGTTTGGGAATCTCCCCAACGTCCTCAGCCATGAAGACTGAAGCAAAGAAATCATTTAGTTTCTCCGCAATGGCTTTATCGTCCTTGATTGCGCCTTTTATATCTCGATCGTCTAGGGGACCCACAGGTTTTTTAGCAGGCTTCCTGCTTCTAATGTACTTAAAAAACATTTTGTTATTTCTTTTTGAGTTTTTGGCTAGCTGTTCCTCAAAATCTTTTTTTGCTTTTCTTATTACATTTTTACACTTGATTTGACAGTGTTTATATTCCTTTCTATTTATCTCACTAGGATTGGACTTCCACTTCTTAAAAGATGCCTTTTTGTCCCTCGCTGCTTCCTTTACATGGTGGTTAAGCCACGGTGCCTCTTTTTTAGGTCTCTTGCTATGTTTTTTTAATTTGGGGTATACATTTAAGTTGGGCCTCTAGTATGGTGTCTTTAAAAAGTTTCCATGCAGCTTGCAGGGATTTGGCTCTAGTCACTGTGCCTTTTAATTTCTGTTTAACTAACCTCCTCATTTTTGTGTAATTCCCCTTTTTGAAATTAAATGCCAGAGTGCTGGACTGCTGAGGTGTTCTTCCCACCACAGGAATGTTCAATGTTATTATATTATGGTCACTATTCCCAAGTGGTCCTGTAACGGTTATTTCCTGGACCTGATCCTGTACTCCACTCAGGACTAAATCGAGAATTGCCTCTCCCCTTGTGGGTTCCTGCACTAGCTGCTCCAAGAAGCAGTCATTTAGGCCATTGAGAAATTTTCTCTCTGCTTCTCTTCCTGAGGTGACATGTACCCAGTCAATATGGGGATAATTAAAATCCCCCATTATTATAGAGTTCTTTATTTTGGTAGCCTCTCTAATCTCCCTCAGCATTTCAATGTCAGTATCGCTGTCCTGGTCAGATGGTCGGTAATATATCCCTACTGCTAATTTCTTATTATTGGAGCATGGAATTACTATCCATAGCGATTCTATTGAACATGTTGATTCACTTAATATTTTTATTTCATTTGATTCTACATTATCTTTCACATACAGTGCCACTCCGCCACCCACCCGGCCTGCTCTATCCTTTCGATATATTTTATATCCCGGTATAATTGTGTCCCACAGATTTTCCTCATTCCACCAGGTTTCAGTGATGCCTATTATGTCAATCTCCTCATTTAATACGAGGTACTCTAGTTCACCCATCTTATTAGTCAGACTCCTAGCATTTGTGTAGAAGAACTTTAAATATTTGCCACTGCTTATTTGTCTGCCCTTCCCTGATGCATTGGATTCCTTTGTATGTGGTTGTTTGTCTGCTCTGGCCCATGGTTTGCCCTCTCCCCTCCTCTCTTTCTGACTACAGCTTAGAGACTCTCTATCAATGGATTCTCCTCTAAGAGAAGTCTCCCTCCGATTTAGGTGCATCTCCGCACCAATCGGCTTTCCCCCATCTCTTAGTTTAAAAACTGCTCTACAGCCTTTTTAATGTTTAGTGCCAGCAGTCTGGTTCCACCCTGGTTTAGGTGGAGCCCATCCTTCCTGTATAGGCTCCCCCTCTCCCAAAAGTGTCCCCAGTTCCTAATAAATCCAAACGCCTCTTCCCTCCACCATCGTCTCATCCACGCATTGAGACTCTGAAGCTCTGCCTGCCTACCTGGCCCTGCGCGTGGAACTGGAAGCATTTCCGAGAATGCCACCATAGAGGTCCTGGATTTCAGTCTCTTTCCTAGCAGCCTAAATTTGGCCTCCAGGACATCTCTCCTACCCTTCCCTACATCATTGGTACCTACATGTACCACGATCACCGGCTCCTCCCCAGCACTACGCATAAGTCTATCTAGATGCCTCGAGAGATCCGCAACCTTCGCACCAGGCAGGCAAGTGACCATACGGTTCTCCCGGTCATCACAAACCCAACTACCTATGTTTCTAACAATCGAATCACCCACTACTAACACCTGCCTTTTCCTAACTGGCATTCCCTCCCCCTCAGAGGTATCCTCAGTGCGAGAGGATACCGCAACATCCTCTGGGAGGAGGGTCCCAACTACGGGATGGTTTCCCTCTGCTCCCATTGAATGCTCTGTTTCCTTGAGACTTTCATCCTCCTTAAGAGCACTGGGGCTCTCAGACTGGAGGTGGGACAGTACTACAATGTCCCGGAAAGTCTCATCAGCATATCTCTCTACCTCCCTTAGCTCCTCCAGTTCAGCCACCCTGGCCTCCAAAGCCCGAACCCGGTCTCTGAGGGTCAGGAGCTCCTTGCAACGGGTGCACACATACGCCACCCGCCCACAGGGCAGGTAATCATACATGTTACACTCGACGCAATAAACAGGATAGCCCCCACTCTGCTGCGGGGCTTCCATCTCCATTTTTCTAATGAATAAGTTTAAGCAGAAACTGGGATTTTTTTTAAACCTCTGGAATATAGATTATTGTAAGAGTTGTTTTTAAGAAGGTCAGAAGTCCCTAGTGCCCTCTAACCTCCCCCTCTAAACTCCCTCTCCAAACTCCCTGTTAGCTGTTCCTGTTCGCAAGCTGAAAGGCAATGCTATCACCAATTGTCAGATGTGTCCATCCTGAACACTGAAAATCAGATTCCAGGATCTTTTCAAACACCATCAAAACGAATGAATATAACAACATGGTCAAAATCGTAAAATGTTCTTTCCATATTTTAAAGATGTAGCTGCTGATTTCCATTTCCACCAGTGAGGTGACTGTTCCTGGCGCACAGGGCAGAGGGAAGGCATGAGCCGGAGTCTGTTCGAGGCTTATAAGTGCTTCTGAACGGTGAGTAAGAATGAAAGTGAAAACAGAATAGCGTTTCTCAGCTTTTACGCTGGGGTATCCACTTAGATAAACACCGATGGGTTTGTGTCTTGGCTTCCATTCTGCAAACAGTTGGGTTTCACACAATTCAACTAGCGGATGAGGAATCGGGTATTAGGATTTGGGGGGGAGAGTTTTTGTACCATAGCCTGGAGAGATCAGGTTTTGGGGTGCTTTGCAGGCCACCACTTCTGCATTTGTCGTGCCAAAGTGGGGAGGAGCCTTGACAGGCCACAAAGGCGGGATACAGGCCGCACCGTCACCAGTGGGGGCAGCAAGTCCAGGGGGCAGCTACACTGCAGATTGGGGGCAGTCACACTGCCAAGGGTGTGGCCCGCTGGGGTTACTGGTCACCATCTTGCCTTGCCAGCAGACCAGGTAAAGTGGGGCGGGGGGGCAGGAGAAGCACCCCCCCCACACACACACACACAGCAACTCCCCCATCCTGGGAAGGCCAGGGGAGGCAGAAAGGGGGTTGGGGGGTGGGGGTGAGAGACGGAGGTGTAGGAATCAGGAAGGGGGTTGGAAGGTAGGGAGTCTGCAGGTGGGGGTCCAGGGCAGGAGGTGGGGAGGCGTAGAGGGGGGGATCAGGGAAGCTCCCAAGCCAGCCTGGGCTGCATTGCTGGTGGGGGGCAGTGGACATGGTACTGGGGAAGGGTGCTAGTGGGTCCTGGGGCAGGTGGCAGAGTGCTGGTGGGGGTAGGTGGCAGGGTGCTAGTTCAGGAAACAGGGTTCTGGTGGGTGCTGGGGCAGGGAACAGGGTGCTGCAGCAAGGGACAGGGTGTTGGTGGGGGTAGGCCACAGGGAGTCCCCAGCATGCGCCTCCTCCTGGGACTCGTCCCCCCCTCCACCTCACAGGAGCTGGAAGCCCCTGTGATGTGCCTCCTCCAGGGACTCCTACCCCCCCTCCATACACACACATACACACATGCAGGAAGTCCCTGGTACACCACAGACCTGGGTTCTGGTACCACGCCAGCTGTTTGGGGGAGGGGGAGCAGTCAGTGCACTTCCTGAAACCCTGGAAGTGGTGCACGGCTGCTGGACTTCCATCCACCACGCAGGTAGTCGTCGCTACCTCCATTGTCGCTGGAGGTAGTGTTAGTGGGGTTTCTTGGGGGTGGAGGGAAATGGGGGCCCCCCAAAAGCCTCACAATTGACTGGTGAAGCGCTTCCGATCGACCAGCTGATCGCGATCGATGGGTTGGTGGCCACGGCTCTACAGTGTAACTGTCCGCTGAACTTGCTGCCCCCCGGTGGTCATTGTGGAGCAAAAATGTCCCTGCTATCACACCCCTCTCGTCCCAGGGGATGGAAAACAATCCCATTCCAGGGCACAGCCCATTGTCCTGGTGCAAGCAAACCCTGGCCCTGCTCTAAGCTCGGAGAAGACAAAGCCGCCACTCACCTTGGGCTCACACGGATCAGGACCCAGAGGCAATGTGCGCCAATGGCTTTAATTGCCTTAATCTACTCTGGGAGGAGGGGAAAGAGGCGACTCTCTCACTATCCGCCATCGCACTTACGGGCTGTGTAGGCACGTCGGAGACCACCCCCAATCCTGCACCCCGTATACAGCAAGATGGGACTCTGCCAGCCAGTCGAATAGAGAAGGTTTATTGCTTCTGCAAGGTACATCACTGACCGGGTTCTATGTGGGCATCGAAGTGAGGGCTAGGTAGCCTCAGACCCTTGGGGTAGGGGTCCATGGCCCCGAACCCCCAGTACTCAGCTTAGTCTCTTCTCTTCATGTTTTTCCCCCGGCTAAGACTGACTCTTCCCCAAACCACACCCTTCCTTTGTCCAAACTCCTTCCCTCTCCTGTGAGAACCGGTTGGGTCATTGTCTGTGTGACATGGGGGCCCTCAAGGCAGCCCCCCGTGGGCAGTGCTTATAGACAGAGGCCAGTAGGGGTCATCCATAGCCAATAGCCCAAGCACAGCAACCAGCGATGTTCCGACACTACATCACATGGGCCAATGAAATCCAGGCAGAGCACCAGCCACCAAAATGGGGCCACACTGAGGGTCGTGCTCTTGGTTTCTTCCCATGATGACCCCGGAACTGGTTCGTAGGCCAGGCGAGCCAAGCAGAGGGCACCCTCAGGATGTCCTGTTTGGGGATTTCCCTTCTGGATTGTCTCAACAATGATCGGTCCATAGGCCTTCCTCACCGTCCTCACTGCGCCATGTGCATTTTGTGCAGGGGCCATGTACATTCAAATTCAGGTGAGTAAAAGTTCATCACCCACCGAATGTTCACTTCCCACACACACCAGGCATCAATTCATGATGGGGGAACCATATGGGGAATTTACAGAACCTAAGCCAATAACAATTTATCATCATCAACAGCCATGGGCTCAATGCCTGTTGGTGTCCGATGTGTCCCTCACTATTTCCTTCCATCTTTCCCTGTCCAATGCGGAGTGGCTTAGTTTCTGTAGACTAGCTCCACACCAATCTACTAGATCATCTACCCCTTTTCTGTGGGGTCTGCCTCTCCTATTTGCACCATCCACTATGCCGAATACCAGGGTCTTAACTTTTCACGCATCGTTCACTCTGCAGATCTGCCCAATTAGCTGTAACTTCCATTGCATAATCTTCATCAGTAGGTTCTCTTTCAGCCGTATCTTCCTATAGAATTCCTCGCTGGTGATCTTCCGCATCCATCCTATTCTCGGTATTTTTCTATAACAACTCCTCTCGAACACCAATATCCTTCTCTTCAAATCTCTTGTTGTCACCCACTTCCCACATCCGTACAACATGCTGCTAAATACACACATTTTCAAGATGCTCAGCTTCGTTAACAATTACACTAACAACTCAGCTTTACATCAATTATAGCGTCCTTTGCCCTCAACATCCACGTCCCGCTCTTCTGTTCTTCTGGAGGGTTAGTGCCAGGAATCGCCAGGGAAAATTTGGAGAGAGTGTCCCGAAGAAACATGGCTGATACAAGACCTCTGTCATGTTAGAATCGTAGGATCCTAGTGTTGGAAGAGATCTCAGGAGGCCATCAAGTCCAGCCCTCTGCCCAAAGCAGGACCAATGAGATGGTTTTGGGAAGCAATGAGATGGGAAGAGAAAAAACGTGTTTTTATGCATGTGCCGTGTTTAGCAAACGTTAGCTTTTCAATAGGACAATGCATTTTTGTTGAAATAGACCAGAGAAATGCAAGGAGGTGAGGCCCATCAATGGCACTTAGCCAGGATGCTGTCCCCAGCCTCTGTTTGTCAGAGGCTGGAAATGGGTGACAGGGGAGGGATCACTTGATGGTTCCCTCTTCTGGTCACTCCCTCTGGGGCATCTGGCTTTGGCCACTGTCGGCAGACAGGACACTGTAATAGATGGACCATTTGTCTGACCCAATCTCGCTGTTCTTACATAGGAAACATTGTTGACTTGCTCCTGTGACACAAGAACTAGGCTTCAGGGGGGAGCCGAGTTAGTCTGAAACAGGAGAAACTTAAAAATCAACAGACAGTCTGGTAGCATGTCATGGCTCCTTCCCCACTCTGGCACAATAAATGCAGAAGTGGGGGCCAGCAAATGTACCCCAAAACCTTATCTGCCAGTCTTTGTATAAAACTTCCCCCAAAATCTTAACAACTTAGATTTTGGGGATAAAGACTCCGCTGACACCACCCAAGTAATAATAAAGAAACAAGGGGAGAGAGCACTTGGGAAATCTCACCCTGAAAGTAAAATCAGGACACAAAAATTAACCAATACCAGGTTAATAAAAGAAAAGAGAAAGAGCTTTTATTATCACCACAATATTCCTGTTGCAAGCATAATAACCAGGTGGAAAAGTAACAAGTAATACTCATGGAGAAATTTTACCATGGGCCCAGAACTTAGTTACAAAGGAAAGGCAAAACATTGTTTAAAAGTACACAGACACCAGATCCCATTCCTCAAACTATAAAATATATAAACTATATAAAACTATATAACACTATAAAACGGATTGATCGAAACTTTACCCTACTTAGAGAAAGTGAAGAATTGTTCCTTGGAGACAGAGGCATGTCTGTCCCCTTCAGTAGCTGGGGGGAACTCTGCACACAGACAAAGGAGGGAAAAACCCCAAAATTCCTTTGTCCTAGTTTGCAATCCCTGCCTGCATTCCTATTGGCTGAATGTTCCTGTTTAGGTACGGTTAACCCCTTAGTTCCCAGGATGCTGGCTAATCCTCATGATCATGGCATAGCACTTTAAAGACTAACAAAACATGTAGATGGTATCATGAGTTTTTGTGGGCACGGCCCACTTCTTCAGCTGACCGGCTAGGGGGCATCAAGTAAAATTAATAGGTATCAGGTTTAAAACACACAAAAGATCGTATTTCTTCACACAACCACAGCCAACCTGTGGAACTCCTTGCCAGAAGATGTGGTGAGGACTGGGATTTTTAAAAGGATTCTAAAAAGAGCTAGATATGTTAGGTCCATCAATGGCTTTTAGCCAAGCTGGGTAGGAATGGTGTCCCTAACCTCTGTTTGTCTGGAGGTAGGTGACAGGGGAGGGATCACGTGAGGATTCCCTGTTGTGTTCCCTCCCTATGGGGCACCTGACGTTGGCCACTGTCGGCAGACAGGACACTGGGCTGGATGGACCTTTGGTGTGACCCAGTCTGGCTGTTCTGAGGTATAGAATCTGCACTAGAAGTTTGAACTAATTTTGGCCAGCTGAGTTATGATTTACTTGAGAGAGAAAATGATTTTAAGGATTTTTTGTTAAATAGTTTAATTTAGATGAAGATGCAGGGCAAATCCCATTTTTCTGAACATTACAGAAGATGGTTTGGGTTACTTTAAAAAAAATGTGTTTCAGTGAAAGCCTTGTACATTTCCCCCCCATCGGTGTGCTGTTCAGAACTAGGGAAGGTCACTGTGTTTTTTACACTTTGGTTTTGCTGTGGAAAAAGTTGGCTGGTGCTGCGCCCGTGTGGTAGAAGCGGAAATTTCTCTGTCACATCAGCTATTTGTCATAGAACCACTCAGTGAGAACAGACCTCAAAAGTCACTGAGTCCAGCCCCGGCCCAAAGCAGGACCAGCCCCAACTCAATCATCCCAGCCAGGGTCTGGTCAAGTTGGGACTTAAACACCCCTAGGGAAGGAGATTCCACCCCCTCCCTAGGGAACCCATCCCAGTGCTTTCCCACCTGCCTAGGGAAATCGTTTTTCCTAATCTCCAATCTAGACCTCCCCCACTGCCACATGAGCCCATTGCTCCTCATTCTGCCACCTGCCCCCACTGAGAACAGCCTCTCTCCAGGCACATACTCAAACCTTCCAGGCTGGTTTTAAAACAGACGCTCCGTGGCTTGGGGAAAAAAGGGTTAAAAATGTACAATGGACAAGATTGTGAAACGAAATGTGTTGAAATGGTTGTCACATTTTTTAATCCACCTGAGGCAATCTTCCCCCCCTTCCCCCACCCCCCAATTTCCAGGCACTGAACTAATTCAGTCTGGATCAAAATGGTAAATTGTGGTAGACTCTCAGATATGTTTGTAGCCTGGCACAAACAGCGCCTACCTGGTCTTTCCTTCAGGACCCCCAAACAAAGACATCCCCTATAGATATCCATAAAAGGATATTAGCCAGGGGGTAGAAATGGTGTCCTTGGCCTCTGTTTGTCAGCGGCTGGAGAGGGATGGCAGGAGACAAATCGCTTGATCATTGTCTTCGGTCCACCCTCTCTGGGGCACCTGGCACTGGCCACTGTCGGCAGGCAGGATACTGGGCTAGATGGACCTTTGGTCTGAGCCAGTACGGCTGTTCTTATGTTCTTATCTCACAGCACTTTAGACAGGATGCTAGGGGAAATATCCCTGTGCTGCCCAATGGGAAACTGAGGCACAGGGGCAAGGCAGACCCTTGCTCAGGGTCACCCAGCTGTCCAGTAGAAGAGCTGGGATTAGAACCTTGGTGTGTTTCATCCCCGTGCTCTATCCACTAGGCCATAGTGCCTCCTACGTTCCAGCCGTGAGACTAGCACACCCTCCAGGCCAATAAAAGCGGCTGGGGTTCGATTACTCCAATACATGTGCACAAGGCATGGGAATCAGTTTCTGGCTGTTCGCGGAACTGGATCACGTGTGCCGTTCTCTGCTGGTATGTCTACACTGCATTCCTCTTTCGAGAGAGGAATGCAAATGCAAACAAATTAAATTGTAAATGAAGTGCAGATTTGAATTTCCTGCACTTTGTTTGCATAATGGTGGCTGGCCGCTATTTCGAAATACCCTATTTCGAGTTAAAAAATGCTGTGTAGATGTGGTTATGTCAAGAAAAAACCCTCCTTTCAAAATAACCCTTACTCCTTTACTCGCTGAGGGTGGGGCGTGGCCTGGTTGCGCATGTTACCCCAAAAATATTCTCACTGGAGACCACCCAGGGTTACACTAGTATGGGTTTATTTCCCCCAGAAGGGTTGTTCTCTTCCAGCCAGGCAATCAGCTGGGCCTCGGTCAATTTCCTCACTGGCAGGCCTCTCTCCTTGCACTGCCCCACAAGGTCTGCCTTGAGGAGTCGGGTGTAGTCCATCTTCCCACCGTTCCCCAGGGCAGACTGACTGGCTGATGCTGCAGTGCCCCACGACTCCCTGGGAGAACCCCTAGGTGTACCAGGTTCCTGGAGCATCGCTCCCTTGTCCTGGGGGACATTGCTTCTCCGTAGCCACTCTCCAGTTAAGCCAACTGCCCCTCCACTTCCTGGAATTGCTTCTCTCTGCCTCCAGCGCACCCGGCTCTTGCAAGCCCCTTTCCTTCCACTGTGCCCCGTCACTAATTACCAGACACTCCCTTCATGGGGTACAGTGCCTCCCACCCACAGCTGCCAACCATCAGTAAATTTGCAAACAGTCCATAAAAAATTAGCCAAAATTGGACATATCGGTAAAGTCCGGAAAAAAATTTAGGTCTCTGTAAATTTTGTAAAAGTGCAATAAAATTTAAAAAAACCCAGCAATTATTCTAGAGCAGTGTGTCTTAACCTTTTTAAGATGGAGGAACACCAAACAATAATTATTTTTTTATGAGGAACACCAAAGACTTTTTGTTGAGCAAAAAAAAAAAAAAAAAAAGAGTCCGGGAAAAGCAGTTATTGACAGAGAAAAAAGAAAAAAAGAACTCTGTTCTTCTCCGTAGCACACCTCCGACTGCCTGACAGCACATCGGTATGCCGCGGAACACAGTTTAAAAAACACCGTTCTATAGCAATTAAATTTCTTCTGTGCTGCTTCAGCGGAAATTGGACGTTTATTTAGCTCAATGGTTGAGGTGAAGTAATGTGAATCTCGTCATCCATGTGATGGTATCGTCTACGTGACCCCGCCAAGTTAGCGTCAGCACATTGGCCATTTAATGTCATGTAATACTGTTTACTGTTAATGTTTACAAAGCCAAAAGGTATGAGAAGAATAGATTGTGCCAAAGAGACGCCGCCGGTGAATTATTATAAAAACGATGTCCGTATAAAAATTGATCTGTAAATTTTTCCCATTTTGTCTGTAAATGAAATTTCTGTGGGTTGGAAGCCCTGATCCCACCGCTGACACAACTTTGAGAGTGTGTCGGGGAGCCCCAGACCCTGCACCCCCATCTGTAGCCAGATGGGGACTCTCATCTGGCCAGTAGAGTAGAAGGTTTATTGGTTCTCAGGGCCACAGCATGGCATAGGACTGATGGTAGCACAGGAGCCAGCATATTTTTCTATGGGGGGGGGAAGGGCTCACGAGCCCTGAACCCCCTTTCCTGCTCCCAGTTTGCTCTCCTCATCCTACCCACCTGAGACTCACTCAGCTGCCAGCAGCTGGTCCCTCAGCCCCCAGACAGCACCGCCCCTGGCTTTGTTGAGATTCTTCCACCTAGTCCAGATGTCAGGCGGCTGGGTCATGGCCTACGTGCCCCCCTCAGGGACCATTCCCTGCGGGGCAGGGCATACACATACACATACACACACACACACACACACAGTGTCTCTGCAGACCGGCATAGAGCAGTAGGGGTCACACCCAGGCCGACACAGCAACCAGCGAATGCAAACCTAGAGTGGATCCAGGGTCACCAGAATAGACAGACCTCCCCTCTCCCTTCCCACCCACTACGTCACAGAAGGCCACAGCTGCATCCTATAATAAATCATTGTTAGAAAGTGTCTCAAGCCCCAGAAATATGGGAGTTCTGGGCAGGCACATAAATGGCAAACTTTTCACAACAAAAACATTCCACAAAGGCACTGAAAAGACTCGGATGTCTGTGTAAACCGAAGTTGAATCCAGATTTTCACGTCTAGTTGTGAAAAATATGAAAGCCATTGATGGACCTAACCTATCTAGCTCTTTTTAGAACCCTATTAAAAGTCCCAATCTTTACCACATCCTCTGGCAAGGAGTTCCACAGGTTGGCTGTAAGTTGTGTGGAGAAATATGATCTTTTGTGTGTTTTAAACCAGCTACCTATTAATTTTACTTGATGTCCCCTAACCGGTCATCTGAAGAAGTGGGTGGTGCACACAAAAGCTGATGATCCCATCGCCATGTTTTTAAGTCTATAAAGTGCTACCAGACCATGTGTGGTTTTTTAAGTTGATTCTGTACAGACTAACTCGACTACTCCCTGAAACTTCTGACCATGCAAGGCATGGCATTCCACCGTGTGGGGTGGAAATCCATCAACCTCGCAAAGAAATTCACACAGAGCAAAACTGACATCATCTTCCTTTGCAAATGCAGCTTGACCCCTTCCTTTCTTTCCTCCTTCCCTCTCCCTTGTCCCCTATTTATTTTGGGTCTGCACGGCCTAAACTCAAAACTCCGGTCATCTCAACAAGAGGGTCCTGATCACAGAAGCTCATGATCCCATCAACATGTTTTGTTAGTTTATAACAGTAGTTCCTAAACTTTTCTGCATCACTCTTTGATTTTTGAGAAAGCCTCACGCCCCCCCCCCCAAAAAAAAACTTGTTGAGAAAAAAAAGAAGGAACTGACACAGGACCTGTGTAAAAAAAAAAAAAGGGCTAGTATTCCAACTGACAACCAAGCTAGGAAAAATAGAAAATGCCAGACATTTTACATGATATTTTCTGAATTTTTTTACCGGATAGACCTTTTCACCTCTTTCTTTTCACCTCGCGCCCCCCCAGAATCTCTTCACATACCCCCAAAGGGGCACACCCCCCACTTTGGGAACCTATGATATATAAACTAGGGTGGCTACTGTAGACATACCCTTATTGGTTGTTAAGTTTACCTGTACAGACTAACTCGGCGACCCCAGAAGCAGTTAGAGAAAAGCGAGGTAGAGGCGATCTTCTTCCCTCGATGTTCACATTGTCACAGAAGCTGGTTTTCTCGTGTGCTCTTTATAACTCCTAAAAGATGTTAACATGCCAAACAACTATGTTAGTTCCAAAATTTCCCAGGGTTTAGCAAAAGGGGTGTCACTTCAAGTAACAAGGAAAGATGTTTATTTCACTGTTCCATGCATATTTTGAATATAGCATCCCTAAAGCATCTTTGCTTGCTCTTGGTTCACATAAAAAATGCAGAAGAAAAAATGCATGTAGGTGTGGTGGGGAAAAAAAACAGACCTCTTATCTCTGGGTTCACTTTTTCCCATAAGCTCCTTTTCTTATATGTTTTTTAGGATCAATGTTTAATTCTTTAGGCAAAATAAATGCCTTTTCAAAGGTAGAAAAGTGAGGGGCGGGGGGAAGCAACCATCGTATGAATTGGTGGTTGGTGGTTTTAACTTAGGAGTGAGTCTGCGCGCTATCTTTTTTTAAACTGACACGCAGGTATAGAAAGTGGTACAGGGAGGGAAAAGGCTTCTTCAACGAGGCTTGTCTGTTAAAGTGTCTATTTCTCTACAAACCGTAACATCGTTCTCACTTGTCCTTGTTAAAAAGTGAGGGGGAAACAAACTTCAAGGCAGGGGACTGGGAGTTAAGGGGAGGATGTAGGGGTCAGGGCAGGGGGCTGGGAGTGTGGGGAGATGAGGGCAGGGGTTAGGGGTGGTAGATGTCTGTCCAACCTGCTCTTGAATATCTGTAGGGATGGAGAGACCACAGCCCCCCAGGCAATGTATTCCAGGCTTCCAGTGATGTTAGGGTCTCTTACAGACCACCTGAGCAGAGAGAAGAGACACACGCCGCTTTTTAAGAAGGATTCATAAAATCTTCCAAAGTTCAGGACTTGGTGGAGATGGGGGAGTTCTGCTTTCCAGACATCTGTTGGGAAACTAGCATGGCAAGGCACCGATTATCCAAGATCTGCACACAATGCAGGCATTGGGCAAGTTTTTCATGCAGCGCACAGATAACCTGTGGAACTCCTTGTCAGAGGATGTTGTGTCGGCCAGGACATTAACAGGGGTTCAAAAAAGAGCTAGATACATTCATGGAGGTGAGGCGATTGGCCACAGTGGGTAGGAATGGTGTCCTGAGCCTCTGTTTGTCAGAAGCCGGGAATGGGTGACAGAGGATGTATCGTGCTGATTCCCTGCTCTGTTCCCTCCCTCTGGGGCACCTGGCATTGCCCACTGTTGACAGACAGGACACTGGGCTGGATGGACCTTTGGTTTGACCCAGTCTGGTTGGTCTTATGCCCTTTGGGATCATAATAAACATACTGTCTGCCACTTGAGTAGTGCTTTGTATAGATGTGACAGCATTTTATATTGCCAGCCAACAGCATTTTCCCCATTGTGCAGACAGGGAAACTGAGGCACACAGGAAGCAGGAACTTCCCCAAGCCATCCAGCTGGCCAGCATTAGAGCTGGGTTTAGAACCTCCTTGCGTCCCTGTGCTCTCTCCATTAGGTCACACTGCCTCTTGGTGCCTGCCACACAGCCAATGCATTCATTAATATTGGGCCTGCATCACACCCCGGATCAAGGGGGGAATGAATTCTGACAAAGGGTTAATTGGCACAGAGCTGAATGGTGTTTTGACCTTATTTTGTTAAGCATAACAGGAAGCTGCTTACTTTGCAAACACAGAGATGATCTGACTTAACACCCATTTCTAAGATCTCTCACCAGCCTGAACAGGAAACTCGCCCACTGCCTTGGCTGCGAGCGGAAGGCTGAATTTATCTAAGAAAACTAAAGATCCAAGCTGGGTGTTTGTGCAGCTAGTCGTAGCTTCAATGGGGGTGTTGCTCTATCAGGAGGCTCGGGTACACTCAGTGAAGCCACAGCGGGTGCATAAACATAAGAGGTTTTATTGACAGAGCATATTACGCCTTACAGCCTTCATACATCACTAAATATGTGCTTCTCGCCGTGGAGAAGCAAGCACCTAAGCAAGCAAGCGAGCCAGCAGGCAAGCAAGGATCCAACATTTACGCCCCTTCTGCTACCGACAATCCCGGGCCCTCCTGTCCATGTTCTCGAAGGTTGTAGCGGGCGCTGCTCCAGCGTGGGAATTCCTGGGCATCCCCACGGCCTAGACCCACAGGTGGGACTGTCCGTTCAGGCAGTGCCTTTCGGCTGTTTTATAACGCTTTCCTGAGAGGTACAAACATTCCCAGGCAGATTCTAGCAAGAAGCACCATGGCGACCCGATTCCCACACATGTCCTTGGGCTTCATTAACTCACAACTTGTTCATACAGCTCAGGAGGCCTTAACCCAGCTCATCGCCGGTTAGAACCAGCCCAGCGCCGGCTCCAGCCGAGCCACCTGCAAGAAACAGCAGAGGGAACTAAGGGTCGCCCCTGACAGGGGGGCATGTATCCATCTGGCTACACATTTTTCTACCCCCTTAGGGGCCGCACATTACATCTTGTAATACTTCTCTTTTTTCTTTACAGATATTCTTGCTGATTTCTTTGTTTGTCTGCAGTTACCCCAATAATCCCTATACTTTTGTTCTGTAAACATGCTAAGTTCCAGTAACTTTTTCCCTTCATGAATTAATATTCACTTTATTCCAGTATGAAGAGTAACATCAGCATCAAATTTCTTACAAGTGCGTGTTCATAAATATCCTGTTATATATCATGCCTCGGTTTCAGATTTCAGTACTGTACATACACAATTTTTATTTTGCTTAGGGTCGAATTATTCTCTTTTGCTCTCAGATTTGGCTTTTTCTTTACCTCTCCTTTCTGCATTGGAGGCTCAGAATTGAGCCTAGTAGCTTTGTTTGCTGACAAGATATATTCATTATGAGCAGGGTTTGCCATCTCCTATTAACTAGATCATTTGCAGACACTTTCTGACATTCTCTTAGCTCCAAAGTTCTCAGCAACTCAGAGACCGTGTCTTCAAGGAACACAGTTAACTTCCACCAGAGGTCTGATTACCATTTACTTTGTAGTTGTGCTTGCAAAACTGACAGCAAAACCGCAACCTATTGTGGCTTCTCTCTCAAGTGCACAAGATCTAACTTTATTTTATACTCACAGATTCCTTGTATCCTTATCAAAGGAACAATCTGATTTTTGTTACCCGAAAAATAAATTTAGAACCCATCCCCATTTTCTTGATTTTGGCTGTCCCAGGTGTCAGCCACAATTGGATCCTTATAAAGCATTGGAGTGCCTTAAATGCCAAATACACAAAGCCAAACAACACTAGTTACCTGGGTCTGGCAAAAATGTTTGATCAAGTTTTGCAACTTTGAATGAACTGGCATTACCAAAAACCAAACCGGCCCAATCCATTCAAAGCCCACCAGATTCACAAACTTACAATGGAGAAATTGCATTTCCTTCTATAGATTTGAGCAGTTAAATTTCAATAGAACCCCTTCTTTTCTTTTAGCAAATTTAACAAATCACTCCGGGACTCCAGGCATCTGTGCCTAATGGAGAAAAGAAAGTGACTCACAAGTTGTGTTGTAGTATTCCCCCTGGAGAATACACAACTCTTAGGGTATGTCTACACGACAGAGGAAGACCGAAGGTGGACTTTCGCTCTCCCCTGGTTCAAATTAGCATTTGAGCTAAGACAGCTAAATCAAAGTGAGAGGGGTGCCCCAGTCAATGCAGGTGACCCTCATTTCATGAAGAGTAAGCGAAGTCAAAGGAAAAATGTGTTCCTCCTTCGACTTCCTGCTCTGCAGAAAGCATCAAAAGCCAATTTAACCTATTTTGACTTCGGCTACGCAATTACTGTTGCTGAAGTTGCCTAGCTTAATTTGGCCTTAGCCCGCAGTTTAGACGTACCCTAGAAATCAGAAATTGGTAGTTCCTTGAGGTGAAGCAGTGGATAACTTTTGTGAGGAAGAACAAGGGGACAGTGAGGGTGGAGAATTCGAGATCTGTTCAAGTGAAAGGTTGGAGAACTCCTGAGGGTAAAGTTTTGCCAATGCTTGAGGTGAAGGGTTGGGGACCCTTTGAAGTGATGGTTTTGAAACCCCTGGAGGTGGAGAAGTGGAGAATGCTTGAGGTGAAGGGTTGGGGACCTTTGAGGTGATGGTTTTGAAACCCCTGGAGGTGGAGAAGTGGAGAATGCTTGAGGTGAAGGGTTGGAGAGCTTTGAGGTGATGGTTTTGAGACCCCTGGAGGTGGAGAAGTGGAGAATGCTTGAGGTGAAGGGTTGGAGAGCTTTGAGGTGATGGTTTTGAAACCCCTGGAGGTGGAGAAGTGGAGAATGCTTGAGGTGAAGGGTTGGGGACCCTTTGAGGTGATGGTTTTGAAACCCCTGGAGGTGGAGAAGTGGAGAATGCTTGAGGTGAAGGGTTGGGGACCCTTTGAGGTGATGGTTTTGAAACCCCTGGAGGTGGAGAAGTGGAGAATGCTTGAGGTGAAGGGTTGGGGACCCTTTGAAGTGATGGTTTTGAAACCCCTGGAGGTGGAGAAGTGGAGAATGCTTGAGGTGAAGGGTTGGAGAGCTTTGAGGTGATGGTTTTGAGACCCCTGGAGGTGGAGAAGTGGAGAATGCTTGAGGTGAAGGGTTGGAGACCTTTGAGATGACGGTTTTGATACCCCGAGAAGTGGAGAAGTGGAGAATGCTTGAGGCGAAGGCTTGGACATCTCTGATGGAGAACTGGAGTAGAGATCGCAGACCTCTTAATTCTCGGCTGCGTGGTGGGGCATGGGCGGGAACCCTGCCTCTCAAAGATACACACACCTTAGGAAATCCCATCCAGCAAGGGTCTAGTGGTGCTGGGGATCTGATGCTTTCCAGTCTCCCCCTCCAAACACCGTTCTCACAGGAAGGGAAGAGGGAGAAGAAGAGCCCAGCACTTCAAGAAGGCTCCGTCTCGACTTCCTTTTCCGCTCGTGTGAACAGGAGTACAAGGCCGCTTCTCTGGCCTTCCCCTCCCTGGAGCATGAGCCTGAGGAGGGACAGAGAAGGGAGGAGAGAGTCCCTGGACCTGCCCTTCCCACTGTGGAACGGGGGAGAGGAACCCGTTGGAGTCCCCCTGGCCTGGGAGGGAAGGAAGAACCACAAAGGGGAGGAGGCAGCAGAATAGCTGGGGGTTGGAATACGGGCACGTCCGTCTGGCTTTTGCACTTTGCTTTTGTGCCTTTCGTAGGGGGCAGTGAGGGCGTGATCCCTGTTTGGTGATTTCCTCCCTCCGGTGTCCTCAGCCCTTGGACAACTTCACATTTCAGGTCTCTCTAGAGGCAAAAGACAGTCCCTCTAAGATGGAGTTCTAGCAGTCTTATTACTTCTGAAGCTGCACTCCCAGCTCCATCTCCCGCACTCTGGCTCCACTAGCTGCTCTCCCGGCTCCATCAGCTGCACTCTCAGCTCCCTCTCCTGCACTCTGGCTCCACTAGCTGCTCTCCTGGCTCCATCAGCTGCACTCCCAGCTCCATCTCCCGCACTCTGGCTCCACTAGCTGCTCTCCCGGCTCCATCAGCTGCGCTCTCAGCTCCATCTCCCGCACTCTGGCTCCACTAGTTGCTCTCCCGGCTCCATCAGCTGCGCTCTCAGCTCCATCTCCTGCACTCTGGCTCCACTAGCTGCTCTCCCGGCTCCATCAGCTGCGCTCTCAGCTCCATCTCCCGCACTCTGGCTCCACTAGTTGCTCTCCCGGCTCCATCAGCTGCGCTCTCAGCTCCATCTCCCGCACTCTGGCTCCACTAGTTGCTCTCCCGGCTCCATCAGCTGCGCTCTCAGCTCCATCTCCCGCACTCTGGCTCCACTAGTTGCTCTCCCGGCTCCATCAGCTGCACTCTCAGCTCCCTCTCCTGCACTCTGGCTCCACTAGTTGCTCTCCCGGCTCCATCAGCTGCACTCTCAGCTCCATCTCCCACACTCTGGCTCCACTAGTTGCTCTCCCGGCTCCATCAGCTGCGCTCTCAGCTCCATCTCCTGCACTCTGGCTCCACTAGTTGCTCTCCCGGCTCCATCAGCTGCGCTCTCAGCTCCATCTCCTGCACTCTGGCTCCACTAGTTGCTCTCCCGGCTCCATCAGCTGCTCTCTCAGCTCCATCTCCTGCACTCTGGCTCCACTAGTTGCTCTCCCGGCTCCCTCTCCTGCACTCTTGGCTACAACAGCTCTGCTCTGGGCTCCGCCAGCTGGGCTTTGGTTTTCCCATGAAACATTTAAAGCTTGTCTTATCTCAAAAGATACGTCCTCATTGCTAAGACCTGTCACAAATGTTTGCGGTGCGGCGAGGTAGTCGTTGTTAAGGCCTTTCTCAATTAATTTCCGGATTGCCTCATTCTGCTGTTTGTCCAGATAGTCGGTGGCCTGCTTCCGGAGTCTCTCCCTGCTTTGGGACACATTCATGGTGACCCTTTCCCTGCAACAGTTCCTGCACCAGAATATGAACACGCCAAGGGCAATGCCCCCTACGGCCCCAAGCCCGGCGATCTGCAGGGATAAAATCAAGACGTTAAAACTTGTCAGTCGCGCTCGACTTTTTCTCTTTCCCATTCTGGTGTCTCTCGCCCCCAAGTAATTCTCCTTCACATCCCAAGGACCATCCAGCCCCCCCACACACTGAACTCTCTGCACACAGCCCCGCAGCCCCTGCCCTGAGACCCCCGCCACACTGAGCTCTCTGCCCCAAGCCCCCCAGCCCCTGCCCCGAGCCCCTCCCCACATTGAGCTCTCTGCCCCAACCCCCCAGCTCCTGCCCCGAGCCCCTCCCCACATTGAGCTCTCTGCCCCAACCCCCCCAGCCCCTGTCCCGAGCCCCTCCCCACACTGAGCTCTCTGCCCCAAGCCCCCCAGCTCCTGCCCTGAGACCCCCCCACATCAATCTCTCTGCACACAGACCCCCAGCCCCTGCCCCGAGCCCCTCCCCACACTGAGCTCTCTGCCCCAACCCCCCCAGCCCCTGCCCCAAGCCCCTCCCCACACTGAGCTCTCTGCCCCAAGCCCCCCAGCTCCTGCCCTGAGACCCCCCCACATCGATCTCTCTGCACACAGCCCTCCACTCCTGCCCTGAGCCCCCTCATGAGCTCTCTGCCCCCAGTTCCCACCCCCTGCTCTGACCCCCCCACTCTGAGCTCTCTGCCCCCAAATACCCACTCCTGCCCTGATCCCCCCACACTGAGTTCTCCCTCCTCAGCCCCCGATCCCTGAGCCTGAGCCCCCCCCACTGAGCTCTCTGCCCCCAGCTCGCCACCCCCTGCCCTGAGCCCCCTCCCCACACCGAGCTCTTCCTCCCCAGCCCCCCACCTCCTGTCCTGGGACCCCCACACTGAGCTCTCTGCCCTCACTCCAGCACCCTCTTCCCTGAGCCTCCCAACCCTCCCAGCCCCCTGACCTTACAGCTTCACCCCCACCCTCAGGCCTAAGTCTGCAGCCCACAACCCCTTTGCTGTCCTTTGAAGTACGCCCCCTCCCTGCCCATAGAGGCAGCCAGGGAGGGAATCAGCTAGTTCGACTAGACTTTAACATCCTCAACCTGCTCTTCAGTATCTCCAGTGATGGAGACTCCACAACCTCCCTCGGCAATTTCTTCCAGTGTTGAACCACCCGGACAGGTAGGAAGTTTTTCCTTGTGTCCAACCTAAATATTCCTTGATTCTTGTCCTGTCCTCAGAGGCCAAGGAAAACCATTTTTCTCCCTCCTCCCTGTGACCCCCCTTTTAGATACCTGAAAACAGCTCTCACGTCCCCTCTCATTCTTCTCCTTTTCAAACTAAACAAGCCCATTTCTTTCAGCCTTCCCTCCTAGCTCATGTTCTCTAGACCTTGCATCAATTTTGTTGCTCTTCTCTGGACCCTCTCCAATTTCTCCCCAGCTTTCCTGAAATGTGGTGCCCAGAACTGGACACAGTCCTCCAACTGAAACCTAATCAATGTATGTGCTCATATATGGAGCAGCCGGTGGCGGATCCTGATTTCCTCTCATTTATGAACATCAACTATTTTTTTTTTCTGCTCAATCAAACACACACAAGGCAAAACGCCAGAGCAAAAAGGGGCAGGATGAGAGCAACGTTATTTCCTCTCTCGGGGCAGGTGGATCTTACCTGGGAATAGTGATAAGGAGTACTCCCTGGTTGTGGGTTACCTGCAATGCCATTCGTCTGAGGTGATGTCCACTCACAGTCAACATATTTCCCATCCAGAAGCACAATAATTATCCACAAGCCAGCAGGTACCGTAGCCTTTAAACAAATGCTGCAGAGTCTTTTACAGTTTTTCATTTTACAATCTGTGAATTTTATCCAAAAGGCCTTGCCTCCGCAACACCTGTAGCATTCACAGCATTTTGAAGGAATCTGGACAACCATGCCTAATAGAAACAAAGCGAAGGGTGGTATGAGGATATAGCAAAGGCTGTAAACACGTCTCCACTTTTTGTCTTCTGGGCATTTGAAATTTGGATCTATTGAGTGTTCCAACACCACCAAAACGAGGGAGTACGCTGACGTCGATATGACCATGAAGTGGTTTTGCCATAGTTTTAAGAACTTGCCGTTAATCCCCATGCTGATCTGGGCTGACACTGTCGCCTGCTCACCGTTCACTGTCAGCTCTCAAGACTAAATGTGGTCAGATCTATGAATCGTTGCAGCCCATGAGGAAGGAGGAAAGTGAAACTCAGTGCTTTCCACCATAACACGTAATCAGCTCTGGCACTGTGTTAGCACCTTAAAAGGCCTGGCAGTGGACTGGTGTCTGCACAAACCTCCAATTCGCAAAGCCGGCAGGTTTCAAGCGAACCAGCAGGACAGAAATCTGAGTCTAGTTCTTCACAGCAGTCGGTTCTAACTTTGCAAGGGAAATCATTTTCTCTGCCATAAAACGATCGTTCCTTTCCAGGTGTCGAATACACACCCCTGCAGGTAGAATGTCTGGCTGGTGGTCAATTCTAGGGCTGGTTTTGTTCAACATTATTATGAATGACCCAGATGAGGGGATAGGTTGCACCCCCAGCAAGTTCACAGCTGACACTAAGCTAGGGGGAGAGGTAGATACGCTGGAGGGCAGCGATAGGGTCCAGAGTGACCTAGACAGATTAGAGGATTAGGCCAAAAGAAATTGGATGAGGTTCAACAAGGACAAGTGTAGAGTCCTGCACTTGGGACGGAAGAATCCCTAACATTGTTACAGGCTGGGGACCGACTGACTGAGTAGCACAGTGGTCCCCAAACTTTTGGGGCAGGGCTACTCATGCGCCGGGCATCCAGGGGCGGGGCCACACACGCACCCGGGGGCGGGGCCGTGCATGTGCCTGGGGGCGGGGCCACCCATACGTTGCGCGCCCGGTGCTGGCACCACCCATGCGCCGCACTCCTGGGGCCGGCACTGCCCATATGCCGCGCGCCCGGGGCCAGCACAGCTCTTGCACCACGCACCCGGGGGCAGGGCCACCCAAACAGCTGCGCACCTGGGGGTGGGGCCCCCATGTGCTGCACGCCGGGGGCTGATGCTGCCCATACGCTGTGAGTCCAGGGGGCCGGCACCGCCCATGTGCTGTGCGCCCAGGGGCGAGTCCGGCCCCGTTCACTCGGTGGGAGGACAGACATGGCCCGGCGGGAGCCATGCCGCCCGCGGGCACCGCGTTGGGGACCACTGGGCTACACCATTGATAATCATCAAAGTTCCCATAATATAAGAACTAGAGGACACCAAATGAAATGAATGGGTGGCTGGTTTAAAACTAATAAAAGGAAGTTCTTCTTCACACAGCACGTAGTCAACCTGTGGAACTCCTTGCCAGAGGAGGCTGTGAAGGCTAGAACTATAACAAAGTTTAAAGAGGAGCTGGATATATTCATGGAGGTTCGGTCCATAAAAGGCTATTAGCCAGGGGATAAAATGGTGTCCCTGGCCTCTGTTTGTCAGAGGCTGGAGAGGGATGGCAGGAGACAAATCTCTTGATCCTTGTCTTCGGTCCACCCCCTCTGGGGCAGCTGGTGCTGGCCACTGTTGGCAGACAGGATACTGGGCTGGATGGACCTTTGGTCTGACCCAGTCTGGCTGTTCTTATGTTCTTAAGTTACAGGAAGGCAAAGAAAGAAAAGTACTTTGTGAGATTCCCATGTTAGTGTGTATCGGACCCTTGTTTCCCTGGAAGCACCTGCTCGGGAGAGAATTGAATGGCACCCAACTGGTGAGCAGAGTGCCCACACCTAGGTGTTGTGTTTCTTTGGCTGGTGCACCTTTGTGCATGTCTTGGTGCACATCAGAAAAATTATTCCACACCAGGATGGAAAAAAATCGGCGTCTGGATGGAAAGGATGAGAGGGAACACTGAACTCAAACCTGTGTTTGCTGCAGATCTTTCTTCTCAAACAACTCACATAGACAGCTGCGGCTTTTCGAATGGCGGCATCATTAAATCATCATCATAATGATGCTTTAATGATGAGAGTATCCAGTGCCATCCCACTGATGAGCAGAGCGCCCACAGCTAGGTGTTGTGTTCTTCTGCTGGTGCACCTTGACACATGTCTTGGTGCACATTGAAAAAAAATTATTCTGCACCGGGATGGAAAAAAAATCGGCACTTGGATGGAAAGGATGAGAGGGAACATTGAACTCAAACCTGTATTTGCTGCAGATCTTTCTTCTCAAACAACTCACATAGACAGCTGCAGCTTTTCAAATGGAGGCATCATTAAATCGTCATCATGACGATTGCAATTGATTTTTAAAACATTTTAAAAGCCTCCCCTAGCTGGGAGGCCACTTGCTGAAGAAACCCGTGTCCACGGCTTCAAAACCTGTTCTTACCAATAAAATCCTAGCATGACAGAGATGGGGAGGGGGTACATATATTTTATTTGGAGCCCTTTCGTTACCCAAGAAGCCCCAGTGTCACTGAGCGATTAATCGGTGTTTTCTCGTTGCCGGAATCATCCCTCGGGTTGGAAAAGAGCGGTGTTCTTTGCCAACAGCAAGAAATGTGCAAAACTTGCAAAACAAAAAACTGGCAAAACTTTTCCTGTTTTTGCTTCTAAGCGGGAAGGCTCTGAAAGTCAAACTTCCTGCTTTTAGGGGCTCCCTGTCCGGCCTCCTGTCCTTCTGGGCAGATCCTTTGACCTCCCTCCATCAGGCTACAGAGGCCGGGTGACTGTCCCCCACCCCACGCCCCCTGCAAAGCAGCACAGACACTGAACCAGTTTAGGAAAACAAGCCTCAACAGGGAGCAACCCCCCAAATCAATGCATAAGGACATCCCCACAGACCAGGGGAGAAGGGGCAGGACTTGGAGCTGGAGAAGGTCTGAGGTGTGAACCAACCTTCTTGGCAGTGGGTGGGAGTGGTCTAGAGCAGTGTTTCTCAACCAGCAGTATGAGTCCCCTTAGGGGTACTCGAGAGAAGTCCGGGGGGTACGTCCACGCCACTGCAATGTGGAGAAAACTGAATTTTGGCTTTCAGTTTTACGGCACGTTGTTATTTCTGTATTTTTTACACCCCAAAATGTCATCTCCCACCTGGCTACGATGAAGTGGTTTAAACCAATGTGTTGCAAAGGTAGAAAAAAAATTGTGTGTCTGAAAACTGTAGGCACTGGGGGTACTTCTAGGTTTTTTTTAAAGGGGTACTTTATAAAAAAAAAAAGGTTGAGAAACACTGGCTTAGAGAAAGCTCATTACGAAAGCTCATCACCTAATAAACCATCTTGTTAGTCTTTAAAGTGCTGCATAGTCCTGTTTTTTGTTTCAGCAAGACCAGACTAACACGGCTACATCTCTATGGCTTAGAGAAGTGTTTCTTCTCCTTTTTCAAAAAAAAATTGTAAGCACCTCCTTTAAAAAATTATGTCCCCCTTTTTTAAAAAAAAGATAAGTATTCCCTTTTAAAAAGAATTATAAGTATCCCCAGTACCTACAGTTTTCAGACAGTCGTGCGGTTTGATTTATTTTAGATCCAAGGGAAACCAGGACACTTCAAGGCTACTTAACCACTTTCTGATTTATTGCAGACTTTAAGCCGTTATACGGTTACAAGCCTGAAGCACAACGACTCTACAATTTAAACCTTAAATACTATACATTCGAAAGCAATTCATACATAGATTCCTAGAATCAGAGAGTTGGAAGAGACCTAAGGAGTCATCAAGTCCAGCCCCCTGCCCAAAGCAGGACCAACCCCAACTCAACCATCCCAGCCAGGGCTTGGTCAAGCTGAGACTTAAACACCTCTAGGGATGGAGATTCCACCCCCTCCCCATGGAACCCATCCCAGTGCTTCCCACCCTCCTAGGGAAATCGTTTTTCCTAATATCCAACCTAGACCTCCCCCACTGCAACTTGAGACCATTGCTCCTCGTTCTGCCACCTGCCCCCACTGAGAACAGCCTCTCTCCAGCCTCTGTGGAACCCCCTTCAGGGAGTTGAAGGCTGCTACCAAACCCCCCCTCGCTCTTCTCTTCTGCAGACTAAACAACCCCAAATCCCAGACGGCGCAAAGCAATGCAAAAGCAACGACTAACAGATCTCCTATATACAATAACAAAGCCGCATTCACTGATGCTTCACCTGTATGCTACCAACAGTGGCAGGTGGGTGGGCGTGGCACAGTTTTTTCCCACGTGTCGGGACACCACCACTGACGTACCCGGTGTGACGGGCCTAATCACTTCTAGTTAGATCGAGCAGGACGTGTGGGTCGTTCCAGCCCATCCCTCCCACCAATTGTTCTTACTAAGCCCAATTTATAGCCAGGCGAGACTTGATCGTTGTAATACTATTTACCACTTGATTCCGTGGTGTGTAGGATATGTCAAATGCCCAGTGCCCTGTTTGGGGTGCATCCTGCTATCCATGATGTTACTGTGATATGTACGGTGTGATGTAGTGTTGGTACCTTGCTCGTTGCTAGGCTGGGCTGCGGGTGACCCCCACTGGCTGCTGTCTGTACCACGGCCCAGCAGAGCAGCTGATGGGTCAGGGAGGTAACCTGTTCGACTGGTTACCTCCCAGGGAGGGGAACAAAGGGAGAAGGTGGAGTGCAGCCCTGGCTGGGGGGCAGGGCTGGAAGTGGGGCAGTTTCTGTCTGGTATCATGAAGGAAGCAGCCTAAGCAACGGGGGCTGGGATTTAGGGGCCCAGTCTCCCCCATCTCAAGGGGGGCTGAGGCATCCTAGGCCTGCCCTGTAACCAGATGACATCTGTGCTGTGCTGTATCCTGGAGAAGCAATAAACTCCCTCTGTTCTACCGACTGGTGGAGTCTGTTCGTGCCACTACGGGGGTGCAGGAACGGGGGACCCTGACGCATTGTCACAGTGGTGTCAGGGGTGGGATGCACTGCACCCCGTGGAGGGAGCTCCCAGGGAATCGTGGGGCACCACAGCACTAGACTGGTGAGTCCGCACCGAGGGGACCGGCGGGGAGATGGCCTACACCCGACTCCTGAGGGCAGACCTGGTGGGGCTGTGCAGAGAGAGGGGCCTGCCCGTGGGAAAAGCAACCAAGGCCCAGCTGATTGCCCGGCTGGAGGAGAATGACCAGCCACGGGGCCGGGATCCTCTCCCAGTGGCGAGCAGCCAGACCCCCCCCCCCCCCCGAGCATCTCAGGCTCCCAGAGGGGGCGGAGAACTGAAGCCCACTGGGGAGATGGGACAGCTTCCCAGGGAAGCCCTGCCAGCCGCAGTTCGTCCAGGGCAGGGGCCAGCCCAGCAGAGCTGCAGTGGATGGAGATCCAGCTGTGGATGAAGGAATTAGAAGTACAGGAGCGAGAGAAGGAGTGCCAGGACCATAAAGAGCAGCGACAGCATGAGTTGGCCATGGCAGAGCGGAGAAGCGTTAGGGCCCCGGCTGTGATGAGTGGGGAGGGGCCCTAGGGTCCCAGGGCGGCCAGACGCTTGAAGAAGCTCATGGTGGCCCAACTGAAGGACGTGGGCGACATAGACGGGTTCCTCAGCTCCTTTGAGAGGGCCTGTGGACTGCAACGGGTCCCCCCAGATGACTGGCTACAGGAGCTCATCCCTGCACTGAACCAGGAGGCTGCCGGGGTGCTCAATCAGCTGGAGGACCTACAGCCAGGGGATTACAACCAAGTCAAGGAGGCCCTGCTGCACAAGTTCGGGCTGACCCCCGAGATGTACAGGAAGGAGTTCCTGGGAGTGCAGAAGGGGCCACGGGAGACCTATGTGGATCTGGCCTCCCGCCTGGCGCAATACTGCCGCAAGTGGGTGTCTGGAGCCGGAGCCCAGACCGCAGAGGACCTGCTCAAGCTGGTCATGATGGAGCAGTTCTATGAAGCCTGCACACCCAGCCTGAGGCTGTGGCTCAAGGACCGAAGTCTGGAGAACCTGAGGTCTCCTTCCACCCCATGATTCTATGATAACCAGCTGAAAAACAGCCGATGTGACAAAGAGCAATTTCCGCTTCTACCACACGGGCGCAGCACCAACAAACTTTTTCCACAGCAAAACCAAAGTGTAAAAAACACAGCGACCTCCCCTCGTTCTGAACAGCACACCGAGGGGGGAAATGTACAAGGCTTTCATGAAGCACATTTTTTTAAAAAAGCAACCCATGCTGTCTTCTGTAATGTTCAGAAAAACTGAATGTGCCTTTCATCTTGGTCTCAATAAAAATATTTTTTAAAAACTCTTTACAACCATTTTCTTTCCAAAATAAACCCCTGGTTTTGTAAATCATTACTCAGCTGACCAAAATTAGCTTAAACGTCTAGTGCAGGTTCTGAACTTCAGAACAGCCAGACGGGGTCAGACCAAAGGTCCATCCAGCCCAGTGTCCTGTCTGCCGACAGTGGCCAATGCCAGGTGCCCCAGAGGGAGGGGACACAACAGGGAATCCTCATGTGATCCCTCCTCTGTCACCCACCTCCAGAGAAACAGGCTATGTCTATACTAGTCCCCTAGTTCGAACTAGGGAGGCTAATGTAGGCATTCGAAGATGCAAATCAAGCCCGGGATTTAAATATCCCGCACTTGATTTGCATCTTCCCGGCCGGTCGCCATTTTTTAAATTTATAAGTCCGGTCTAACTACCCGCGTCTATACCTGGCAGGGACCCAGTAGTTCAAGTTAAAGTCCAAGTTCAAACTACCTGTTATTCCTCCTGGAATGACAAATTTGTTTAAACAATTTCATCGTAGCCAGGCCAGCGATGACATTTTTGGGTGTAAAAAGTACAAAAATAATAAAGCTGTAAAACCTAAAATCAAAGTTCAGTTTTCTCCACATTTCAGTGGTATTGACGTACTCCCCGGACTTCTTTCAAGTACCCCTGAGAGGACTCGTACCACTGATCTAGACGGTGCTTGGTCCTGTCGTGCGGGCAGGGGGTGGGACTCGATGACCTCTCGAGGACCCTTCCGGCTCTGTGATCCTATCAAGATGCTTTTACACCAAGTCACAGCTTTGTTCAGTCTCGAGCCCACCGCTGGTTGGTGAGCTCCCCCGAATTGGTATCGTTCCCCCACTCCGGAGAGGTCCTGAGGGATCTAATGGCAAATCTCAGGGGGCCGGCCCGCCCCCTGTCCGGGTGATTGAAAAAGGGCCCAGACCCCTCCCAGTTTTTTCCTTTGCTGCACCCAGGGAGGGACAAGGATAGGGCAATCCAAAGCACGACCGTGCTCATCAATAACCTCAGTGCCTGAGCCAAACCCGGCCAGGCAGGAAGCGGTGTTGTGGTTTGGAGCTGGATGTCTGGCAGCCGGAGATCTCCCCGGGCCGCGTGTGTGATGACCCACAGAGATGATGACAGAGACACTGTGAGGAGTTCTCCCTTCCTCCTGCCCCCTCTGGGTTTGCCTGGGCTCAGCGCGTGGGCTGCGACAATCTGCTGAGCCGATATTTCTGTCCGTGAGCAAAGCCACAGAGGGTTCCTCCCAGGCGCTGGCAGGGGCAGGACACGGCTGTGTCAGGTCTACACTCGGCCGGCGGGTCAGCATAAGGTGCACAACGTCAGCGACCCAGAATGCATCGCTGCTTTCAGCTTCCCTTCAGCCGAGCCGCCCTGGTGTCTGCCCCAGTGGGAGGCCGACAGGAGCCCACCGGCGACCCCCATTCCCCGCAGAACAAGGAGCACTGGAAGCTGGCGGTCGCTGCCCTCTGCATCCGATTCATGGGTCTGTACGAGAATCATCGAATCCCAGGGCGGGCAGGGACCTCAGGAGACATCGAGTCCAACCCCCTGCCCAAAGCAGGACCAACTCAACTCAACCATCCCAGCCAGGGCTTGGTCAAGCCAGAACTAGGGATGGAGATTCCACCCTCCTCCCTAGGGAACCCATCCCAGCGCTTCCCCACCCTCCCTGGGAAATTGTTTTCCTCATCTCCAAAATAGCCCTCCCCCACTGCAATGTGAGCCCGTTGCTCCTTGTTCTGCCACCTGCCCCCACTGAGAACAGCCTCTCTCCAGCCTCTTTGGACCCCCCCTTCAGGTAGCTGAAGGCTGCTCTCAAATCCCCCCTCGCTCTTCGCTTCTGCAGACTAAACAAGCCCAAATCCCTCAGCCTCTCCTCATAGGTCATGTGTCCAGCCCCTGAATCATTTTGGTTGCCCTGCACTGGACCCTCTCCAATACATCCACATCCTTTCTGTAGTGGGGGGCCCAGAACTGGACACAACACTCCAGATGTGGCCTCTCCAGACCCAAATAACCCCCCTTCAGGGAGTTGAAGGCTGCTATCAAATCTCCAGTGCTGTGTGACCGGCCGTACAATTATAGACCAGTGTAATTGACAGAGACATTGGGGGTTGGACGTATTCAGACCTTCCCGGCTGGTTTTAACATGGATTCCTAATCAATGTTTTCCCATTTTGAGGTGTATTTGAGGGAGAGTTTGATGTCTGACGTCTACAGAGAAGCCATAAATAGGGTTATTCCCCTTTATTCGGCTCTGGGGAGGCCACATCCGAAGTATTGTGTCCAGATCTCCCCCCCCCCCACACACAGAAAGGATGTAGACACATTGGAAAGGGTCCAACGGAGGGCAACCAAAATGATTGGGGGGATGGGGCCCATGACCTACGGGGAGAAGCTGAGGGATTCGAGTTTGTTCAGTCTGCAGAAGAGAAGAGCGAGGGGGGATTTGAGAGCAGCCTTCAACTCCCTGAAGGGGGGTTCCAAAGAGGCCGGAGGGAGGCTGTTCTCAGTGGGGGCAGGTGGCAGAACGAGGAGCAACGGGCTCACGTTGCTGTGGGGAGGTCTAGGTTGGAGATTAGGAAAAACGATTTCCCTAGGAGGCTGGGGAAGCACTGGGATGGGTTCCCTAGGGAGGGGGTGGAATCGCCATCCTTAGAGATGTTTAAGTCCCGGTTTGATTGAGCTGGGGTTGGTCCTGCTTTGGGCAGGGGGCTGGACTGGATGTCTCCTGAGGTCTCTTTCCACCTGGTGTTTATATGATTGCCAGCTGAAAAACAGATGATGTGACAGAGCAATTTCCGCTTCTACCACACGGGCGGAGCACAAGCCAACTTTTTTCACAGCAAAACCAAAGTGTAAAAAACACAGCGACCTCCCCTAGTTCTGAACTGCACAGGGAGGGGGAAAATGTATGAAGCTATCAATGAAGCACATTTTTAAAAAAAAACAACCGAAACCATCTTCTGTAATGTTCGGAAAAACTGAACGTGCCCTGCTTCTTGGTCTCAATTAAAATATTTTTTTAAAAACCCTAAAACCATTTTCTTTCCCAAATAACCCTCTAGTTTTTTAAATCATTACTCACACCAAAATTAGTTTAAGTGTCTAATGCAGATTCTGAACCTCAGAACAGCCAGACGGGGTCAGACCAAAGGTCTGTCCAGCCCAGCGTCCTGTCTGCCCACAGTGGCCAATGCCAGGTGTCCCAGAGGGAGTGAACAGAACAGGGAATCCTCACGTAATCCCTCCCCTGTCACCCACCTCCAGAGAAACAGAGGCCAGGGACACCATCCCCACCCATCGGGGCTAATAGCCATTGACAGACCTAACCTATCTAGCTCTTTTTAGAACCCTGTTAGAAGCCCCAGTCTTCACCACATCCTCTGGCAAGGAGTTCCACAGGTTGGGACCTTTTGTGTGTGTTTAACCTGCTACCTATTAATTTTACTTGATGCCGGTCACTGAAGAAGTGGGCCGTGCCCACAAAAGCTCATGGCACCATCTACATGTTTTGTCAGTCTTTAGAGTGCTACCAGCTATCGGTGCCTTTAAGTGTCTCCTGTTTCAGACTAACTCGGCTCCCCCCTGAAGCCTAGTTCTTGTGTCACAGGAGCAAGTCAACAATGTTTCCTACATAAGAACGGCCAGACTGGGTCAGACCTAAGGTCAATCTAGCCCAGTGTCCTGTCTGCCCACAGTGGTCAATACCAGGTGTCCCAGAGGGAGGGAACACAACAGGGAATCCTCACGTGATCCTTCTCCTGTCATCCATCTCCAGACAAACAGAGGCTAGGGACACCATCCCTGCCCATCCTGGCCAACAGCCATTGATGGACCTAACCTCCACGAATCTGTCTAACTCTTACCAGCAATGACATTTTATGCAACCAGTTGATTTAATTGTCTATTTCGGGTGTTCCAAGGATTCATCTTCCTCTCTTCCTATTATGTGTCTGGACCCTCCAGTTTTCTCCCACCTCCACTCTTATCCTTACATCCTGCTCCCTCCAGACTCTAAGGTTGTACTACAAGAAAATTCCCAGGCCTTACTTCCCACGATCTAACCTGGTAACCCCACCCCCTTCTCACAACATCAAGTCAGCTACGGTTGTCCGCCCTTCCAGATTGGGTCTTCTGGAATTGGGTTGGCTATCTCCCAAGCTACTAACTGCCATGAATTTCTCTTGTCTATTTCAACAAAAAAGGCCTTGTCCTATTGAAAAGAGAACGTTTCACTAAACACGGCACATGCATAAAAACCATGGTGGGGACACACACACAACTCGTTTTGTCTCTTCCCATCTCATTGCTGCCCCAAACCATCTCCTTGGTCCTGTTTTGGGCAGGGGGTTGGACTCGATGGCCTCCCAAGGTCTCTTCTGAGACAAGGACACTAAGATTCTAACACGACAGAGGTCTTCTATCAGCCATGTTTCTTCAGGACGCTCGCTCCAAATTTTCCCTGGAAATTCCTGGCACTAGCCCTCCAGAAGAACAAAAAAGAGGGACGTGAAAAAACAAGTCGCCTTCACCCTTCCACGACATCGATTACTAGAATGGTAAAGTGATCGGGGGGGGCAGGGAGCAGGGGGTTTGATATTGTTCTCGGTCCCCTGGTCATGAGCACCCCCTCATCCAGCACCCTCCTCCTGGTGCTGGAGATGGCGGCTTTCACCAGGAGGAGGTTGACGAGGTCTCGCGACTTTGTGGGGCAACAGATGGGGTGCATGTAAATAAACAGGTGAGGGGAAAGGTGCAGCCAGAACCTCAATAAGAGGTTCTAGAGGAGCCGGAATAGGGGCTGCAACCTGGCGCAGTCAAAATATGCGTGTGCCGGATTTTCCCTCACGCCGCAAAAGGGGCAGGCGTCCGGGAGGGGAGGGAACCGCGCCACGTACATGCCCGTGCTCACAGTCTGATGGGCTGTGGGATTAAGTTGTAAGAAGTCTTAGATAGTCCCGCCACTTGATATGGGGGAGGGACACAAGGGTGAGAAAAAGTATCGTATGGAGCACTAGCACATACAAATGTTTTCCTAGGGCATGGTTCGAAAGCAGACCAGCTGCAGATCCTGCAGGATCTGGGGGTTGTAAACAAATTTCAGTTGTGTTGACATCCCCCGAAACTTATATTGAGGACCCCTAAGAGTACTTGTACCACTGGCTGAGAAACACTGGTCCAGTGTACATTGCAAATTGTTTAATGTCACGGCTTTTACAAACGTTAGAAAACCCTTGTTCTTTCTTGGAGTAAATTGCAAAACCGTTTTAGACGAAGCTTGTTTAAAGTTATAAAACGTTGTAAACAGCAATATTGCAATTCATATTGTGTTTCATCAGACAGCTTTCAAATTTACACCTCTCTCCCTTATCGTTAACTTCATGATCAGGGCTTTTGTTTAATGGTACAAGCGGAACCTCTCTAATCCAGAACCCTCAGGACGTGACTGTTTCTAAACTAGAGAATTCAGTGGACTTCGGAGGTCACTATTGTCTAGCAGCATTACCAACACTTCCACTGCTTGCTGCGCTGTTAGAGGAGTTTTAGGGATAAATTTGAACTAAATATCAACACAGAACACTGAGGCTACGTCTAGACTGGCATGATTTTCCGCAAATGCTTTTAACGGAAAAGTTTTTCCGTTAAAAGCGTTTGCGGAAAAGAGCGTCTAGATTGGCACGGATGCTTTTGCACAAAAGCACTTTTTGCGGAAAAACATCCGTGCCAATCTTGACACGGTTTTGCGCAAGAAAGCCCCGATCGCCATTTTTGCCATCGGGGCCTTTTTGCGCAAAACAGTTTTTAGCTGTCTACACTGTCCCTCTTGCGCAAATACATTTGCGCAAGAGGGCTTTTTCCCGAACGGGAGCATCATAGTATTTGCGCAAGAACACTGACAATTTTACATTAGATCGTCAGTGTTCTTGCGCAAATTCAAGCGGCCAGTGTAGACAGCTGGCAAGTTTTTCCGCAAAAGCGGCCGCTTTTGCGGAAAAACTTGCCAGTCTAGACACAGCCTGAGATCCAGGACTGGTGGCTGTAAACAAACTTTATGGGACCACGGAAAACTTGGCCGCACCCATGAAAAGTGGACTTCCTGCTAAATCAAATCATGCCAGATCATAGGAGTTTCTAGTCGAGAGAATTCTGGAGTAAAGAGTTTCAACCTCTAGCTAATCCACTTTTCACACCAAAGACGCTGGTTCAAATAAGCGTTATTCAAAAATTAACCCATGTTATCTTGCTGACTAAAAGTGCTGTCTTTTGTTTTTACATTCTTAACAAGCTCAAAACCACACGTTTCAGAACGCACGGTGCTGTGGAACTCAGTACCAACCTTTTTTTTTTTCTTTCATCAAAGTAATATGTAAAGTCTTTTATACTTTTGTATTTCACAGCACATCAGTGCACGCATCTGTGGGTAGCATAATTAGTCTTATATATTTTTAAAAATGTAAGAAGGCCTCAGATGCGTCCGTCCTGTAATAAATCATTGTTAGAAAGTGTCTAAAGCCCCACCAATATGAGAGTTATGTGTACACACATAAACAGCAAACTTTTCACAACACAAACATTCCACAAAGGCACCAAAAAGACTGATTCCTATGGAAACAAAATAGAATCGAGCTTTTCACTTCTAGTTGTGAAAAAGAGAGAAAAGTTAAGTAGAGACAACCTTCTTTCCTCGGTGTTCACATTTTCACAGAAGCTGGTTTTCTTGTGTGCTCTTTATAACTCCTAAAAGATGTTAACATGCCAAACAACTATGTTAGTTCAAAAATTTCCCAGGCTTAGAAAAAGGGGTGTCACTTCAAGTCACAAGGAAAGATGTTTATTTCACTGTTCCATGCGTATTTTGAATATAGCATCCCTAAAGCATATTTGCTTGCTCTTGATTTGTTTAAAAAAATGCAGAAGAAAAATGCATGTAGCTGTGGTGGGAAAAAACCCAGACCTCTTATCTTTGTGTTGACTTTTTCCCATAAGCTAATTTTCTTCTGTGTTTTGTGTGATTAATCTTTAATTCTTTAGGGCAAAATGCCTTTTCAAAGGCAGAAAACTGAGGGGGGGGGGAACAATTGTATAATTTGGTGATTTGTGGTTTAACTTAGGAGTGTGTCTGTATAACCCACACGCCTAGTGTGATTCACTGTTCTTTGCAGGGGCACCTAGACCACAGAGACTGCTAAGAACAAGAGATCTCTACAGCAGCGTTTCTCAACCTTTTTCTAAAAAAAAAAAGTAAGTACCCCCTTTAAAAAAATAAAATTAGAAGTACCCCCAGTTCCTACAGTTTTCAGACTCTGACGCATTTGTTGAAATAACTTAATCATAGCCAACTGAGGTGATGAAATGTTGGGGTATAAAAAGTACAAAAATAATAAAGCGCTGGAAAACGTACAACAAAAATTCAGTTTTCTCCTAATTTCTGTTGTGTTGACGTGCCCCCCAGACTTCTCCCGAGTACACCTAAGGGTACTCACACTGCAGCACAGGTTGAGAGCAAGGTGCCTTTTAGCTTAAAGGGTAGAGGCTCCTATACTCAGCTCCAGAAATCCCAGGTTCAAATCCACTTGGTGGTGGTTACATTTGCTCACTATTTTATTTTTAACTGAAACACGGGTTAAAAAAGTGTTAGATGGAAGGAAAATGTTTCATCAACAAGGCTTGTCCGTTAAAGTGTCTGTTCCTCTGCAAACCATAACATCAGTCTCACCTGTATTTGTTAAAAAGCGAGGGGGAAACAAACTTCAAGGCGGGGGCTGGGAGTCAGGGGGCAGCGGGTAAGGGGTGGGGTGCAGGAGTCAGGGCAGGGGGCTGGGAGGTTTGGAGGGGGCTGAGGCCAGGAAGGGTGCAGGATTTATGGGAGGGGGTGAGGAGCTCAGTGCAGGGGACTGGAAGATCTAGGGAGGCTCACCGGGGCCCCCCACAGCAGCGAGGGTGGGGCTTTTGGGGTGCAACTCCTCCTGGGGGGCACCGAGACCCTGCTGCCAGGCGGCTGGTGGCTCCTTTCAGAGGCCCCAGAGGCTGTTCCACCCAGCCCCGACCTGCATCTGGGGGGGTATAGGGCTCCACTTCCTCCTGGTGCGGCCACCCCACTGTGGCCACTCCGTAGCGCAACCGTCCCTTACTCTCACTGCCCCCTGTGGTCCCGGCAGAGCATAACTCCCCCTGCTCCCGGCCCCTCCCTTTCCCCAGTACAGGAACACACTCGGGTTCCAAGCACTTCCCGTTGTCCTGGCCCAACCAGACCCTGGCCTGGCTGTCAGTGGGGAGCAGAGGAAGCCACCTAGTCATTGTGGGGGCTCCCAGCTCTCTTGGTCTAGGGGGAGCTCTTGAACAAACAGGCTCACAGACAGGCACACGGATGCGCCGACGCTCTAAAATGTAGAGTGGAAAAAGCAGAGAGAACTCAAGAGGCCAGTAAATAAGCAGACCTGTGACACCGTTGGCATCATGGGGAACGTGGCGGGATAACACACATGACTGGCATATTTGGAAAGTCTCTGGGTAAAGATCAAAGGGCTAAAAAAAACCCAGGGTGATGTCACAGAATCCTGCAATACTAGAAGGGACCTCGAGGGGTCATCGTGTCCAGTCCCCTGCTCTCATGGCAGGACCAAGCACCGTCTAAACCAGTGTTTCTTAAACTGTGTTGCTGCAGCAGTCAGAGGTGTGTGCAGTGGAGAACAAACGAATTCAAAATGGCCACCCTTAAAGGGGCAGGCAACCTTTTTTTTTCTCAACAAAAAATCCTTGGTGTTCTGCCTAAAAAAAAATATTGTTTGATGTTCCTCAGTCTTAAAAAGTTTAAGAAACACTGGTCTAGATCATCCCTGACAGGTGTCTGTCCAAGCTGCTCTTAAGTAACTCCAGGGATGGAGATTCCACAACTCTCCTAGGCAACTTATTCCTGTCTTCCAGTGACACGTTAGGGGTCTCTTACAGACCACCTATGCAGAGAGAAGAGGTACATGCTGCTTTTTAAGAATGATTCACAAAGTCTTCCAAAGTGCAGAACTTGGTGGTGATGGGGGACTTCTGCTCTCCAGACATCTGTTGGGAAACTATCCCAGCAAGGAACTGATTATCCAAGACCTGCACACAATGCAGGCATTGGGCAAGTTTTTCATGCAGCTCACAGACAGCCTGTGGAACTCCTTGCCACAGGATGTTGTGTAGGCCAGGACATTAACAGGGGTTCAAAAAAAGAGCTAGATACATTCATGGAGGTGAGGCGATTGGCCAGGCTGCGTAGGAATGGTGTCCCGAGCCTCTGTATGTCAGAAGCCGGAAATGGGCGATAGAGCTGTGGTGGCCAACCCGTGGGTCGTGAGCTGCATGTGGCTCATGAAGAAAAAAATTGCATCTCTTGATGGAACCAGGATGGAACGTCCCCTTTTGTTGACAAAACCGTGTAGTCTAGACACACCCAAAGATATATCTAAAAGGACAAGATATAAAAGGACTTACAAAGTTTCTCTTAATACAAAGTTATATGAGAATGATACATGCTTATGTGGAAATGTTACAGAGATTTATCCCTCTCATGCAGCCAATCAGTCATCACATTGACTTTTTTAATGCTGCTTCATAGAGTGTTCTTCCAAGGGCTGCTCGACTCCCAAGGCATCTGTCTGTCCAGTCTTCTTTGCAATGAGCTCACTTCACAGGTATTGTCTTGGGTCTGGCTCCCAGCCCCTCTCCACCCTTGCAACTCCTTCTGGAGGTGCTCACCTTGCAGTCTCCGTTCACACCTCATTCATTTCACCAGGGATATCAAGGAAAGGGAAGAGATCTCTTCTTCTCCAAGCAAAAGAATATTTTCTGTACCTTAACTATTCCTAAGACCTATAGCATAAAGAGACAAGATCTATCTAATATAGAAAGGAGAATGTTTGTAAGTTTGTGCGCTAATAACTTGGACACTATAAGAGCTACTGCAACCAAACTTTCCATTGGATAACCTTTCATCCAGGAGAAGGTTTTAAGATACTTTTGGACCCAATCGGGACCGAGCTCAAGCTGTAAAAGTAAAAAAGGAACCTGCTTCACTGCGCTGTAGGGACCACCCTGCCCACCCTAGGTCCTGTGCCCACCGCCTGTGGCCCCCAGCACCATCCGGGAGTCACCCCTTCCTGCCTGTGAGGTTACATAAGCGACCCTCTTTCCCCTCTCCCCCCCACCCCGCTGTGCCGGCATGGAGTGCCCTGACCCCCATGCGCACAACGGCTCGGGCACCCACCCTGCCCCCCCACGGCACCTGCAGCCCTGGGCGTGAGCTGGGGCGCCCCTCCCACATGTAACCTCCCCTCCACCCGGGGCTGTGCCCCCCCCCTCCAGGGATGACGTGGACCTATATTTTAATCCCTATAGAAATCAGTGCAACTTTTCTACCGTTCAAAAAAAGCTAATGGACGACTTTTTTCTACATTTTGTTCCTCCGGTTTCTCGAGCAATGCCGAGTAATACCAGCTAGTATATATATAAAAGGATTGAAAAAGTTTCTCTTAATACAAAGTTATATGAGAAAGATACATGGTTATGTGGAAATGTTACAGAGATTTATCCATGGAATTAGGTTAGAGCGGGGGAAAGGGGGATTGGTATAGAGGGGAGCTGGTGTCTGGTTTGGGGAGGGGATTGGGATGGGGGGGGTGCCTGGCTCTGGGGAAGAGGAGGGGTATTGGGTTAGAGTAGGGGGGGTACCTGTGGGAGGGGAGGGGAAGAGATCCGGGATCCCCAAGTACTGGCCCCAGCTGTCTCTGTCCCCTCCTCCTGGTCAACTCCCCCTCCCCAAGTATCCTGCCCAGCACCCACCAGCACCCTGCCCCAGCACCCTCTCGCCTTCCTACACCAGCACAGTTGAGGCCATATTAGTTAGGCTTGTGGGGTTCTGGAGCAGTTGTTTTTTTGCATCTCACTTGTGTGGCCTCGACTGACTTTTCTGTGGGTCAGTGACCCCTGACTCAAAACAGGTTCCCCGCCCTGCTCATAAATAAAGACAATGAAGAAATTTTTTGTGTTGGTCATAAGATTTTACTTAAAAATGAAGCCTGGCCAACAAGTCTCCAATTGGGGCCAAGCCCCCTATTAACCGCAGCATCATAACACTTCTGCACCCCCGCCCCCACCGACCCCAAACCTTAGCCTATCATACCCTGGAACCCCTGTCCTGAGCTATTCACGTCCCCAAACTCCTGCACCCGCACATCCCCAGTCTTCTGCCACAACACTCCTGCACCATCCACACACCACAAATCTGTGTCCTGAACCCATCGTACTCCCAGCCTCCTGCCCTGAGCCGCTCGTGCGCCCCAGCCCAAACTCCTGCACCCCCAGAGCCACAAGCCTGCAGCTTGCTCAGCCCCCCAACCCTCCACCTGAGCCCAACACTCCCCAGCCTGGAGCCCCCTCCCTGAGCCGGCGTCCCCTTCTCCACCTCCTCCTGCACCCAAATTCCCTCCCACAGCTTGCACCTCTCACCCCTTCCCAGGGCTTTTTAGTGAGCCGCAATAGCAGTGCCGCGTGTAGCCGCGGACACGGAGTTCGACCTAAGGGGATTTAAAAATGGCGCCCGCCCGGCAAGATGCAAATGAAGCCCGGGATATTTAAATCCCGGGCTTCATTTGCAACTTCGAATGCCTACATTAGCCACCCTAGTTCGAACTAGGGTGGCAGTGTAGACATACCCTTATTCTCCCCCTTCACTGTCCCCTCGTTCTGCCTCACAAAAGATCTCCGCTGCTTCACCTCAAGGAACTACCAATTTCTGATTTCTAAGGGTACATCTACACTGCGGGAGGACAGGAGGGCCTTGAGAAAAAGGACTGGTTCTCTTGAGGCAAACAAGTGGAGGCCCCTTCAGATGAATAATTGGCGGTCCCTTGAGGGGAAGGGCTGCTGGCTCCTTAAAGTGAAGCACTGGAGGCCTGTTGACCTAGCAAGGTCTCCATTTCCATTTTTCCTGAGTCTTCGGCATTCCTAGTTTGGTTTTTGGAGGAGCTAGCGGAGTTTCCGCCATTTGAGTTTTTATTTCTGGCAGTTGTGGCTTGGGCTTCCCGTACAACTTTAAAACCTTCTTCTATTTGATAAGATATCTGCTCACCAGTAAGAGTTATCACAAATGTTTCCGGTGCAGCTGCATAGCGGCTTTTTAGGTGTTTCTTCATTAACTTCTGGATCGCCTCATCCCGCTGTTTCTTTATATACTCTGCCGCCTTATTCTTGAGCATCGTCTTGCTTTGCTCAGCATCTATGGGGATCTGTTCTGTGGGTCTCTGCTTCTCTCTCTTACACTTCCAGTGCAGCCAGTATACAAACCCGACACTGGCCATGAGCAATATGAGCGCCAGCCCGGTGAGCTGGAGGAATAAAATCAAGATGTTAAAACTTAACTAGTTACTCTCATGCGACTTTTTCTCTTTCCCACTGCGGTGCCTCTTGCCCCCGAGCGATTCTATTTCACACCCCAAGGATCAGCCAGCCCCCCCCAACACTGCCCCAGCGCCCCAACCCCTGCCCTGAGCCCCCCACTAAGCTCTCTGCCCCCAGCCCCTCACACCCTTCCCTGAGCCCCCCATACTGAGTTCTCTGCCCCAACCCCCCTATACTCTGCCCTTCCAGCACCTTCTTCCCTGAGCCTTCCAGCCCCCTGACCTTACTGCTTCCCTCCCACCCTCTGCCCTAAGCCCCTAACATGCAATCCCTTTGCTTTCCTTTGAAGTATGCCCTCCCCCACACCCCTAAGAGGCAGCAAGGGGAGAATCAACAAGCTGACTAGACTTTAACATCCTTAACCTGCCCTTCAATATCTTCAGAGATGGAGATTCCACAAACTCCCTCGGCAATTTATTCCAGTGTTTCACCACCCTGACAGGTAGGAAGTTTTTCCGAATGTCCAACCTAAACCTCCCCTGCTGCAGTTTAAGCCCATTGCTTCTTGTTCTATCCTCAGAGGCCAAGATGAACAAGTTTTCTCCCTCCTCCTCATGACTCCCTTTTAGATACTTGAAAACTGCTATCATGTCCCCCCTCAGTCTTCTACTCTTTAATTCCTTCAACTCAAGAAAACTGGTGAGTTGAGAGCAAAACGATTTATTCTGTCAAGGCAGACGCTTACCTGGGAATGCTTTTCAATTTCACTTAATTCATACGCGGATTGTAATGCCTTGTTCTTTCCTGGGCTACACAAGCACGCAATGTATCTTCCATCCAGAAGGAGGATCGCAATCCACAAAAGAGAAGGCAAAGCAGCCTTTGAAATAATGCTGAATTCACATTTTTTACCACCTTTGAGATACTCTGGCTGGGAAATTATGCCTAAAAAGAAAAAAATCAGAAACGGCACAAGGAAATAGGAGAGGCTATAAGCAAATCTCATCCATTCGCCTCCTACGCACTTAAAATCAGATTCCAGGGTCTTTTCAACCACCAGCAAAACGAGTGAATATAACAACATGGTCAAAATTGTAAAATTTTCTTTCCATATTTTAAAGATGTAGCTGCCGATTTCCATTTCCCCCAGTGAGGTGACTGTTCCCGGCTCGCAGGGCAGACGGAAGGTGTGAGCCAGAGTCTGTCTGAGGCTTATAAATGCTTCTGAACAGTGAGTAAGAACGACAGTGAAAACAGGACTTGCCCAGAATAGAGTTTCTCAGCTTTTACGCCGGGGTATCCACTTAGATGAACACTGATGGGTTTATGTCTTGGCTTCCATCCTCCGAACAGTCAGATTTCACACAATTCAACCGGCGGATGAGGAATCGGATTCTAGTTCTTCGCTACTGCCTATGCCTCATGGCTCGGGGGGGGGGAGGGGATCGTTTTCCCTGCGCTAAAAAGAGCGTTCCCTTATGGATGTAAAAATGGGAGATTTCTGAAACTCACTGTGACGGGACCCCCCCCTCCCATGCTTTATGAAATAGACTCATGGACATGAATATACAGAGCTCAAAAGTGCTTTGAGCAAATTATTTCATGTCACCCATCCATCTTCATGTCATGATCTGCTGGTTCCGTTGATCTTACTCTGTTGTATGTATCACTGGTGTGTGTAAAATTAGACACATGGAGTGGGGAATACTTGGTGAGTTTCAAACTTGTGAAGGGAGACATGGAGGGTGTGACCTGCAACTTCTAGAGGAGCCACCTTTAAACAATCTTTTGTCCTTCAGTCTGAGCAGTGGTTGGTCGGGAGGGGCCTCAACTCCTTAACAAAAGGAATAGGGAAGCAGAGGCCTGGGTCTTTTGGCTGGGCTTCCCCAAAGGAAGGAGCCAGAGACCCCAGGGTGGGGGGACAGCCCTGGTTTGCAGGGGCATCTGGAACAGAGTTTTGAGGGTGAGTTTGAAGAGTTTGTCCTGAGGTGTCTGTGTGGAACTAGCCAACAGTTTTTGTTTCTTTTGATTTGTAACCCACTTTGCTCTCCCGGTCTCACTTATTACCACTTCAATCCTGACTTCTCTCCAAGTCCACCAGCAGGTTAGTGCGTGCGGGGCCTGGCCCCAAACTGGAGGGGGTGGGGTACAAGCTGCGGTACAAGATTCCCCCCACACACACTCCGCCCAGGGTCAATTTCAGCTGTGCGCCAGGTTTGGGGCCCTGCCACATGGTGGCAGAGGTCTGGGGGGGGGGAGCGCAAATTTTGCCTTCTCCCCCGGGTGCATCACACCCTTGCTACACCTCTGTCTGATTCTAGTTCTTCGCGACAGCCCACTCCTAATGGTTATTTTGGGGGTTCCACCCCCCATCTTCCTATTAGGTGTCTGGACCCTCCAGTTTTCTCCCACCTCCACTCTTCTCCTTAGATCCTGCTCCCCTCCAAACTCTAAGGTTGTACTACAAGAGAATTCTCAGGCCTTCTTTCCCACAATCTAACCTGGTAACCCCACCACCTTCTCACAATATCAAGTCAACTAGGGTTGCCCGCCCTTCCAGATTGGCTTCTGGAACTGGGGGTCTTCTGGAATTGGGTTGGTTGTCCCCCCAAGCTCCTAACCTCTATGAATTTCTCTGGTTTGTTGCAATGACAAAGGCCTTGACCTATTGAAAAGAGAACATTTTGCGAAACACCACACATGCAAAAAGCCGTGGTGGGGACACACACAACTCGTTTTGTTTCTTCCCATCTCATTGCTGCCCCAAATGAAGTGTGAGAGTGCCAGGCACGCTTCAGTGAACTGTTTCGAAACAACTCTTTATAGTTTAGAAAGGAGAAGACTGAGAGGGGACATGATAGAGGTTTTCAGGGATCTAAAAGGGTGTTATGAGGAGGAGGGAGAAAAATTGTTCTCCTCGGTCTCTGAGGACAGGACAAGAAGCAAAGGGCTTAAACTGCAGCAAGGGAGGTTTAGGTTGGACATTAGTAAAATCTTCCTGCCTGTCAGGGGGATTAAACACTGGAATAAGTTGCCGAGGGAGGCTGTGGAATCTCTATCCCTGGAGATATTTAAGAGCAGGTTACACAGAAACCTGTCAGGGATGGTCTAGACCAGCGTTTTTTAACCTTTTTGTTATAAAGTACCCCTTTTTCAAAAAAAAAAGTATCCCCCTTTTAAAAAGAAATATAAGTACCCCCAGTACCTACAGTTTTCAGACACACACACATTTGTTTAAACAATTTCATCATAGCCAGGCCGGCGATGACATTTTTGGGTGTGAAAAGTACAAAACTAATAAAGCTGCAAAACATAAAACCAAAGTTCAGTTTTCTCCACATTGCAGTGGTATTGACTTACCCCCTGGACTTCTCTCGAGTACCCATGAGCGGACTCGTACCCCTGGTGGAGAAACACTGAGGTACATGGTGCTTGGTCCTGCCGTGCGGGCACGGGGCAGGACTTGATGACCTCTCGAGGTCCCTTCGGGCTCTGTGATCCTATCAAGATGCTTTTACACCAAGTCACAGCTTTGCTCAGTCTCAAGCCCGAACAACCACCGCAGGCCGGCGAGCTCCCCGCATCTGTATCGTTCCCCCCACTCCGGAGAGGTCCTGAGGGATCTAATGGCAAATCTCAGGGGCCCAGCCTGCCCCCTGTCTGGGTGATTGAAAAAGGGCCCAGACCCCTCCCAGATTTTTCCTTTGTTTCATTTACGGAGGGACAAGGATGGGGGAATCCAATGCATGACCGTGCTTATCAGAAACCTCAGTGCCTGAGCCAAACCCGGCCAGGTAGGCAGCGGTGTTGTGGTTTGGAGCTGGATGTCTGGCAGTCGGAGATCTCCCCGGGCCACGTGCGTGATGCCCCGCAGAGGTGATGACAGAGACACCATGAGGAGTTCCCCCTTCCTCCTTCCCCCTCTGGGTTTGCCTGGGCTCAGCAAGGGAGCTGCGACAATCTGCTGAGTCAATATTTCTGGCGGTGAGCAAAACCGCGGACTGTTCCTCCCAGGCGCTGGCAGGAGCGGGACACGGCTGTGTCAGGTCTACGCTCGGCCGGGTGGGTCAGCATAAGGTGCACAACGCCAGCGACCCAGAATGCATTGCTGATTTCTACAATTTTAATACAACAGAGGTCTTGTATCAGCAATGTTTCTTCAGGACGCTCGCTCCAAATTTTCCCCGGCGATTCCTGGCACTAACCCTCCAGAAGAACAAAAAAGAGGGACGTGAAAAAACAGGTCACTTTCGCCTTTCCACGACATCGATTACTAGAACGGTCAAGCGATCGGGGGGGGGGGCAGGGTGTTGATGTTGTTTTCCGTTTGCAAGTTATAACTGATGTAAAGCTGAAGTGTGATCAGCTTAGGTTCTGCAAATGCCCTGTATGGTTACCCCATCCTGAATGAACGCACAGTGTGTGCAGGAAACGAACATGCAGTGGGCGACGAACTTTTACTCACCTGAATTTGAGTGCACACGGCCCAGTGAGGACAGTAAGTGTTACCCACCACTTCTGTGCTCTTGGGGAACCAAAGCATGGACACCTGTCTGCCCTGTGCTCTTGGGGAGTCAGGGAGTAACACGCATGGAAAACCATCCCCCTCCCCCAGACTTCTGCTGGAATCACGGACCAAGCAACGAAAAGGCCGGGGAAGACCCACCTAATCTCCTCCAGACAAGGGTGATAGGATTAAGGAAACACCCCGGCCTCATTGAAGATCGCACAGAGAGACATCTCATTAGCATACAGAATGGAGACCAGCTCTTCCAAAGCAGGAACCGCAGTGAACTATGGGATACCGAAAGCAGAGAAGCACGGCCTGATGGGAAATCTCTGCTCCAGATGCTAATGAACCCAGGCCTGCTCACCCCCAAATTAGTCATTATCAGACCAATTCTACTAATGGATCCTATTGCCATCTAAACTACTGACACTGCTTAGTTGCACTGTGAGCTTGTTCAGGGAACATCCCCCATAACCAGGGGTGAGCAGTCTCTATTGTCTCGCCTCTGTTTACCCATGAACATAGAGGCTACATCTACACTACGAGTTTTCGCTGCAAAAATTTGCTAATGAGGGACTCATTTGCATGAGTCGTGATCTCATTTGCATATTTTCTGCTGATCCATTTTTGCCTAGGGGTTTTTGTGCAAAAACAAGCCATGTGGATGTTTTCTTTTTGTGCAAAACCCCCTTTTCCCACAAGATCGCTACACCTCTTTTTTTGGAGCCTCAGGATCTTGTGGGAAAAGGGGTTTTCCACAAAAAGAAAGCATCCACGCTGTTTGTTTTTGCACAAAACTCCGCATGCAAAACTGGATCGGCAGAAAATATGCAAATAAGATCGCAGCTCATGCAAATGAGTCCCACATTAGCATAGTTTTTGCCAAGAAAATTCCTAGTGTAGACATAGCGATACAGTGTCCTCCTCAAACTATTGTCCTATCCCCATAACAACTCCTACCCTTGCCCAAGAAAAACTGTTCCGATACCTGGATTTAAACTGCATCAGCTCCATTGAGACTTCTTCATCCCCTGTCTGATCAGGCTGGGGGCTCTGCTCTGCTTGTCTCCTGCCCTCTGGACCCCCAGCTCCCATCACCATCTGGGAACCCCGATCAGTGCAAGCTCCAGGGGGTGGTGAGGTCTCTCTCTCTCTCTCTCTCTCTCTTTTCATTCCCCCACCGCCCTCCCAAGCATAGCCTCCTGACTCTGCCCTACGTAAACTGTTCTATGCTTAGCTAGCTCTAACACTTGTAATCAGTTTCAATTTAGATTTAATACTGTAAATGTTCTGTGTGTTTGGCTCCTCATATATTCACTACCCAGAAATAAATCACTTTGGGTATGTCTACACGACAAAGTTAATTCGAACGAACAGCCATTCGTTCGAATTAACTTTCATAGCGATCTATACATACAAACCGCTAGTTCGAACTTAATTCGAACGAGCGGCGCGCTTAATTCGAACTAGGTAACCTCATTCTACGAGGACTAACGCCTAGTTCGAATTAAGTAGTTCAAATTAAGGGCTGTGTAGCCACTTAATTCGAACTAGTTGGAGGCTAGCCCTTCCCAGCTTGCCCTGGTGGCCACTCTGGGCCAAACCAGGGAAACTTTACTGCCCCCCTCCCGGCCCCGGAGCCCTTAAAGGGCCACGGTCTGGCTACAGTCCTCGTGCCAGTTGCAAGCCTGCCAGCACCCAGCCAGCAGACCCTGCACCTGGCACGGCATGAGCCAGCCACCCGCTGCCACCCAGCCCTCCCCCTCTTCCCAGGACCAGGCTGGCGGCTCCCAGGAGCCTGCCCGGGGCTGCAAGAGGCGGACGCCCGCCTGGTCTAGTGCGGAGATCGTGGACCTCATCCAGGTTTGGGGGGGAGGCCTCCAACGTCCATGACCTCCGCACTAGACACAGGAATGAGGCCGTCTAGGGCAGGATAGCTGCCAGCCTGGCCACCAGAGGCCACATGCAAACCCAGGAGCAGGTTTGCATGAAAATCAAGTTGGTCCAGTGAGACCTCCGACCCTGAGCCCTGAACTTAGAACATAAGAACGGCCGTACTGGGTCAGACCAAAGGTCCATCTAGCCCAGTAGCCTGTCTGCCGACAGTGGCCAACACCAGGTACCCCAGAGGGGATGGACCCAAGACAATGACCAAGCGATCTCGTGCCATCCATCTCCAGCCTTCCACAAACGGAGGCCAGGGACACCGTTCCTACCCCCTAGCTAATAGCACTCCATGGACCCAACCTCCATGACTTTATCTAACTTCTCTTTAAGCTCTGTTATAGTTCGAGCCTTCACAGCCTCCTGTGGCAAGGAGTTCCACAGGTTGACTATGTGCTATGTGAAGAAGAACTTTTGCGTATTAGTTTTAAACCTGCTGTCCATTCATTTCATTTGGTGTCCTCTAGTCCTTCTATTATGGGAACTAATGAAGAACTTTTCTTTATTCACCCTCTCCACACCACTCATGATTTTATAGACCTCTATCATATCCCCCCTCAGGCTCCTCTTTTCTAAGCTAAAAAGTCCCAGTCTCTTTAGCCTCTCTTCATATGGGACCTTTTCGAAACCCCTAATCATTGTAGTTGCCCTTTTCTGAACCCTTTCCAAGGCCAAAATATCTTTTTTGAGGTGAGGAGACCACATCTCTACACAATACTGAAGATATGGAGTACCATAGTTTTAGACTTCCCCTCCTCCTTCTTCCCCTGGCTTCCCCCTTCCAGCTCCCTCCTCCCAAGTTTCCACCTCCCCCTCCCCCCCTCTCTCTTCCCCTCTCCCACCTCCTTTTCCCAGTCTTCCCAGAGGTTAATCCCCCCCACCCCCAGTTTTGTTAAATAAAGAGAGTTTCTGTTTTTGAACACGTGTCCTTTATTTTTTACATCAGGAAGGGGGGCTGGGGAGGGGTAAGTGGAAGGAGGTGAGGGAGGAATGGGGCACAAGCCCCCGATGGGGAGGACTGGGGTGGCTCTGCGGGCTCCTTGGGGTGGAAGCTCTCCTGCAGGGCCAGGAATTAGTGCTGTCGTGTGGACATACTCTTTCATTGGTAAGCTGGTTGCATCTCTCTCTCTTTTTCTTTGTCTTTTGCTCACTCTTCCTCAAGAGGCATGTCCAGGCTACATCCCACTTTCGAAAGAGGGATATAAATGAGACAGATCGAAATTGCAAATGAAGCCGGGGTTCGACTTTCCCGCGCTTCATTTGCATAATGGCGACCGCGCGGTCTTTCAAAAAAGGGCTTTTCAAAAGTGAAACTGACATCTAGACACTGTTCTTTTGAATCCCCCCTTTTTTGAAAGATCCCGTACTCATTTTTTTTTCAAAAGACCCGCGTCTAGACAGTGGTTTCACTTTCAAAAAGCCCTTTTCTGAAAGACTGTGCGGCTGCCATGATACAAATGAAGCGCGGGAAATTTGAATCCCGCCTTCATTTGCAGTTTCGCCCTGTCTAATTTATATCCCTCTTTCAAAAGAGGGATGTAGTCTAGACATGCCCAAGGGGTTTTGTTTTGGCTTCCCCTTTCACTCTGCAGTAATGCTTCTTGTACCCAAGCTAAAGATCCCTGCAGGGCCCAAAATCCTGTAGGGTTTGCTCATCGTGTGGTTTACCAGTGAATGATTATGGTGTGACAGTGGGGATAGGGAAGTGCTGAACCTGGGGTCATATGAGGAAGGCAGCCCACGGAGTCCAAAGGCACATGAGGGTGCCGTGCGGCATTGCTGTTAACCCAGCTGCTGAGTCCAGGGACATATGAGGGGTCAGTGTGTGCGTGCTGATTACCCAGTCCTCTCAGATCTGTTCTGTTAGTGGGTGTGAGTGTCTGTGTGTGCTGCTAAGGTGGGAAGACCCCGACCCGAGGAACCTAGATCCTGCAGGAGAGCTCCAGCGGGAGGGAGAATTGGCAGCAGGGGGAATTCAGCTTCAAACGAGAGCACAAGCAGCACACTGATAGAATTGTGAACTCCCCCCAGCCCCATAAGAGTAACCCTAATAAATGAGCAACCAGAGTATTGGGCAAATCCGGTAACATGAGGAAGGCCTATGGACCCAGAAGCAGCACATGGCCTGTGTCATCCTCGATCCAACGAAGAGAGAGAGAACCCGGAAGGGAAATCCCCACGTAGGACCTCCCGGGGGTGCCCTCTGCTCGGATCGCCTGGCCTATGAACCGGTTCCGGGGTCATCACAGGAAGAGACCAACAGCACAACCCTCAGCATGGCCCCTTCTGGTGCCCGGCGCCCCGCCTGGATGTTGTCGGTCCGTAAGTGCGATGGCGGATCGTGAGTGAGTCGCCCCTTTCCCCTCCTCCCAGAGTAGGTTCACGCAATTAAAGCCACTGGTGAGCGTTGCCTCGGGGTCCCGATCCTTGTGAGGCCAAGGCGAGTGGTGGCTTTCTTTTCTCCGAGCTTAGAGCAGGGCCAGGGTTTGGTTGCACCAGGACAATGGGCTGTGCCCTGGAATGGGATTGTTTTCCATCCCCTGGGACGAGAGGGGTGTGATAGCAGGGACAGTTTTGCTCCACAATGACCACCAGGGGGCAGCAAGTTCACGGGACAGTTACACGAGCACAGGGGGGGGGGGGGTGGAGGTTGCCCCTTTAACACAGTGGCCAGCAGGGGCCAGGCCCCCCCCTGCCCTGAACCCAGAGCCCGGACCATCCCCCCACCCCAGCCCTTAGCTACAGCACTGGACCTGGGGGCAGCTCCACCAGCCAGGGACTCTGCCACCGTGGCCCCCTCGGGGAGCAGTCACCAGCCAATGCCCGGCGCACAGTCCCTGTTGCCCCCTGCCTCCCCCGGACACCAACTGCCACTTGGGCAGTGCAGCCCAGGCTGGCCTCAAAGCTTTTCTGAGCCCCCCCCCCCCGGCCTAACCCTCACCCCTGTCCCCCGTACCTCCCAACCCCCTTCCCCAATTCCTACACCTCAGTCGCTCACCCCCACCCCCCAACTTCCTTTCTCCCGCCTTACTTTCCCAGGATGGGGAGAGTTGTTGTATGTGTGTGTGGGGGCGGGGGGGGTTCCTCCTGCCTCCCACCCCACTTCCCTGGTCTGCTGGCAAGGCAAGATGGTGACCAGCATCCTTGTTGGCAAAAGAACACCGCCCTTTTCCTCCCCGAGGGACGATTCCAGCAACGAGAAAACACCGATTAACCACTCAGTGATACTGGGGCTTTTGGGGTAACGAAAGGGCTCCAAATAAAATATATTTAACCCCTCCACATCTCTGTCATGCTAGGATTTTATTGGTAACAGGCTTTGAAGCCGTGGACACGGGCTTCTTCAGCGAGTGGCCTTCCAACTAGGGGAGGCCTATAAAATGTCGTAAAAATCGATTGCAATAGTCATAATGACGATTTAATGCTGCCATTCGAAAAGCTGCAGCTTTCTGGGCGAGTTGTTTGAGAAGGAAAGTCTGCCGCAAATACACGTTTGAGTTCAATGTTCCCTCTCATCCTTTCCAAACAGGAGCCGATATTTTTCCATCCTGGTGTGGAATAATTTTTCGGAAGTGCACCAAGACATGCACAAAGGTGCACCACCCAAAGAAACACAACACCTAGGTGTGGGCACTCTGCTCACCAGTTGGGTGCCATTCAATTCTCTCCCAAGCAGGTGCTTCCAGGGAAACAAGGGTCCGATACACACTAACATGGGAATCTCACAAAGTACTTTACTTTCTTTGCCTTCCTTTAACTTAAGAACATAAGAACAGCCAGACTGGGTCAGACCAAAGGTCCATCCAGCCCAGTAGCCTGTCTGCCGACAGTGGCCAGCACCAGGTACCCCAAAGGGGGGGACCGAAGACAATGATCAAGCGATTTGTCTCCTGCCATCCTTCTCCAGCCTCTGACAAACGGAGGCCAGGGACACCATTCCTACCCCCTGGCTAATAGCCTTTTATGGACCTAACCTCCATGAATTTATCTAGCTTCTCTTTAAACTCTGTTATAGTCCTAGCCTTCACAGCCTCCTCTGGCAAGGAGTTCCACAGGTTGACGACACGCTGTGTGAAGAAGAACTTTCTTTTATTAGTTTTAAGCCTGCTACCCATTAATTTCATTTGGTGTCCTCTAGTTCTTTTATTATGGGAACTTTGATGATTATCAATGCTGTAAGCAGTTTTGCTTCCCAGAGGGGTTCCTCCTCCTCCAGGCCGGTGGGCAGCCACGCCGCCCCAGTGCCCTTGCCCTTTAAGCCAAGCCCAAGTCATTACTCCATGCCCGGCCTTCCTTCAGGCACGGCGGCACCCAACCAAGGTCAGCTTATATCTAGGCCCAGCCCCAGATCAGGGCGGCTGCAAACCAATGAAGTCTGCTTATGGACAGGCCAGGCCCTGGTTCAAGGCATGGCAATAACAAACACAGGTTTGGGTCTCCTTGTTCAGGAGGGGTGCAGGCTGAGTACCTGCAGACTGCAACGGGCTCAGCGGGGGCTCCTGCCCGAAATGTGCCGGCCTTGGGGCTTTTAACAGCCCCCACTAACTCCTGGGACACTTCCCGTCTCCCCCCCCAGCCGGTACCTGGGTTTCTGGCGGCACAGTCTGGAAGCCCAAAGTGGTCTCATCCCATTGGGGTCCCGGAGGTCCGATCCAGTCCTCCGTGGCTTGCAGGTGGCTGGGGCTCAGCCGGTCTCCTGGGTAGGGTTACCAGGTGTCCGGTATTGACTGGGACAGTCCATCATTTTTGCCTTCTGTCCAGTAAAATATCCAGAAAATACTGGATGCCTACAATGTCTGGTATTTTCTGGGTTTTTTTCCCTGCCAGGAGGCGAAAATACCGGACACCTGACAACCCTATGACACACTCAGCAACTGGGCCCAGCCCCCATCTCCTCCCCCGAGCTCCTGGACCCCTGCCCCTGCATCCACATGGCTGCTCTTCCAAAATAGCTATTTCGGAAAAGGTATTATTCCTCATGAGGTTGATAGAAGTGGGACTAAGCCGTCCGTCCGTTCAAATTTATTTCGAAATAACGGAATTGCTGTGTAGACACCCGCATTGTCCTTTTGGAAAAATGGCCGCTCTTCTGAAATAGCAGTGCTGTGTAGACGCACCCGATTAGATTTGCACGAGGTAAGCATTTTTTCGTTCATTTTCCCACCCTTATCCGAATCTGTCCTCTGGAATTTGCAGAACAAGGGGAAGGACACATAAATTCCAAACTCCAGTCTCACTTGGGTTAACTTTCCTGTTGTTTCCCCCGGAGAGAAAATCCAGGAAATAGCAGAAAACCGATTAACTCTAAGTCAGTGACAGCATCTTCCTGTGTCATGAAAGTGCTCAAAATAAAATATATTTCAAAGTCCCTCAGAAGGGTCTGCACTAACCACTGGTCCAGACTAGTGTTTCTCAACCAGCGGTATGAGTACCGTTAGGGGTACTCAAGATAAGTCAACACCACTGAAATTTGGAGAAAATTGAATTTTGGTTTTAAGTTTTACAGCTCTTTATTATTTCTGTACTTTTTACACCCCAAAATGTCATCGCCCGCCCAGCTAGGATTAAGTTGTTCAAAGAAATGTGTTGCAATGGTAGAAAAATATTTGTGTGTCTGAAAACTGTACTGAGGTACTTCTAGGGGTTTTTTTTAAAGGGGTACTTTATAAAAAAAAGGTTGAGAAGGTCTATACAGTTAATCACTGCTTGGCTGCCTCTTGAATCTTACCATATATTTTAGAGCAATGTTTCTCAACCTTTTTTTTATAAAGTACCCCTTTAAAAAAAAAAAAAGTAAATACCTCCTTTAAAAAATAAAAGTACCCCCAATACCTACAGTTTTCAGACACACCATTTTTCTTTTTATCATTACAACACATTTGTTTAAACAACTTAATCATAGCCGGGCATGTGATGAAATTTTAGGGTGTAAAAAGTACAAAAATAATAAAGCACTGTAAAACTTAAATCTCCAATTCAGTTTTCTCCAAATTTCAGTTGTGTTGACGTACTTCTCTCAAGTATCCCTAAGGGGACTCGTACCTCTGGCTGAGAAACATGGTTTTAAAGAGTTTGTGTGTCTGTCTGGGAGTCTGTTTGTCCAAGGACTTCCCTGAAACGGGAAGCACTCGGACCACCAAATTTGGTAGGCAGCTTTCTTGTCTCCTAGCTTAGAGCAAGGCCAGGGAAAGGTTGCAGCAGGATAATGGGATGTGTTGAGGGACAAGGATGTGGTTCTCGGTTTGCAAGTTATAACTGATGTAAAACTGAATTGTTAGCGGCGTAAGTTCTGTGAGTTCCCCTTCTGGTTCCTGTTCTGAATCAATGCCTAGTGTGTGCAGGAAGCAAATGTGCGATGAACTTTTACTCACCCGAATTTGAGTGCACACGGCCCCCTGCAGTGCCCACAGCCCAGCGAGGATGGTGAGGAAGGCCTACAGACCCAGAAGTGGCACATGGCCTGTGACGTCGTCGACCCAACAAAGAGAGAGAGAACCGGGAAGGGGATCCCCAAGCAGGACCTCCACTCTTGCCTGGCCCGTGAACTGGTTCCAGGGTCATCATGGGAAGCGACCAACAGCACGACCCTCAGCGTGGCCCCCTTCTGGTGCCTGGCACCCCGCCTGGATGTTGTTGGCCCGTAAGTGTGATGGTGGATAGTGAGTGAGTCTCCCCTTTCCCCTCCTCCCAGAGTAGGTTCACGCAATTAAAGCCATTGGCACGCGTGGCCTTGGAGTACCGATCCTTGTTAGGCCAAGGATCGGTGAACGGCGGCTTACTCTTCTCCGAGCTTAGAGCAGGGCCAGGGTTTGGTTGCACCAGGACAATGGGATGTGCCCTGGAATGGGATTGTTTTCCATCCCCAGGGATGAGAGGGGTGTGATAGCAGGGACAATTTTGCTCCACAATGACCACCAGGGGGCAGCAAGTTCAGGGGACATGTACATGACCACAGGGGTGGGGAAGGTGAGGTTGCCCCTGTAACACAGTGGCCAGCAGAGGCCAGGCCCCACCTGCCCCAAACCCAGAGCCCAGACCATCCCCCTCCCTCCCCACACAGCCATTAGCCACAGCACCGGACCTTGGGGCAGCTCCACCAGCCAGGGACTCTGCCGTCGTGACGCCCTTGGGGAGCAGTTACCAGACAGGGCCTGGCACATAGCCCCTGTCACCACATCCACACACACCCCACCCCCTGGACACCTACTGCCACTTGGGCAGTGCAGCCCAGGCTGGCCTCAGAGCTTCCCTGAGCCCCCGCCTTAACCTTCACCCCCTTTCCTGCTACTTTCCAACCCCCTTCCCTGATTCCTACACCTCCGTCTCTCACCCCCAACCTCCTGTCTCCCTCCCCCCGGCCCTTCCCAGCATGGGGGAGTTGCTGTGTCTGTGTGTGTGTGGGGGGGGGGGTTCTCCTGCCTCCCACCCCACTTTACCTGGTCTGCTGGCAAGGCAAGATGGTGACCAGTAGCCCCATCGGGCCACGCCCTTGGTGCTCGGCTTGCTGACCCTACTGCCGACGGTGAGGCTTGTCTCCCTCCTTTCTCTGGCCCCTCCCTCACCGTCTTCTGGAAAACAGCCCCATTCCCAGCACTCCCCATTGTCCTGGCGCGACCAGACCCTGACCTTGCCTTGGGCTGGGAGAAGACGCAGCCGCAGTCCCGAATGTGGTGGTCCTAGCGCTGCCCACCGAAGAGGATTTCTTGAGCAAACAGACTCACAGACAGACAGACAGCTCTGAAATCCATCCCTAGCTCTTGCATTTTTCCTGCAGCTGCCTTCAGTCCACCCCTCCGCCCAGAAGGCCTTTTGGCGAAGGAGATCTCTGTCTTTTAAGACACGTTGCTGTCCTAGTTGCTTTAAGGCATCGCTATTCAATGTTGGAAGCCTCGGGGGACACAGTGATACTCACAGCACATGCCGAGGGCCACAACTAAAGTGTGGTTGCATGTCCACACAAATCTACATGCAAATATATGCAAACAGCGTCTTTCACACTGAGGGGCATGAATGCAAAGATGAAGGCAAGACGACACAACACACAGGCCCCACTGAACTCAGTTCTGCTGATATTATTAAAATGCAACAGGTACCTGATTTCCACCCATATGACAACACTTAGGTGTGTCTAGACTACCGGGATTTTTCGAAAAAAGTAGCCTTGTTTCGAAAAAACTTCCCCTGCATCTAAACTGCTGCCGTGTTCTTTCAAAAGTAAATCGAAAGAAGGGGGCAGCGTTTTCGACCGTGGAAAACCTTGTTTTACGAGGAAGAACGCCTTTTCGAAAAACAGCGCTATGTTATGCAAACTGTGCTTTTTCGAAAGAGAGCATCCAGACTGCCTGGGTGCTCTTTCGAAAAAGCAGCTCACTTTTTCGAAAGTACTGGTTGCAGTCTAGACGCTCTTTTTTGAAAGAGGCTTTTTCGAAAGTATCTTTCGAAAAAGCCTCTTTCAAAAGAGGCTTGCAGTCTGGACATAGCCTTTGAATGAGCAATGACAGTCCAGGAATTTAACTACTGAAACGCATCTCGACAGAAGACCATTCTATTGTCTACTTTTTTTTTTGGCTTTCATCAGCCAGCCGCAAACAATCAGGCCACAGGCCGTATGTGGCCCACGGGCCATGTGTTCAGTAGCCCTGCTTTAAGGTGAGTTTCAGAAACCTCCCATTTTTACATCCATAAGGGAACATTCTTTTTAGTGCAGGAAAAACGATCTCCCCAAGCCGTTAGGTGTCGGCTGTAGCGAAGACTTAGAATCCGATTCCTCATCCGCTAGTTGAATTGTGTGAAACCCGACTGTTTGGAGACTGGAAGCCAAAACACAAACCCATCGTTGTTTATCCAAGTGGATTTTCTGGTGGAAAAGCTGAGAAACTCTATTCCAGGAAAGACCTATTGTCAATTTCATTCTCACTCCCCGTTCAGAAGCATGGATAAATCTGGAACGGACTCCGGCTCTTGCCTTCCCTCTGCCCTGCAAGCTGGGAACAGTCACCTTGCTGGGGAAATGGAAATCAGCACCTACGTCTTTAAACTACGGAAAGAACATTTTACGATTTTGACCGTGTTGTTCTATTCACTCGTTTTGATGGCATTTGAAAAGATCCTGGAATCTGCCTTTAAGTGCCTAGGATGCCAATGGCCAATATTTGCTTATAGTCTGTCCTATTTCATTGTGCCGGCTGTGATTTTGGGTTTTTTAGGCATAATTTCGCAGCCAGAGTGTCTCAGTGGTGGTAAGAGATGTGAATGGAACATTATTGCAGAGGCTGTTTTACCTTCTCTTTTGTGGATAGCAGAAAAGATACGTTGTGTGCCTGTGTAGCCCAGGGAAATACAACACATTACAATTCGCATACGGATTAAGTGAAGTGAAAAGCCTTCCCAGGTAATCGTCTGCCTTGACAGAATAAATCATTTTGCTGTCAACTCGCCAGTTCTTGAGTTGATCCAGAACTTTACAAGGGGAAGTGACAGCCGTTTTCAAGTATCTAAAAGGGGGTCACAAGGAGGAGGGAGAAAAATTGTTCTCCTTGGCCTCTGAGGATAGGACAAGAAGCAATGGGCTTAAACTGCAGCAAGGGAGGTTTAGGTTGGACATTAGGAAAAAGTTCCTACCTGTCAGGGTGGTGAAACACTGGAATAAGTTGTCCAGGGAGTCATCAAGTCCAGCCCCCTGCCCAAAGCAGGACCAATCCCGACTCAATCATCCCAGCCAGGGCTTGGTCAAACCGGGACTTAAACCCCTCTAGGGATGGAGATTCCACCCCTCCCTAGGGAACCCAGCCCAGTGCTTCCCCACCGGCCTAGGGAAATCGTTTTTCCTAATCTCCAACCTAGACCTCCCCCACTGCAACGTGAGATCGTTCCTCCTTGTTCTGCCACCTGCCCCCACTGAGAACAGCCTCTCTCCAGCCTCTTTGGACCTCCGTTCAGGGAGTTGAAGGCTGCTATCAAATCCCCCCTTGCTCTTCCCTTCTGCAGACTAAACAAGCCCAAATCCCTCAGCCTCTCCTCCTAGGTCATGGGCTCCAGCCCCAAAATCATTTTTGTCGCCCTCCGCTGGCCCCTCTCCAATGTGTCCACATCCCTTCTGTAGTGGGCGGGGGAGGAGGGGGAGGGCAGAACTGGACACAATACTCCAGGTGTGGCCTCACCAGAGCCCAATAAAGGGGAATAATCACTTCTCTAGATCTGCTGGCAATGCTCCTCCTAATGCACCCTAATATGCCATTAGCCTTCTTGGCGACAAGGGCGCCCTGTTGGCTCATATTCAGCTTCTCATCCACTGTAACCCCCAGGTCCTTTTCTGCAGAACTGCTACGTAGCCCGTCGGTCCCCAGCCTGTAACAGTGTTTGGGATTCTTCCATCCCAAGGGCAGGACTCTGCACTTGTCCTTGTTGAACCTCATCAGATTTCTTGTGGCCCAATCCTCTAATCTGTCCAGGTCACTCTGGACCCTCTCCCTGCCCTCCAGCGTATCTACCTCTCCCCCTAGCTTAGTGTCAGCTGTGAACTTGCTGGGGGTGCAATCCATCCCCTCATCTGGGTCATTCATCACGATGTTGAACAGAACCGGTCCTAGAACCAAACCTTGGGATATCCCATTTGAAATTGATTGCCAGCCCGACATTCTACCTTTAGGGGTGTCTATTCGATACCTACAAAGGAACAATCCTTGTATGGTAGAGAAAAATATTTCCCCTGCCAAATTAGGAACTGACTGCTGCAAAGAACTAGAATCAGATTTCTGACCCGCTGGCTGAATCGCTTGAAACCTGACGGCTTTGCAAATTGGAGGTTTGTGCACACACCAATCCACAGCTGGGCCTTTTACGGTGCTAACAGAGTGGCAGAGCTGATTACGGGTTACAGTGGAAAGCTCTAAGTTTCACTTTCCTCCTTCCTCACGGGCCGCAACGATTCGTAGATCTGACCACATTTAGTCTTGAGAGTTGATGGTGAACGGTGAGCAGGCACTGTTCTCAGCACTGAATAACATGGGTATTCATGGCAAGTTCTTACCACTATGGCAAAACTACTCCATGGTCATATCGACGTCAGTGTTTTATCTTGTGTTGATGGCGGTGGAACACACAATGGATTCGGATTTCAAATGCCCAGAAGGTAAGGCGCTGAAAGCTTTTTACAGCCTCTTCTATATCGTCATACCACCCATCATTTTGATTCTATTAGGCATGTTTTTCCAGCCCGTATGTCTGCATCTTCCTTCAGAAGATGAAGTCTCTAAACGGAAGAAATGTAAAAGCTGCAGGGTAAAGGCTTTAATACCCGCTTTGCTGTGGATAATTCTCATTCTTCTGGATGGGAAATACCTGGACTGTCTATTTAAACTCTCGGAGGCGAATGGTATTGCTTATCACATTTCCCAGGTAAGATTCACCTGCCCAAAGAGAGGAAATAATGTTGCTTTCCTCCTGCCTGTTTTTGCTCTAGCATTTTGCCTCGTGTGTATTTGATTCAGCAGAAAAAAAAATAGTTTCTGTTAAAAAATTAGAGGAAACCAGGGTCTGCCACCGGGTGCTACATACATGAGCGTTGATTAGATCTCAGTTGGAGGATTGTGTCCAGTTCTGGGCACCACATTTCAGGAAAGATGTGGAGACACTGGAGAAAGTCCAGAGAAGAGCAACAAGAATGTGTAAAGGTCTAGAGAACATGAGCTATGAGGGAAGGCTGAAAGAATTGGGTTTGTTTAGTTTGGAATGGAGAAGACTGAGAGGAGACAGGAGAGCAGTTTTCAGGTATCTCAAAGGGTGTCATAAGAAAGAGGGAGAAAAATTGTTTTTCTTGGCTTCTGAGGATAGGACAAGAAGCAATGGGCTTAAACTGCAGCAAGGGAGGTTGAGGTTGGACATTAGGAAAAACTTCCTACCTGTCAGGGTGGTGAAACACTGGAATAAATTGCCTGGGGCGGTTGTGGAATCTCCATCCCTGGAGATATTTAAGAGCAGGTTAAGGATATTAAAGATTAGTTGACTAGTCGATTCCCCCCCTCCGCCTGTGTGTGGGGGAGGGTGTAGTTCAAACGATAGCAAAGGGGTTGTGGGATGGGTGCTTAGGGCGGGAGTGAAGCAGTAAGGTCAGGGGGCTGGGAGGATTGGAGGGCTCAGGGAAAAGGGTGCTGGAGTGAGGGCACAGAACTTGGTGTGGGGTGGGCAGGGCAGAGTGTGGGGGGCTGAGGGCAGAGAGCTCGGTGTGTGTGGGTGTGGGGGGTCTGGGCAGGGTGTGGGCGGCTGGGGCAGACAGCTTGGTGGGGGGCTCAGGACAGGAGCAGGGGACTGGGGAGGAGAGCTCACTGTGGAGGGCTCAGGGTGGGGCTTGGGGGGCTGGGGCAGAGAGCTCAGGTGTGAGGGGCTCAAGGCAGGGATGGAGGCTAGGAGCAGAGAGCTGGGTGCGGGGTTCAGGGCGGGGGGCTGAGGGCAGAGCTCAGTGTGTGAGGGTGTTCAAGGCAGGAGGTGGGAGGCTGGTGGCCAAGAGTTTGACATGGGGGGAGGCTTGATGGTTTTTGGGGTGTGAAATAGAATCTCTCGGGGGCGAGAGGCAGCAGGGTGGGAAAGAGAAAAAAAATCCAACACAATTAACAACTTTTAACATCTTGATTTTCCCCCCGCAGATGGTGGGACTTGTGTTCCTATTGGCCATTGTCGGGGTTGTACGCTATCTGCACAAGGAGACACCCACAAAAAGGATCATCATGAATGCTGACCAAAGCAAGATGATGATCACGGCTAAAGCGGCAGAGTATTTAACGAATCAGTGGAATGAAGAGATCCAGAAATTAATTGTGAAACATCTAAACGACCGCTACTTAGTCGCACGGGAAACATTTCTGGCAGCCCTCACCGATGAGGAGATATCTGCTCAAATAGAAAAAGGTTTTAATGTTGTACGGGAAACCCAAGCCCCAGCTGCCGGAAATGAAAACTCAAATGACGAAGCTGGAAGCTCAGATGGAGGAAACTCAGTTACCGGCTCCAGAGACCGAACTGGGAATAGACAAGACTCAGACCAAAATTAAATGGAGACTGTGACAGAGTCGAGCCGGCTCCTGGGCCCCCGGTCAGCCCACTGTCCCATAGTTTAGGAGTCGCAGTATAAGAGTCACTCGCCTTGTTTTGGTGTTTGGTGTCTCCCTGCAGCCTTGAGCAGGGCCGATGCTGTGCTGCTTGGCTCCCCCCAGTCTCCTTATCGGTTGTCTTTCTGTATCCCCAAACTCCAAACTCCTTCTCAACTCTCCCCCCCCGGGTTTTTAAAGAGGCCGGGTGGCAGCCCCAATCAGCTTCACCTGGCCCTTAATTGATTTGCAGCCGCCCTGTCTGAGCTGCCCCTAATTAGCCAGGATTATGTTCTTATGTTCTAAGCTCAGGGTTGGGGGTCTCACTGGACCAACTTGATTTTCATGCAAACCTGCTCCTGGGTTCGCATGTGGCCTTTGGTGGCCAGGCTGGCAGCTATTCTGCCCTAAACGGCCGCATTCCTGTGCCTAGTGCGGAGGTCGTGGACGTTGGAGGTCTCCCCCCAAACCTCGATGAGGTCCACGATCTCCGCACTAGACCAGGCGGGCGTCCACCTCTTGCAGCCCCGGGCAGGCCCCTGGGAGCCACCAGCCTGGTCCTGGGAAGAGGGGGAGGGCTGGGTGGCAGCGGGTGGCTGGCTCATGCCGTGCCAGGTGCAGGGTCTGCTGGCTGGGTGCTGGCAGGCTTGCACCTGGCACGGGCACCGTTGCCAGACCGTGCCCCTTTAAGGGCTCCGGGGCCGGCAGGGGGGCAGACGAGTTTCCCTGGCTTGGCCCAGAGTGGCCACCAGGGCAAGCTGGGAAGGGCTAGCCTCCAACTAGTTCGAATTAAGTGGCTACGCAACCCTTAATTCGAACTACTTAATTTGAACTAGGCGTTAGTCCTTGTAGAATGAGGTTTACCTAGTTCGAATTAAGCGCTCCGAATTAAGTTCGAACTAGCGGTTTGCGCGTGTAGCGCCTATGAAAGTTAATTCGAACTAACGGCTGTTAGTTCGAATTAACTTTGTAGTGTAGACATACCCTTAGAGAATGCTTGAGGTGAAGGTTTGAGGACCCTTTGAGGTGATGGTTTTGATACCCCTGGAGGTGGAGAATCAGAGAATGCTTGGTTATTTAGGTTTTGGGTTTGGCTATTTAGGTTTTGGGTTTTGTTATTTGGGTTTGGAGTTTCACTATGTATGTTTTGGGTTTCTCTCTTTGGGTTTAGAGTTTGCTATTTGGGGTTTCATCACTGGCAGCTGGGGGTTGGTTTCCCCATACAACATTAAAACCACTTTCTTTCTCAACATATATTTCATTATCGCTAAGAGCTGTCAGAAGTGTTTCTGGTGTATGTGCGTAGCGGTGGTTTAGGTGTTTCTCAATTAATTTCTGGATTGCCTCATTCTGCTGTTTCTTTAAATACTCTATCTCCTGATCTTGGAGCATCGTCTTGCTTTGCTCAGCATCCCTGGTGATCATTTCTGTGGGTCTCTTCCTCTCTCTGTGACGTTTCCAGCACAGCCAGCATCCAAACCCGACACTGGCCATGACCAGTAGGAGCGTGAAGGAAAAAGTCCTGGTGGCAGACAGAAAGCCACGCTTGCAGTGTAACCTCAGCCTTAGGCTACTTCTAGCTTCAAGAGTCTTTCTTTCTTTCTTTCTTTTTTGTTTTCTAAAACTTACATATTTTAAGCATTTGGCATGTTTTATGTAAAAACCATGAACCTAATGAGAACGGGATATGAACAATTAAAGAGAAAAAATTATGTATCAGAATGTAAACCGCAAAAACTAGCATCTGACGAAGTGGGTCTTTGCCCACGAAAGCTTACGCTCCAATCAATCTGTTAGTCCACAAGGTGCCACAGGACTTCTCGTTGCTTTTGCAGATTCAGACTAACACGGCTATCCCTCTGATATTTGACACAAAAACTTGATCTAATATATAAAGGAGAATGTTTGTAAGTTTGTGCACTAATAACTTGGACGCTATAAGAGCTACCGCAACCAAACTTTGCACGGGGTAACCTTTCCTCCAGGAGAAGGTTGGAAGGTCCTTTTGGCAGTGCGGGGAAAAGTGGCTTCCCGGGGGAAGCGGTGGGGACAGTCACTTACTAAGGCCGGCGGCGGAGGCACGAGGGGAGGGGCAGCTGCCCCGCTCACCTCTACCAGGCCGTTCCACTGCGCAGGCGTGGACGGCACGGGGGAGGCCCTCCTCCTTCCCGCCCATGATGTCACTTGACCCAGGCCCCTCCCCTCCGGCAGCGGCCGAGGGTTGCGGAGCAGTGGGCTGGAGCTTGCGGCCGCCGCGAGGGGGCGGTTGCAAGTGCAGCAGGGCGAGCCCAGCTACGACAAATCAGGAAAGAGATCTTGGATTTATCGTGGACAGTTCTCTGAAAACTTCCACACAGTGTGCAGCGGCGGTCAAAAAGGCAAATAGGATGCTAGGAATTATTAAGAAAGGGATAGAAAATAAGACCCAGAATATCTTACTGCCCCTGTATAAAACTATGGTACGCCCACATCTTGAATACTGTGTACAGATGTGGTCTCCTCACCTCCAAAAAGATATTTTGGCCTTGGAAAGGGTTCAGAAAAGGGCAACTAAAAGGATGAGGGGTTTGGAACGGGTCCCATATGAGGAGAGGTTAAAGCGACTGGGACTTTTCAGTTTAGAAAAGAGGAGACTGAGGGGGGATATGATAGAGGTCTATAAAATCATGAGTGGTGTGGAGAGGGCGAATAAAGAAAAGTTATTTATTAGTTCCCATAATAGAAGAACTAGAGGACACCAAATGAAGTTAATGGGTAGCAGGTTTAAAACTAATCAGCGAAAGTTCTTCTTCACACAGCGTGTAGTCAACCTGTGGAACTCCTTGCCAGAGGAGGCTGTGAAGGCGAGGACTATAACAGAGTTTAAAGAGAAGCTAGATAATTTCATGGAGGTTAGGTCCATAAAAGGCTATTAGCCAGGGGATAAAATGGTGTCCTTGGCCTCTGTTTGTCAGAGGCTGGAGAGGGATGGCAGGAGACAAATCGCTTGATCACTGCCTTTGGTCCACCCTCTCTGGGGCACCTGGTGCTGGCCAGTCGGCAGACAGGCTAGTGGGCTAGATGGACCTTTGGTCTGACCCAGTACGGCCGTTCTTATGTTCTTATGAGGCAGCGGCGGCGAAGGCAGTGCTAGGAGCGGCCCAGGGTCCAGCGCAGCTTCCTGGTCACGTGGCACCTGCTCGCCGTGGCCCATGGGAGAGGGGAGCCCCAGGTGCATCCCCATGATGTGGCAGGGAGCGGGGTAAAAGTTTTGGGGTGGCCGATGGGGTCGTTGCCCCCCGTGGCACCTGCAGCCCTGGGTGCGAGTTGGGCTGCCCTGCCCACCCTAGGTCCCGTGCTTGCGCCCTCCTGCCCCTCACATGGGGCACCCCGGGCAGGACCCCACCGCCCGCCCTGAGCAAAGCCGGGTAACTCCAGCTAGTAATTTATATTTGTCTGTAGTTAGTAAAATAATTCATTAAGCAAACAAATATCTTAAAGGGTGGATTATTTATAGTGGTGTAGTGAGGAGGGCATGGGAGGGTTGCCCCTGGGTGCCACGTTAGGGGGGCACCGATTTAATCTCCCTCCACTCCCCCGTCATCTCTCAGCTCGCCTGCTCCTCCTCCACCCGCCACTGCTGGCTGTAGCCGCCTCCCCGCTTCTCCACCCCCAGCCCGACCCTCCTCCATCTCCGCCAGTGGGTTAGTACATGCAGGGCCCGGCCCCAAATTGGAGGGGGTGGGGTAAGGTGTGGTACAAGATTCCCTCTCCTCCCCGCCCTCCAGCCCAGGGTCAATCTCAGCTATGCGCTAGGTTTGGGGCCCCGCCACATGGTGGCAGCTGTGGGGGGGGGGGCGCAGATTTTGCCTTCTTTCCGGGCACATCACACCCCTGCTACACCTCTGTCCGATTCTAGTTCTTCACTACAGCCCAATCCTAACTGCTCGGGGGGAGGGGGGAAGGAGGATCATTTTTCCGGCACTAAAAAGATTGTTCGCTTACGGATGTAGAAGTGGGAGGTTTCTGAAACTCACCTTAAAGCAGGGCCACTCAACATGCAGCCCGTGGTCTGTTTGTTTGCGGCCGGCAGGTGGGAGGCAAAACAAAAAAGTAGTCAATAGAATGGTCTTCTGTTGAGATGAGTTTTAGTAGTTAAATTCCTGGATTTTCATTGCTCATTCAAAGTGCTGGCATATGGGTGGAAATCGGGTCAATGTTGCATTTTATTAATATCATCAGAACTGACTTCAATGCAGCCTGTCTGTTGTGTCGTCTTCCCTTACTCTTTGTATTCATGCCCCTCAGTGTGAAAGAAGCTATTTGCATACATTTGCATGTAGATTTGAATGGATATGCAGCCACACTTACGTTGCGGCCTTCGGCATGTGCTGTGAGTATCACTGTGGCCCCCGGGGCTTCCAACGTGGAGTAGCGATGCCTTAAAGCAACCAGAAAGCAACGTGTCTTAAAAGACAGAGACCTCCTTCGCCAAAGGGCCTTGCAGGTGGAGGGGTGGACTGAAGGCAACCGCAGGAAACCTGCAATAACTAGCGATGGATTTCAGAGCTGTCTGTCTGTGAGTCTGTTTGCTCAAGAAATCCTCTTCGGTGGGCAGAGCTAGGACCACCACATTCGGGACTGCGGCTGCCTCTTCTCCCAGCCCAAGGCAAGGTCAGGGTCTGGTCGCGCCAGGACAATGGGGAGTGCTGGGAATGGGGCTGTTTTCCAGAAGACGGTGAGGGAGAGGCCAGAGAAAGGAGGGAGACAAGCCTCACCGTCGGCAGTAGGGGCAGCAAGCCGAGCACCAAGGGCATGGCCCGATGGGGCTACTGGTCACCATCTTGCCTTGCCAGCAGACCAGGTAAAGTGGGGTGGGAGGCAGGAGAACCCCCCCCCCCCACACACACACACACACAGACACAGCAACTCCCCCATGCTGGGAAGGGCCGGGGGGAGGGAGACAGGAGGTTGGGGGTGAGAGACGGAGGTGTAGGAATCAGGGAAGGGGGTTGGAAAGTAGCAGGAAAGGGGGTGAAGGTTAGGGCGGGGGCTCAGGGAAGCTCTGAGGCCAGCCTGGGCTGCACTGCCCAAGTGGCAGTAGGTGTCCAGGGGGTGGGGTGTGTGTGGATGTGGTGACAGGGGCTATGTGCCAGGCCCTGTCTGGTAACTGCTCCCCAAGGGCGTCACGACGGCAGAGTCCCTGGCTGGTGGAGCTGCGCCAAGGTCCGGTGCTGTGGCTAATGGCTGTGTGGGGAGGGAGGGGGATGGTCTGGGCTCTGGGTTTGGGGCAGGTGGGGCCTGGCCTCTGCTGGCCACTGTGTTACAGGGGCAACCTCACCTTCCCCACCCCCGTGGTCATGTACATGTCCCCTGAACTTGCTGCCCCCTGGTGGTCATTGTGGAGCAAAACTGTCCCTGCTATCACACCCCTCTCATCCCTGGGGATGGAAAACAATCCCATTCCAGGGCACATCCCATTGTCCTGGTGCAACCAAACCCTGGCCCTGCTCTAAGCTCGGAGAAGAGTAAGCCGCCGTTCACCGATCCTTGGCCTAACAAGGATCGGTACTCCAAGGCCACGCGCGCCAATGGCTTTAATTGTGTGAACCTACTCTGGGAGGAGGGAAAAGGGGAGACTCACTCACTATCCACCATCACACTTACGGGCCGACGACATCCAGGCGGGGTGCCAGGCACCAGAAGGGGGCCACGCTGAGGGTCGTGCTGTTGGTCGCTTCCCATGATGACCCTGGAACCAGTTCACGGGCCAGGCAAGAGTGGAGGTCCTGCTTGGGGATCCCCTTCCGGGTTCTCTCTCTCTTTGTTGGGTCGACGACGTCACAGGCCATGTGCCGCTTCTGGGTCTGTAGGCCTTCCTCACCATCCTCGCTGGGCCGTGTGCACTGCAGGGGGCCGTGTGCACTCAAATTCGGGTGAGTAAAAGTTCATCGCACATTTGCTTCCCGCACACACCAGGCATTGATTCAGAACAGGAACCAGAAGGGGAACTCACAGAACTTACGCCGCTAACAATTCAGTTTTACATCAGTTATAACTTGCAAACCGAGAACCACATCCTTGTCCCTCAACACATCCCATTATCCTGCTGCAACCTTTCCCTGGCCTTGCTCTAAGCTAGGAGACAAGAAAGCTGCCTACCAAATTTGGTGGTCCGAGTGCTTCCCGTTTCAGGGAAGTCCTTGGACAAACAGACTCCCAGACAGACACACAAACTCTTTAAAACCATGTTTCTCAGCCAGAGGTACGAGTCCCCTTAGGGATACTTGAGAGAAGTACGTCAACACAACTGAAATTTGGAGAAAACTGAATTGGAGATTTAAGTTTTACAGTGCTTTATTATTTTTGTACTTTTTACACCCTAAAATTTCATCACATGCCCGGCTACGATTAAGTTGTTTAAACAAATGTGTTGTAATGATAAAAAGAAAAATGGTGTGTCTGAAAACTGTAGGTATTGGGGGTACTTTTATTTTTTAAAGGAGGTATTTACTTTTTTTTTTTTAAAAGGGGTACTTTATAAAAAAAAGGTTGAGAAACATTGCTCTAAAATATATGGTAAGATTCAAGAGGCAGCCAAGCAGTGATTAACTGTATAGACCTTCTCAACCTTTTTTTTATAAAGTACCCCTTTAAAAAAAAACCCTAGAAGTACCTCAGTACAGTTTTCAGACACACAAATATTTTTCTACCATTGCAACACATTTCTTTGAACAACTTAATCCTAGCTGGGCGGGCGATGACATTTTGGGGTGTAAAAAGTACAGAAATAATAAAGAGCTGTGTAGCGGGTCGGAGTGGCCGCCCACTGAGCCGGAGGAGGAGGAACCCCTCCAGACGCCATGTTGGGCTGAGGCTAACCCCGCCCCATCACCTGACCGGAAGCCCGGGGGCGGGCCCAGGACTATAAAAGCCCAGGCAGTGGCCTCAGTCAGGGCTGAGCCTGCCGGGAGGCTAGAGGCCTCCTCTGGACTCCCAGCCTGGGAAGTAGGGACTGAGGCCTGGCCCGGACCTCCTACTTGCCGGGCCCCAGACACAGACCAGTGGCTCCCTGCCCGGGAGGGGGGGGAGGCCCAGCATAACCGGCCTACCTTCCCAGGAGCGACGGAGGAGCCGAAAGGCCAGCCGGAGCCTGTGCCCCAGCGCCAACCCCGGGACCGGGAGGAGCGGCCCCAGCTACCTCGACCGGAGGCACCGCCGGGGACCTCCACGGACCCTGACCCGGAGGCCTGGCTCAACCGCCCGAATCTGCCGGCCCCTGGAATCCTGCTGAGCCCCAGTGACCTGCAAGCGGCCGAGGACTGGACCGGACCACCCCGGTGGGACGAGACTCTCCTGGACTCCCAGTCTCCTCTGCCCGACATCCAGGTACCACCCGAGGGGGAGAACGGAAGTGGCCCAGGGATAGTGGGGGCTGTTAAAGGCCCCTAGGCCGGTGCGTTTCGGGCCGGAGCCCCCACCGAGCCGAAGCAGCCCGTACGGCTGCTCTAGGGCCCTGGGCCGGGGCGCAGAGGAGTGGGTGGGCCTGCGCCCCCCCTGCCGCCCACCGATTGGGTGGCAGTCCCTCCCTCCTTGCCACTGGTACAGGCGATCCGCCTGCACCCCTCCTGACCAAGGAGCTACTCACCTGTTTGTTTGTTGCCACGCCCTGGACTGAGGGCCTGGCTACGCTCTGTAACTGTGTTGTTTGTTGCCACGCCCTGGACTGAGGGCCTGGCCACCTTTTGTAACTGTGTGCTGGTTGCCACGCCCTGGACTGAGGGCCTGGCCACCCGTTGTAACTGTTTGTTTGTTGCCACGCCCTGGACTGAGGGCCTGGCCACCCGTTGTAACTGTTTGTTTGTTGCCACGCCCTGGACTGAGGGCCTGGCCACCCGTTGTAACTGTGTGCTGGTTGCCACGCCCTGGACTGAGGGCCTGGCCACCCTTTGTAACGGTGTGCTGGTTGCCACGCCCTGGACTGAGGGCCTGGCCGCTCCTCATAACTGTGAGAGGGTTGCTGGGGTTATACCCTGAGCTAAGGCTGGACCGCCCCCGGGGAACCAACGGGGTCGGTCTTAAAGGGGCAGCCCAGCGGGTCGGAGTGGCCGCCCACTGAGCCGGAGGAGGAGGAACCCCTCCGGGCGGGCCAACCGACCACACGTGGTGGAGAATGTGGGCACTATCGATCGATCCTGCCCCTGACGTAAGGGGCTGAACGTGTGCCTCAGTGTACCCAAAAAAAAAAAAAAAAAAAAAAAAAAAACACCTAATTTTTTTCCCCACCCTTTCTCCCCTCTATCCCCGCGTGGGTGCGGGGGCAGGCCAAACATGGAGTGGGAGAAAGTGTTGAAAGTTCTTGCGGAGGGTCAGCAACAGCAGCAGAAGCTCTTGGCTCAACAGCTGGCCGCGCAACACCAACAACAGCAGGAGCTACTGCGACAGCTGGGCGCCCAACACAGCCAGGTCCTACAGGAGATGGCGAAGCAGAACCAGGAGCTGCAAATGCAGGGGTTCCAGCAGCTGGCGGCCCTGGGGACCCGCCCGGCCGAATCACAGGGGGGGCCCACCGGGGACCGGACGAGCGCAAGGACCCCAGTCCACCTCACTAAGATGGGCCCGGAAGATGACCCAGAAGCGTTTTTGGAAACGTTCGAGCGGGTGGCGACCATTATGCAGTGGCCCCGAGAACAGTGGGCGACCCTGATAGCTCCATATTTAACTGGGCTAGCGCAGGAGGCCTACCGGGCCTTACCCTTGGAGGCGGCACGGGACTATACTGAGGTCAAAGCGGCCATCCTGGATGCCCTGGATATCTCTCCGGAAACTTTCCGGCGACGGCTCCGGTCCATGAGCTACCCGTCGGGCGCCCGGCCTCGGGCCGTCGCTCACGGAGTTAGAACCCTTTGCCGCCGCTGGCTTCGGCCAGAGCAGCAGTCCGCGGAGGAAATCGTGGAGCAGGTCGCCCTAGAGCAGTTCACCCAGCTGCTTCCGCCGCGAGGTCGGGCCTGGGCCCTCCGGCACCGGCCCGCGACACTGGGGGAGGCAGTCACCCTCATGGAGGACTTTCTGGCTGCCGAGAATCCCGTGGCATTGGGCTCCCGGACCCTGGCACCCATCCCAAAAGCATCAGCAGTGGCCCCGGTGCCACTACCCCGAACCAGGATTGGGCCTCGGACGGACGTGGCCCCGAGGGAAAATAAGGGTGAGGATCTTCGTCGCGCTAGTCGGGTCCTCACCCGCGACGGACGGGAAGGCCCTCACCCAGGGCCTCTGGAGCGGCGGCGCCTTCCCCCGCGAGAGGACGCCGCCCGAAGGGTGTACCCCGACTTAGGGCCGTGCTTCTCCTGTGGGCGTATGGGGCACTTACAGAGGGACTGCATGGAAATGGATTGTAGCTACGGCCAGGACTGTACTGCAGCCCCCCCGGCTCTCCCCGCGGGCCCACCACTCCTCACGACTCCGGGGCTAGCCGGGGCCCCGCAGGTGTTCGCCCTCCTTGATTCGGGGTGCAGCCAGACGCTTATTCGCCCCGATGTCCTCCCGGCCACCGCGGTACCCGAAGGGGAGCTGCAGCTGCGGTGCGTCCATGGGGACGTGAGAACGTATCCTCGGGTCCGACTACTTCTGACCATTCGAGGCATAACCAGGGTGATGATCGTAGGGGTGGTCGCTAATTTACCGTATCCCATGGTGTTGGGCCGCGATTGGCCAGAACTCACGGCCCTCATGCGAGAGACTAGCCCGGGGGAGCTGCCTACGCCAACCGAGCCAGGTGGGGAGCTCCTGGGGGAGGAACCCCAGGGGGCCCGAACGCGGGGGGCCCTCCGCCGAGAGGAGCCGACGGACGTCGAGGCGTCCGAGCCGACGGAGCCAGCACCCGCGGACCCAGAGGATACTCCAGTTTCATTGGACTCGGCGGATTTTCCCCGAGACCAAAGGGATGACCCCACCTTACGAGCCACCTACGACCAACTCGCCCGGGTCAACGGGGCCGTGGTTGACCCGCAGCGGGCTGCGCAGTGGCCCCGGTTTGAGCTCCGAGCAGACAGGCTCTACCGGGTTGTGCAGAACCCACAAACCCAGGAGGAGGAAGCCCAGTTACTAGTACCCCAGGGCCATCGGCGCACGGTATTAAGACTGGCTCATGACATTCCAGCGGCAGGTCACCTCGCACACGAGAAGACCCTAGCCCGAGTCCTGGCCCGGTTCTTTTGGCCTGGAGTGTATAAGGAAGTCAAGGACTATTGCCAGTCCTGTCCAGACTGCCAGTTGGCCGCTGCCCCGGGGGTGCCAAAAGCGCCACTCGTTCCCTTACCGGTGGTAGGGACCCCCTTTGAGCGGATTGCCTTGGACATAGTGGGGCCCTTTCCACGGAGCAAAACGGGATTCCGCTACCTCCTGACGCTTATGGACTATGCAACCCGATTCCCCGAGGCTATCCCCCTACGAAATACCCACGCCCGCACTATTGCAAACGAACTGGTACGAATTTTTGCCTGGGTCGGGCTGCCGCGGGAGCTACTGACAGACCAGGGAACGAACTTTACATCCCGGCTGTTGCGTCAGGTCTGCGACATTTTAGGCATTCACAAGTTACAGACCTCCGTCTACCACCCTCAGACCGACGGACTGGTTGAACGATTTAACCGCACCCTAAAGGGGATGCTGAGGAAGTTTCCGCCGGCCGAAATGAAGCACTGGGACCAGTTGGTTCCACCTCTGTTGATGGCTGTTCGAGAGGTGCCACAGGCCTCCACCCGATTTTCCCCCTTTGAGCTCCTGTACGGCAGACGACCCCGCGGCATCCTCGATTTGATGAAGGAGACCTGGGAGCAGGCCCCTTCAACCTCGGTAGGACTCTTGCAGTACGTGCTCCAACTCCAAGAGAGACTCTCTCGAGCGGGGGCCATGGCTCAGGAGAACTTGCAGACCGCCCAAAGTGCGCAGGAGCGGGGGTACAACCGGGGAGCCCAAGAAAGAATATTCGAACCCGGGGATAGGGTGTTGCTGTTACTCCCTTCTGACGAGTCAAAATTACTGGCTCGCTGGCAAGGGCCATATGAAATTTCCCGCCGACTGAGCCCCGTCACCTACGAAGTCTATCAACCGGGCCGGCGAAGGAAAAAACAAATATACCACGTGAACCTCCTCAAACCCTGGCGGGAACGAGAAGGATTGATGGTCGCGCCATACCCCTCGGAACCCGTACTGGGCCCCCAGATACCAGGGGCCAATGAGGAAGGTGCACCCCAGCTGGGGGATACCCTGTCCGAAGACCAACGGAACCAAGCCCAGCATCTCATTGAAGCGTTCAGCAAAACCTTCACCTCGCAACCCGGCCGGACCTCAACCATAACCCATAGCATCCGAACCACTCCAGGACAGGTCGTACGAGAAGGTAACAGACCTCTTCCCCGGCGGATGCGCGACGTGGTGGAACAGGAGGTTCAGAGTATGTTGGAGTTGGGGGTGATCGAACGATCAAAGAGTGAATGGAGAAGCCCCGTCGTGCTGGTCCCCAAGCCGGATGGAAGCATCCGGTTTTGCATTGATTTTCGGAAAGTCAATGCTATTTCAAAGTTCGATGCTTACCCGATGCCGCGGACGGATGAGCTGCTGGAGCGCCTGGGGAAAGCCAACTTTATAACAACACTAGACCTGACAAAAGGCTACTGGCAGATCCCGTTGGACCCAGAGTCGCGAGAGAAAACAGCTTTCACCGCCCCTTCAGGGCTCTTCCACTTCGTGCGCATGCCATTCGGTCTCCATGGGGCACCCGCCACCTTTCAGTGGATGATGGACCGCCTGCTTGGCCCCCATCTGGAGTATGCTGCGGCCTACCTCGATGATGTGGTAGTTTACAGTTGCGGGTGGGAGGAGCACTTGAACAAAGTGGCGGCGGTGTTACGAACCCTCCGAGACGCAGGTCTCACCGCCAACCCCAAGAAGTGTAAAATCGGTTGGCAGGAGACCACCTATTTAGGATATCGATTGGGACGAGGATTGGTCCGACCACTGGTAGGGAAGGTGGAGACCATACGGAATTATCCAGTACCGACGACTAAAAGGAAGGTCCGACAATTCCTGGGGCTGGCGGGGTACTACCGCCGATTTGTTCCCCAGTTTGCCAGTTTGGCCGCACCCCTCACCATGCTACTGACGAAGGATAAACCCCAGAGAGTGAGGTGGAGCCCAGAGTGTGACGCTGCTTTTCAGCAACTCAAAGAGGCTCTGTGCAGTGAACCCATCTTGTTTAGCCCAGACTTTGATAAACCCTTTATTGTGCAGACAGACGCCTCGGACAGTGGGCTGGGAGCTGTGCTGTCCCAGGAGGTTGATGGAGAGGAACATCCCGTCATCTACATCAGTCGCAAACTGTTTCCCCGAGAACGCCAGTACTCAGTAATAGAAAAGGAGGCCCTAGCTATCAAGTGGGCCGTTGAAGCGCTACGGTACTACCTCCTGGGGGACGCGTTTGTTTTATTTACAGACCACGCACCACTAAAATGGTTACAAAACATGCGGGACACCAATAGCCGGCTTATGAGATGGTATTTAGCCCTCCAACCCTATGTGTTTTCCATCCGGCACAGGGCGGGAAAGGCAAACGCCAACGCAGATGCGTTGTCCCGCCTGGCGGAGGAGCAAGGGCCCAGTCCCGATAAACGGGGTCTGGACTTAAGGGGGGGGGTGTGTAGCGGGTCGGAGTGGCCGCCCACTGAGCCGGAGGAGGAGGAACCCCTCCAGACGCCATGTTGGGCTGAGGCTAACCCCGCCCCATCACCTGACCGGAAGCCCGGGGGCGGGCCCAGGACTATAAAAGCCCAGGCAGTGGCCTCAGTCAGGGCTGAGCCTGCCGGGAGGCTAGAGGCCTCCTCTGGACTCCCAGCCTGGGAAGTAGGGACTGAGGCCTGGCCCGGACCTCCTACTTGCCGGGCCCCAGACACAGACCAGTGGCTCCCTGCCCGGGAGGGGGGGGAGGCCCAGCATAACCGGCCTACCTTCCCAGGAGCGACGGAGGAGCCGAAAGGCCAGCCGGAGCCTGTGCCCCAGCGCCAACCCCGGGACCGGGAGGAGCGGCCCCAGCTACCTCGACCGGAGGCACCGCCGGGGACCTCCACGGACCCTGACCCGGAGGCCTGGCTCAACCGCCCGAATCTGCCGGCCCCTGGAATCCTGCTGAGCCCCAGTGACCTGCAAGCGGCCGAGGACTGGACCGGACCACCCCGGTGGGACGAGACTCTCCTGGACTCCCAGTCTCCTCTGCCCGACATCCAGGTACCACCCGAGGGGGAGAACGGAAGTGGCCCAGGGATAGTGGGGGCTGTTAAAGGCCCCTAGGCCGGTGCGTTTCGGGCCGGAGCCCCCACCGAGCCGAAGCAGCCCGCACGGCTGCTCTAGGGCCCTGGGCCGGGGCGCAGAGGAGTGGGTGGGCCTGCGCCCCCCCTGCCGCCCACCGATTGGGTGGCAGTCCCTCCCTCCTTGCCACTGGTACAGGCGATCCGCCTGCACCCCTCCTGACCAAGGAGCTACTCACCTGTTTGTTTGTTGCCACGCCCTGGACTGAGGGCCTGGCTACGCTCTGTAACTGTGTTGTTTGTTGCCACGCCCTGGACTGAGGGCCTGGCCACCTTTTGTAACTGTGTGCTGGTTGCCACGCCCTGGACTGAGGGCCTGGCCACCCGTTGTAACTGTTTGTTTGTTGCCACGCCCTGGACTGAGGGCCTGGCCACCCTTTGTAACTGTGTGCTGGTTGCCACGCCCTGGACTGAGGGCCTGGCCACCCGTTGTAACTGTTTGTTTGTTGCCACGCCCTGGACTGAGGGCCTGGCCACCTTTTGTAACTGTGTGCTGGTTGCCACGCCCTGGACTGAGGGCCTGGCCACCCGTTGTAACTGTTTGTTTGTTGCCACGCCCTGGACTGAGGGCCTGGCCACCCTTTGTAACGGTGTGCTGGTTGCCACGCCCTGGACTGAGGGCCTGGCCGCTCCTCATAACTGTGAGAGGGTTGCTGGGGTTATACCCTGAGCTAAGGCTGGACCGCCCCCGGGGAACCAACGGGGTCGGTCTTAAAGGGGCAGCCCAGCGGGTCGGAGTGGCCGCCCACTGAGCCGGAGGAGGAGGAACCCCTCCGGGCGGGCCAACCGACCACAAGCTGTAAAACTTAAAACCAAAATTCAATTTTCTCCAAATTTCAGTGGTGTTGACTTATCTTGAGTACCCCTAACGGTACTCATACCGCTGGTTGAGAAACACTAGTCTGGACCAGTGGTTAGTGCAGACCCTTCTGAGGGACTTTGAAATATATTTTATTTTGAGCGCTTTCATGACACAGGAAGATGCTGTCACTGACTTAGAGTTAATCGGTTTTCTGCTATTTCCTGGATTTTCTCTCCGGGGGAAACAACAGGAAAGTTAACCCAAGTTTTGCAAACAACAGGAAAGTTAACCCAAGTGAGACTGGAGTTTGGAATTTATGTGTCCTTCTCCTTGTTCTGCAAATTCCAGAGGACAGATTCGGATAAGGGTGGGAAAATGAACGAAAAAATGCTTACCTCGTGCAAATCTAATCGGGTGCGTCTACACAGCACTGCTATTTCAGAAGAGCGGCCATTTTTCCAAAAGGACAATGCGGGTGTCTACACAGCAATTCCGTTATTTCGAAATAAATTTGAATGGACGGACGGCTTAGTCCCACTTCTATCCACCTCATGAGGAATAATGCCTTTTCCGAAATAGCTATTTTGGAAGAGCAGCCATGTGGATGCAGGGGCAGGGGTCCAGGAGCTCGGGGGAGGAGATGGGGGCTGGGCCCAGTTGCTGAGTGTGTCATAGGGTTGTCAGGTGTCCGGTATTTTCGCCTCCTGGCAGGGAAAAAAACCCAGAAAATACCAGACATTGTAGGCATCCAGTATTTTCTGGATATTTTACTGGACAGAAGGCAAAAATGATGGACTGTCCCAGTCAATACCGGACACCTGGCAACCCTACCCAGGAGACCGGCTGAGCCCCAGCCACCTGCAAGCCGCGGAGGACTGGATCGGACCTCCAGGACCCCAATGGGATGAGACCACTTTGGGCTTCCAGACTGTGCTGCCAGAAACCCAGGTACCGGCTGGGGGGGAGACGGGAAGTGTCCCACGAGTTAGTGGGGGCTGTTAAAAGCCCCAAGGCCGGCACATTTCGGGCAGGAGCCCCCGCTGAGCCCGTTGCAGTCTGCAGGTACTCAGCCTGCACCCCTCCTGAACAAGGAGACCCAAACCTGTGTTTGTTATTGCCATGCCTTGAACCAGGGCCTGGCCTGTCCATAAGCAGACTTCATTGGTTTGCAGCCGCCCTGATCTGGGGCTGGGCCTAGATATAAGCTGACCTTGGTTGGGTGCCGCCGTGCCTGAAGGAAGGCCGGGCATGGAGTAATGACTTGGGCTTGGCTTAAAGGGCAAGGGCACTGGGGCGGCGTGGCTGCCCACCGGCCTGGAGGAGGAGGAACCCCTCTGGGAAGCAAAACTGCTTACAGCATTGATAATCATCGAAGTTCCCATAATAAAAGAAGTAGAGGACACCAAATGAAATGAATGGGTAGCAGGTTTAAAACTAATAAAAGAAAGTTGTTCTTCACACAGCGTGTAGTCAACCTGTGGAACTCCTTGCCAGAGGAGGCTGTGAAGGCTAGGACTATAACAGAGTTTAAAGAGAAGCTAGATAAATTCATGGAGGTTAGGTCCATAAAAGGCTATTAGCCAGGGGGGTAGGAATGGTGTCCCTGGCCTCCGTTTGTCAGAGGCTGGAGAAGGATGGCAGGAGACAAATCGCTTGATCATTGTCTTCGGTCCCCCCCTCTGGGGTACCTGGTGCTGGCCACTGTTGGCAGACAGGCTACTGGGCTGGATGGACCTTTGGTCTGACCCAGTCTGGCTGTTCTTATGTTCTTAAGTTAAAGGAAGGCAAAGAAAGTAAAGTACTTTGTGAGATTCCCATGTAAGTGTGTATCGGACCCTTGTTTCCCTGGAAGCACCTGCTTGGGAGAGAATTGAATGGCACCCAACTGGTGAGCAGAGTGCCCACACCTAGGTGTTGTGTTTCTTTGGCTGGTGCACCTTTGTGCATGTCTTGGTGCACATCGGAAAAAATATTCCGCACCGGGATGGAAAAAAATCGGGGCCTGGATGGAAAGGATGAGAGGGAACATTGAACTCAAACCTGTGTTTGCGGCAGATCTTTCTTCTCAAACAACTCACGTAGACAGCTGCGGCTTTTCGAATGGCGGCATCGTTAAATCATCATCATAATGATGCTTTAATGATGAGAGAATCCAGTGTCATCCCACTGATGAGCAGAGTGCCTACAGCTAGGTGTTGTGTTTCTTTGGGTGGTGCACCTTTGTGCATGTCTTGGTGAACTTCTGAAAAATTATTCCACACCAGGATGGAAAAAAATCGGCGCCTGTTTGGAAAGGATGAGAGGGAACATTGAACTCAAATGTGTATTTGCGGCAGACTTTCCTTCTCAAACAACTCGCCCAGAAAGCTGCAGCTTTTCGAATGGCAGCATTAAATCGTCATTGTGACTATTGCAATCGATTTTTACGACATTTTATAGGCCTCCCCTAGCTGGGAGGCCACTCGCTGAAGAAGCCCGTGTCCACGGCTTCAAAACCTGTTCTTACCAATAAAATCCTAGCATGACAGAGATGGGGAGGGGTTAAATATATTTTATTTGGAGCCCTTTCGTTACCCAAAAAGCCCCAGTATCACTGAGTGGTTAATCGGTGTTTTCTCATTGCTGGAATCGTCCCTCGGGGAGGAAAAGGGCGGTGTTCTTTGCCAACAACAGGAAGCGTGAAGGTTAAATCAACAAAAAATTTGCAAAACTTTTCCTGTTTTTGCTTCTAAGCGGGCAGGCTCTGAAGGTCAAACTTCCTGCTTTTCAGGATTCCCTGTCTGGCCCCCTGTCCTTCTGGGCAGATCCTTTGGCCTCCCTCCATCAGGCTACAGAGGCAGGGAGACTACCCGCCCACCCCACGCCCCCAGCAAAGCAGCTCTGGTCTAGAGCAGTGTGTCTCAACCAGCGGTACGAGTCTCCTCAGGGGCACTCGAGAGACATCCGGGGGGTACGTCAGCGCCGCTGAAATGTGGAGAAAACTGAACTTTGGTTTGCAGTTTTACGGTGCTTTGTTATTTTTGTATTTTTCACACCCCAAAATTTTATCGCCCTCCCAGCTATGATGAAGTGGTTTAAACCAATGTGTTGCAACAGTAGAAAAAAAAATTGTGTGTCTGAAAACTGTAGGTATTCGGAGTACTTAGAATTATTTTTTAAAGGGGTACTTCATTTAAAAAAAGTTGAGAAACACTGGTTTAGAGAAGTCTTTCTCTGACTTTTTTTATAAAGTACCCCTTTTTCAAAAAAAATTGCAAGTACCCCCTTTTGAAAAAAAAATCAGTTCCCCCTTTTTTAAAACAAAATTATAAGTATCCCAAGTGCCTATAGTTTTCAGACGGTCGTGCGGTTCGATTTATTTTAGATCCAAGGGAAATCAGGATACGTCAGAGGTGCTTAACCACTTTCTGATTTTTTGCAGGCTTTAAGCTGTTATACGGTTACAAGCCTGAAGCACAACGACTCTACAATTTAAACTTTAAATACTATACATTCGAAAGCAATTCATACATAGATTCCTAGAATCAGAGAGTTGGAAGAGACCTCAGGAGTCATCCAGTCCAGCCCCCTGCCCAAGGCAGAGCCAACCCCATCTCAATCAATCCAGCCAGGGCTTGGTCAAGCAGAGACTTAAAACCTCTCGGGATGGAGATTCCACCCCCTCCCTAGGGAACCCATCCCAGTGCTTCCCCACCCACTGAGAGAAATCATTTTTCCTAATATCTAACCTAGACCTCCCCCACTGCAATGTGAACCGTTGTTCCTTGTTCTGCCATCTGCCCCCACTGAGAACAGCCTCTCTCCAGCCTCTTTGGAACCCCCCTTCAGGAAGTCGCAGGCTGCTCTCAAATCCCCCCTCGCTCTTCTCTTCTGCAGACTGAACAAACCCAAATCCCTCAGCCTCTCCTCGTAGGTCATGTGTCCAGCCCCTGAATCATTTTGGTTGCCCTGCACTGGACCCTCTCCAATACATCCACATCCTTTCTGTCGTGGGGGGCCCAGAACTGGACACAATACTCCAGATGTGGCCTCTCCAGAGCAGGATAAAGGGGAATAATCACTTCTCCGGATCTGCTGGCAATGCTCCTCTTAATGCACCCTAATATGCCATTAGCCTTCATGGCTACAAGGGCGCACTGTTGACTCATATCCAGCTTCTCAGCCACTACAATCCCCAGGTCCTTTTCTGCAGAACTGCTCCTTACCCAGTCAGTCCCCAGCCTGTAACAATGTTTGGGATTCTTCCATCCCAAGGGCAGGACTCTGCACTTGTCCTTGTTTTGGTCCAATCCTCTAATCTGCCTAGGTCTCTCTGGACCCTCTTCCTGCCCTCCAGCGTATCTACCTCTCCCCCTAGCTTAGTGTCGTCTGCAGACTTGCTGAGGGCGCAAGCCATACCCTCATCTGGGTCATTCATAATGATGTTGAACAAAACCGGCTCTATACCAGATCCTTGGGGCACCCCACTTGAAACTGACCACCAGCCAGGCATACTACCTTTAGGGGTGTGTATTTGACACCTGGAAAGGAACGATCTTTTTATGGCAGAGAAAATGCTTTCCCCAGCAAAGTTAGAACCGACTGCTGTGAAGAACTAGAATCAGATTTCTGACCCGCTGGTTGAATAGCTTGAAACCTGATGGCTTTGTGAACTGGAGCCAGGAGGTCTGTCAACACACCAATCCACAGCTGGGCCTTTTAAGGTAGTAACAGAGTGGCAGAGCTGATTACGGATTACGGTGGAAAGCTGTAAGTTTCACTTTCCTTCTTCCTCACGCGCCTCAATGTTTCATAGACCTGACCACATTTAGTCTTGAGAGCTGACAGTGAATGGTGAACAGGCGCCAGTCTCAGCCCGTATCAGCATGGGGATTGGCAGCAAGTTCATAGATCTATGGCGAAACTACTTCACGGTCTTATCGACATCAGCGTTCTATCTCATTTTGGTGATGGTGGAACACACAATGGATCCAGATTTCAAATGCCCAGAAGAGAAGTATTTGATGATTCTTTACAGCCTCTGTTATATCTTCATACCACCCTTCGGTTTGTGGCTATTAGGCTTGGTTTTTCAGCCCCCGTGTCTTCACATTGTCCTTCACAATGCAGCGACTGTGATTGTAAGAAGTGTAAAAGATGCTGCGGCATTTGTACAAAGGCTTTCGTACCCTTTCTCTTGTGGATAATCATCGTGCTTCTGGATGGGAAATACTTTGACTGTCTGTGGAAACCACCTAAGGCAAACAGCCCTGCAGGTAACTCACAACCAGCCAGTATTGCTTACCACGTTTCCCAGGTAAGAGTCACATGCCCGGAGAGAGGAAATAATTTTGCTCTTGTCCTGCCCATTTTTCCTCTGGCGTTTTGCCTTGTGTGTGTTTGATTCAGCAGAAAAAATAATTTCTGTTCAAAAATTAGAGGACACCAGGGTCCGCCACATGCATGAGCGCTGATTCGGCCTCTGTTGGAGGATTGTGTCCAGTTCTGGGCACCACATTTAAAGAAGGATGTGGAGAAATTGGAGAGGGTCCAGAGAAGAGCAACAAGAATGATTAAAGGTCTAGAGAACAGGAGCTAGGAGGGAAGACTGGATGAATTGGGCTTGTTTAGTTTGGAAAGGAGAAGACTGAGAGGGGAGATGACAGAGGTTTGCAAGTACCTGAAAGGGTGTTACAAGGAGGAGGGAGAAAAATTGTTCTCCTTGGCCTCTGAGGACAGGACAAGAAGCAATGGTCTTAAACTGCAGCAAGGAAGGGTTAGGTTGGATATTAGAAAAAACTTCCTGCCTGTAAGGGTGGTCAAACACTGGAATAAATTGCTTAGGGGGAATCTCCATCCCTGGAGATATTGAAGAGCAGGTTAAGGATGTTAAAGTCTAGTTGACTAGTTGATTCCCCCCCCTTCCTGCCTTTATGGGGGGGGGGCAGGGCGTACTTCAAAGGAAAGCAAAGAAGCAAAGGGGTTGTGGGTTGCAGGCTTAAGGCTGAGGGTGGGTGTGAAGCTGTAAGATCAGCAGGATGGGAGGGTTGGGGAGCTCAAACAAGAGGGTGCTGGAGTGAGGGCAGAGAGCTCAGGGTGAGGGGTCAGGGCAGGGGTTGGGGGGCTGGGGGCAGAGAGCTCAGTGTGGGGGGAGGCTTGATGGTCCTTGGGGTCTGAAATAGTAACGCTCGGGGGCAAGAGGCACCAGAGTGGGAAAGAGAAAAAGTTGAATGCAACTGACAAGTTTTAACGTCTTGATTTTATCCCTGCAGCTTGTGGGTCTTGGCTTCATAGGGGTCATTACCCTTGTCGGGTGTGTATGGCTGTGCTGCAGGAAACCCACAGAAAGGATCCCCATAGATGCTGAGCAAAGCATCAGGCTGCTCCAGGATCAGGCGGCAGAATATTTAAAGGAACAGCGGGATGAGGTGATCCAGAAATTAATTGAGAAACACTTAAAGGACCGCTACGCACCTGCACCGGAAACGTTTCTGATACAACTTAGCAAAAACCAGATACCTCTTGAGATAGAAAAAGGGTTAAATGTTGTACGGGGAAACCAACCCCCAGCTGCCATATCTGAAAACTCAAATGTTGGAGGTGGAAGCTCAAATGGCAGAAACTCCGCTAGCCACTCCGAAACCCGAACTAGGAATGCCCAAGACTCTGAAGCGGCAATGCAGCCCATGCTAGATCAAGAGGCCTCTGGTACTTCACCTGAAGGAGCCTCCAGCCCTTTGCCTCAACAGACCTCCACATTTTGACTCAAGGGGCCTCCACCCAGTCTGGCTGTTCTTATGTTCTTAAGTTACAGGAAGGCAAAGAAAGTAAAGTACTTTGTGAGATTCCCATGTTAGTGTGTATCGGACCTTGTTTCCCTGGAAGCACCTGCTCAGGAGAGAATTGAATGGCACCCAACTGGTGAGCAGAGTGCCCACACCTAGGTGTTGTGTTTCTTTGGCTGGTGCACCTTTGTGCATGTCTTGGTGCACATCGAAAAAATATTCCGCACCGGGATGGAAAAAAATCGGGGCCTGGATGGAAAGGATGAGAGGGAACATTGAACTCAAACCTGTGTTTGCGGCAGACCTTTCCTTCTCAAACAACTCGCGTAGACAGCTGTGGCTTTTCGAATGGCAGCATCGTTAAATCATCATCATAATGATGCTTTAATGATGAGAGAATCCAGTGCCATCCCACTGATGAGCAGAGCGCCCACAGCTAGGTGTTGTGTTCTTCTGCTGGTGCACCTTGACACATGTCTTGGTGCACATTGAAAAAAAATTATTCCGCACCAGGATGGAAAAGAATCAGCACTTGGATGGAAAGGATGAGAGGGAACATTGAACTCAAACCTGTATTTGCTGCAGATCTTTCTTCTTAAACAACTCGAATAGGCAGCTGCAGCTTTTCGAATGGAGGCATCATTAAATCGTCATCATGACGATTGCAATTGATTTTTAAAACCTTTTAAAAGCCTCCCCTAGCTGGGAGGCCACTCGCTGAAGAAACCCGTGTCCACGGCTTCAAAACCTGTTCTTACCAATAAAATCCTAGCATGACAGAGATGGGGAGGGGTTAAATATATTTTATTTGGAGCCCTTTCGTTACCAAGAAGCCCCAGTGTCACTGAACGGTTAATCCGTGTTTTCTCATTGCCGGAATCGCCCCTCGGGGAGGAAAGGGGCGGTGTTCTTTGCCAGCAACAGGAAACGTGACGGTTAAATCAACAAAAAACTTGCAAAACTTTCTGGGGGGTGCAGAGGGGACCACGGGAGACCTATGTGGATCTGGCCTCCCGCCTGGCGCAATACTGCCGCAAGTGGGTGTCCAGGGTCGGAGCCCAGACCACAGAGGACCTGCATAAGCTGATCAGGATGGAGCAGTTCTATGAAGCCTGCACACCCAGCCTGAGGCTGTGGCTCAAGGACCGAAGTCCGGAGAACCCCCAGGAAGCTGGGAGGCTGGCGGATGAGTTCACGGAGAGCCGGTCCGGGTGTGAACGGGAGTCCCGGAGAGAAAGAGAATTGCGCAGAGACCGGTTCTCAGCTGAGCGACGGAGAGAGTCACCTACAAGGCGAGCCCAAAAGACAAGGACCAGTCATCTGTGCCCCAGAGAACCAGCCAGGGCCCGGGCAGAGCCGGCCCAAAAGGGCCCACAGGACCTAACTTTGCCTTCGCTGCGGGCAACGAGGCCACAAGAGGGCTCAGTGCACCAGACGCCGGGACAGGTCTCAGGACCTGGGATCTCCCAGAGTTAACTGGCTGGAGCTGGAGGAAGGGCAGGCTGCCCCAGAGGCAGGGGCTGGCAGGCAAACCTCAGCTCAGAGTGGGGGGAAGGATGCTCAGTGCCCCTCCCCTGGGAGGTCTGACCCTCGGGAGGCGGATTTCTCCATGTACTGGGTGGTGGCAGGGCGGCCTCTGCGGTGCGAGTGGATGGTAGGGAGGTGACGGGTTTCTGGGACACGGGGGCGGAGGTGACGCTGGCCCGACCCGACGTAGTGGCCCCAGACCGGGTTCTACCCCACACGCAGCTGACCCTGAAGGGCATAGATGGGTCCCTGTTTAAGGGGCCAAGGAAGGTCTCAAGGAAGTGGGGGTGCACCCGCTCTTGCCCACGGAGGTGCTGATGGGGAATGACCTAGAGGAGTGGCCCCATGAATCCCAGCGCCCGGAGGCAGAGCCAGCGAGGGGCTGGCAACCTGGATCCAGGGAAGGACTCCCGGCAGGGTCCTCAGGGCCCCATCCCAGCAGACACAGGGTCCGGCCAGGCTGGGACTCTGGACCTAGACCAGGGCGAGGAGCAGGTCCCGATCCCTGCCCCAGCGACTGAATTCCAGGCTGCGGTGAAGGCAGACCCCTCCTTGCAGGTGCTGAGGGACCGGGCTGGCCTTGGCACGGCCCAGGCACTGGGGAAAGGCGGCCAGGAGAGATTCCTATGGGAGAAGGGATTCCTGTACCGGGAATGGCTTCCCCCCAGGAAGGTGGGGGGATGGAGACTCCAGCGGCAGCTGGTGGTACCCCGAAGGTATCGCCGCAAGCTGCTGCACCTGGCCCATGACACTCCCCTCTCGGGACACCAGGGAATCCGGCGCACGCGGCTGAGGCTGTTCCCACACGTCTCCAGGCCGGGGATATTTGCGGCCGTGCAGCGGTACTGCCGGTCCTGCGATCCCTGCCAGAGGGTGGGGGAGGCCCAAGAGGCGAGGAGAGCGGCTTGAAGACCCCCACCTCGTGTAGAGGGGTGGTTCCGGGAGGCAGTAATAGAGAAAGGGGGGCCTGTCAGCCCGGCGACCCGGACAGGAAACAAATACACCTTGGTGGCGATGGAATTAGCAACCAACCGCCCCGAGGCCGTAGCTCTGCCCTGCATCGAGGCAACCACGGTGGCAGACGCCCTGCTGGCCCTTTTCAGCCGGGTGGGGTTCCCCGAGGAGGTCCTCACGGACCTGGGATCTCCCTTCATCTCGGCCCTGCTCCGGTGCTTGTGGGAGAAGCACGGGGCCCGGCTCACCTGGGCCTCAGCATATGGCGCCCGGCCCAGCGGTCTGGTGGGGAGGTTCCAGGGGACCCTGGAGCAGATGCTGGAGGCCTTTATGCACCGGCACCCGCAGGACTGGGACAGGTACCTGCCCCACCTGCTGTCTGCACGGGGGGAGGCCCCCCGAGGGTCTGCTGGGCCTTCCTGGACCGAGCCGGGGTGCAGAAGGGGGAAGGAGCCGCTGGGCTTGCTGAGAGGGTTATGGGAGGGGGAGACCTCCCTGGATGGAGCGTCGGGGGTGGAAGACGCCCTGGCTTTCCAGGAAAGGCTCGCTGGGCTCATGCGCCCGGGCCAGAGATCAAGGCCAGTGGAAGGGCTGGTACAGCCACCGAAGACGGGCCTGTGCCGGTCCCCCCGGAGCTGTGCAGCAACCGGACGGGGGGGGAGCCGGCTCCTGCAGGGCATCGCCGCAGCCGGCCCGAGCCAAGGGGCGCGCCAATGTCCCCATGGCGGGTTCCCAGGCAGGGGACCCGAACTTCCCTTGGTCACAAGCTCAGTTCGCTCTCGGAGGGGGGAGAACTGTGACGTAGTGTTGCTAGGCTGGGCTGCGGGTGACCCCCACTGGCTGCTGTCTGTACCACGGCCCGGCAGAGTAGCTGATGGGTCAGGGAGGTAACCTGTTCGACTGGTTACCTCCCAGGGAGAGGAACAAAGGGAGGAAGGTGGGGTGCAGCCCCTGGCTGGGGGGCAGGGCTGGAAGTGGGGCAGTTTCTGTCTGGTATCATGGAGGAAGCAGCCTAAGCAAGGGGGCTGGGATTTAGGGGCCCAGTTTCCCCCATCTCAAGGGGGGCTGAGGCATCCTAGGCCTGCCCCGTAACTGGATTACATCTGTGCTGTGCTGTATCCTGGAGAAGCAATAAACTCCCTCTGTTCTACCGACTGGTGGAGTCTGTTCGTGCCATTATGGGGGTGCAGGAACGGGGGACCCCGACACGTCGTCACAGCAGGGCACAGTTTCCTGGCTGCATCTGTACTTTTTGCTCATCAGAAACAAGTCTCAGTACAAGGCCGCTTGTCCCGTGTTCTTTTGGCGTGGTCTCGTGTACCCCGCTTAATCTGCATTGTTATGCAAAACAGTTCCTGTCTCTCCAGCCCTGCCTGCGTGCTTTGTTACACCAGACTTGCAACAGGCCAGAAAGCCGCTCTTTGGACAAGGCAGATACCACCTTTTATCGCCACGGTTCCCCCCCACAGACACGCCAAACTTTTTTCGCCCGTTGCCACACATTCGTTTACACAACTTTATCGTTGCCAGGCGGGCGATGACATTTTGGGGCGTAACAAAGGACCAACTTAATACAGGGCTGTAAACCTTCAAACAAAAATCGAGTTGTCTCCAAATTTCAGTGGTGTGGACGTACCCCCCGGACCTCTCTCGAGTACCCCTGAGGGGACGCGTACCACTGGTAGAGAAACACGGGTGTAGAGGTGGTCTATACAGCAGTGTTATTTCGGAGGAAGGACCGTTCTTTGGAAAGAACTTGGCCAGCATCTCCACAGCTCCCCCGTGATTCTGAAATACTTTCGAACTAGCGGGCGGTTCATTTTGGCGTTGGTAAGCCTCATGCCACGAAGAATAACGTGGGGACGCTCCGGTGCTGCTATATTGAAATAGCCCCACCCCTGGGGTCATTCAAAGAAATTATCCCCCCCTCCCCGGGCCTCCTGGGGGTCTACATGGAGGTAGCACGTCCACCTTAGGGGAACCTGGCTACGGCTACACTACAAAAGTTTTCCGGAAGAGGACATGCAAATGGAGGGCTCATTTGCATATCTCGTGCTCTCATTTGCATATTCTTTTCCGGAAAAAGGTCATAGTGTGTCCGTAGCCCCGGCCTCAGACTCATTTTGAGGCTTTCCCATAGTGCAGATGTGCTCTTTCGAAATACACGGTTTCGGAGGATTTCTTCCGGAAGAGCTGCTTCCGAAATAATCATGCAATTTGGGTGTACCCTCAGCGATTTCCCCATCAGCCAACACACACGCTATTTCTGGGTCTCTCTCTCTCTGACACACACACAATTTCTGTCACACACACATCACTGGCCTTCTCACTCTCTCTTGCTCACACTCACGCACCCATGGAGTCTCTGTGTCACACACACACACAATTTCTGTCTCACACACATCACTGTGTCACTGTTTCTCATACTTGCACAAACACACACTGTCCTTCTCTCTCTCACTCACACACACATACACACCATCACACACACTCACAATTTCTGTCACACACACATTACTGTGTCACTGTTTCTTACACATGCTCAAACACACTGTCCCTCTCTCTCTCTCTCTCTCTCACACACACACACACACACACACACACACACACATCATGTCTCTGTGTCACACTCAATTTCTGTCACACACACCTTACTGTGTCACTGTTTCTTACACATGCTCAAACACACTGTCCCTCTCTCTCTCTCTCTCTCTCTCTCTCTCACACACACACACACACACACACACACACACACACATCATGTCTGTGTCACACTCAATTTCTGTCACACACACACGTTACTGTGTCACTGTTTCTCACACATACGCAAACATACACTGTCCCTCTCTCTCTTACACACACCCCCATCGTGTCTCTGTCACACAATTTCTGTCACACACACACGTTACTGTGTCACTGTTTCTCACACATGCACAAACACACACACTATCCCTCTCTCTCTCTCTCTCTTGCTCACACACACATGCACACACACACACACACATCATGTCTCTGTGTCACACTCAATTTCTGTCACACACACACGTTACTGTGTCACTGTTTCTCACACATACGCAAACATACACTGTCCCTCTCTCTCTTACACACACCCCCATCGTGTCTCTGTCACACAATTTCTGTCACACACACACGTTACTGTGTCACTGTTTCTCACACATGCACAAACACACACACTATCCCTCTCTCTCTCTCTCTTGCTCACACACACATGCACACACCATGTCTCTGTGCCCCACACACACACACACACACACACACACACACAATGTCTGTCTCACACACGTTGCTGTGCCACCGTGTCTCACGCATGCACAAACACACGTACAACAGAACGACTCATGCACCCGGAGACTTGGTTGCATTTCTCCCACTAGGTGGCGGCACAGTCCTACACCTGCTTTCACACACACACACACACACACACACACTTGCACACACAGAATCCCTCCTATTGGGGCAGCAGGCAGCCAAAATGCACATGGGATTGATTTATCTCCCGGGGAAATTCGTTTCTCTGCTGCCTGGCCCGGCAGGAGATACCTTGGCCTTGAGCTGGTCTTAGCAGGGCCTGGAACACGCCCCCCCCCCCCCGCCCCCCCCGTGCCAGTCGCAACCCTACGTGGGCCACCCGGAGGGTTCGGCCCCTAAGAATGAGATGCCCAAACTCCAGCATGCCCAGTGGTGCCTCAGCCAGCCAATAGGAAATGGTGGGGAGTGGGGTGCAGTCTAAGCCCCCCCGCCCCGGATGGAAGTTGGTGCCTAAGTAGGAGGCGGGGCCTATTTCTGCTCAGGGGTCACAGCTGTGAACTCTCCCAGGGTGTGGGGGGTCCAGGCCCACCCATGTTTCAACGTGGACAAAGTTTGGGGAGCAACGTTGTTCTTCCCATTGCTGGCCCCTCTCTGTGGCCCCACCCCTCCTGATCCTTGTGGCCCCGCCCCTCCAAGGCCTTGCCCCTCCTTATCCTCAAGGCCCCACCCTTTGGTGAGAAGGGGAGGCGCAGGGGATGGGGCTATGAAAGGGGCAGGGCATCAGGAACAGGAGGAGGGGAGGGGCCTCGGAGGGGTGGGGCCACAGTGGGTGGGGCCTCATTCCACACACATACACACACACACAAACAAACATCTACTGAGTTTTAAAGCCAGGTCAGCCCTTTCCAGTGGAAACGCCGGAGGGAGATCCACATACCATTACGCGAGATTGTCCGGCAGTATGGTCCTGCCACAATTCAGAGCAGGGGATCTGGACACGCATGTCCCTCCGGGTGGCTATCAGCACTAGGCTACACTCCCTGGATGCATCTACCCTGCCTTGTAAACCCAGGCCTTTGGGATCCAGGCGTGGGGTCCCCAGTTTTTTCAAGCCCCCTGTGTGAGCCTCCCCTCTGTGTCATAAACGCCAGCTCGCAACCACTGGCGCGATCTCCTGGCTGCATTTCCGTGTCCACACCATGGTGCCTGGCTCTCATGCCCCACATCAGTCACTCCAGCGGTATCCACGTTGCAAAATCCCACGACATGAAGCCAAGGAGCCGCAGGACGTGGGAACTGGTCGGTCCCTCCCCAACAGAGCCCTAGAAGCCAGGTCCCGAGAACCCCCTAATCCAGTGGTTCACAAACTTTTTGGCATCACGCCCCCTTTTTGATTTTTGAGAAACCCGCATGCCCCCCCCCCGAAAAAATAGCAGCAAAATTTATTGAGAAAAAAAAGGGAACTGACCAGGGCTGAAAAACGAAAATTGCAGCAAAACTTGTTGATCAAAAAAAAAAGGGAAACTGACTGAAAAAGCAGTTGTGGCCCCTTTAATTCCTGGGACCACTGTAAAAAAAAGGTGCCCATACTCCAGTTGTTGACCAAAAAAAAAAAAAGTTGCCCTTTTAAGAGCAGAGCAGGCATTTGCCCTTTTAGGCAGCCATTTTGAAGTCTGCCCGGGATGCTCCCTCCTTTCCCTGTCCCAGTGGATGGACCAGGCTCTTTCTTGGGGGGAGGATTGATGTGGGGGAGGGAGGGCTGGTTGCCTCACCCTCCCCGGGTTTACTTCACTCCCCCCCAAAGGGGTATGCTCCCCCAGTTTGGGAACCCATGATAATCGGAGTCAGACTGGTTCATGTGTGGACAGCAGAGGGGCTTTGGCTCAAAGCAGAGTCAGAATCTGGATTCCCCATGCCATGTAGACACAACCCTTTTTACCCCAAGGGAGACTGAGCGAGCTACAAACCAGGTTGCCCCTTAGTACGCTCATTAGGGCATGGCCCTCTTAGACTGAGGTCCAAGTGGGCTGGGCCCAGACCTGCCCCAGATCAGGCACTGGGGGGATTCAAATTTGGGCTACCCAGAGACGTGCCCTGCAGGGAAGCACCCCATTTCAGGACACCTCAGGATAAGAGAATCACAGATCACTAGAATGGGAAGGGACCTCAAGAGGTCATCAAGTCCAGTCCTCACGGCAGGACCAAGCACCATCTAGACCATCCCTGATAGATGTCCATCCGACCTGCTCTTAAATATCTCCATGGGTGGAGAGTTCACAACCCCCCTAGCCAATTTATTCCAGTGTTTAACCACAAATTTTCATCACCCTTAAACAATGTGGAGAAACTGAGGCAGGCAGCTGGAATGGGCTCAATCCACAAAGGGGGTTTAGGCCCTCTGGCATAGAAACCCCACGGGACCTCCTGAGGTAGATGACAGTGGGGTGGAATTTGGGTGGAACCTCAGTGTCGGTACAGAGGCGCCTAAACTTCTTGGTGGACAGAGCCCTTTCCCCTCTGTGTGCCTCAGTTTCCCCCCTGGGTAAGTGGTGCTAGGCTAGTAAGATTTGCAAAGTCACTGGAGGGGGAAGGAGTTGGACGTTCAGTACCCAAGGTTTGCCCACATCTGTCTCCATCTAGCTAGTTTTGAATGTCCGCCCCCACACTCAAACCCTCATCTGCTTTGCAATCCAGCCCTTGAGTCCTGCCCTGTTAGCTGGGTTTGCGCTGCCGGGGACCCCACCCTGCTCTGACACAGCTTAATCACCCCCCTTGCAATTAAAATGCCAGCTCAGCCCTCCCCGGCATCCCACGGGGCCAATTTCCCTACGCCGGAGCCAGGCGAATGCAGCCATCAGCTCCTTCTCATTAGCAGACGAGTTTATAGATCGGTCAGCGGGGCGAGGGGCCGGCTGAGCTAGCGGAGCAGGACACCGGGCCACCGCTCGTGCCCCAAGATGTGACCCGCCAGGGAGACTTCAGCAGAGGTGAGTAAGTGGCAGATTTTTAAGCGGGGGATGGAGGAGTTCCTGCTGTCCTAATCCGGGAGCAATCACTTGGAGAAACCAGATTTCAAGTGCTCCCCCTCCGTCACCTGAGTTGATATTGATGCAAGATTTCTGCCAGGTCCTCTTAGACACCCCTCTTCTGCCAGGTCTATTTCAACATCCCTCTTCTGCAAGATCGGCTTAGATACCCCTCTTCTGCCGGGTCCGCTTAGATACCCCTCCTCAGACGGGGCTGCAAATCAAACCCATGAGTTAAACGTGAGTCAACCGTGGGACGCTGGCAAAAAAAAAAAAAAAGCCAACTTGATTCTGGGCTGCATGAACAGGAGCATGGTGAGCCAGACACGAGAAGTCATTCTTCCGCTCGGCTCTGCACAGATTCGGCCTCGGTTGGAGGGTCGTGTCCAGTTCTGGGCACCACATTTCAGGAAAGAGGGAGAGAAATTGGAGAAGGTCCAGAGAATTGCAAGAAGAATGAGGAAAGGTCTAGACAACAGGAGCGAGGAGGGAAGGCTGAAAGAAATGGGTTTGTTTAGTTTGGAAAGGAGAAGACGGAGAGGGGACAGGATAGCAGTTTTCAGGTATCTAAAAGGGTGTCACAAGGAGGAGGGAGAAAAACGGTTCTCCTTGGACTCTGAGGTTAGGACAAGAATCAAGGAATATTTAGGTTGGACATTAGGAAAATCTTCCTACCTGTCCGGGTGGTGAAGCACTGGAATAAATTGCCGAGGGAGGTTGTGGAATCTCCATCCCTGGAGATATTGAAGAGCAGGTTGGACAGACACCTGTCAGGGATGGTCTAGACTGGTGGTTCTCAACTGGTGGTCCATGGTGACGTTTTCAGTGGTCCACAGGAACATTGTGGTGGTCCACAAAAATTTTTTGATTGGCCTGGTGGTCCGTGGACTGAAACGAGTTGAGAACCACTGGTCTAGACGGTGCTTGGTCCTGCCGTGAGGGCAGAGGACTGGACCTGATGACCTCTCATGATCCTGTCCCATTCTAGTGATCTGTGATTCTACCCGTGCTGGTCTCTGTAACCATCTAGACCCCACCACCTTCCTGGAGGTACCCCTTGCACCCAGACTCCCCAAGAACCTGCCCCCCCTCTTGGTAGTCACTAGGTCCCACTGAGAACCCAAACCCGGAGTCCTGACTTCCAGGGCTTCTAGCCACTAGATCCGTCCTCTGCTAGACATGAGAACAGCCACGCTGAGTCCCACCAAAGGTGCACCGAGACCAGCATCCTGCCCAATGTCCAGTAATGGAACCCAGAAGTCCAGGGTCCTATCCTCCCATCTCAAAATCCGTGAGCCAAGAATCAAGCCCAGACATCCACACGCCTAGGCACCCTGCTCTAACTACTAGCCCACCCAGAGACACCAAAAGTGCCCAGGAATCTGGGTTCCTAGCCCCCCACCTCTGAGCTCACCTGATAGAGATTTTCACCCACCTAGAGCCAGGTACAGAAGTCAGAAATCCTTGTTTCCCAGCCTCACCGAGCCCTCAGCTTGTTAGGAAGAGAGGCTGTTTAGAAAAGACTGTGTCGGAGGGGGAAAGCAGATATGAACAAGACCGAGAAGTCAGGTCACAGTTTGCAAGAAAGGATGAGACACAAGATCCATTTAATCTTGTAACCTGTTTTGGACATTGTCCAGTTTCAGCAGGGTAAGTCCAAACCCTCAAGAGCAGAGGTCAGATAATCTACCCCCGACAGATCTCGTCCTGGTCTCGACTAGAGAGCAGCTTTCGCTCTGAGGTTTGAGGTTTAACTTTCCTTCCAACGTTTTTGGCAGCGTATATTACAACTGCACAGACCTGACCTCGGAATAAACATCCAGCCCTTTTTGGCAGCTTGCCACGGTCTTGGTCACAGTGGTTTTCCTGTGGCAGAGAGTTCTGCTGTCTAAATTACCCACTGCATGCGGGGGGAGGAAGTATTTCCTTCCATAGATTTTGAATGGGCTGCCGTCTACTTACACCTAGGCACTTTTTTCTTTTTGCCCTTTCTGTTTTTTACACAAGATCAAGAGGGGCCAGGAAGGAAGGTAGCGGACGTAAAAGTGAGCCAAGGAAATATTTCCCCATGCATTGCACAATTGGCTGATGGAACTCACAGCCACTGGGTCTCACTGAAACTTGGAATTTAGCTGGGTTCAAGAAAGGGAATAGAGCAGGGTTTCCCAGCCTATGGGTCGGGACCCAATTACATTTCAAAAGGGTCACCAAGGGTCTCCCCAAGTGGCTCTGCCCCCCCCCCCCCACACACACACTCTTCTCCCTGTTTTTGAATTGCCTTGGGTCACCAAGTCTTCCTGAATTGTCAAAATGGGTCCCCATCTGGAAAAGGTTGGGAACCGCTGTCATCAACTTTATCATTCTAACAAGAGCCTCCTTAGCCACCGGGATGAGAATATAGGCTTCAAAGTGTTTATCAACCTTTTTGCACCAGATATAAGCTAATTAATCAGTGACTGAACTTAGGAATGACTTGCTGGTGACACTTAAGATGTTTATTTACCATTTATCCAATACACAGCCAAAATACCTTCACCTGCAAAGGAAAAAGCACACCTGTGCAATTTTTGTTAGACGTTAATATTTGCTCGATATTCCTGATACAGAGATTTCACTCGATGAAATAAAATCACCAGCAACGACACGCCACGAGCAATGAAAAGATGCTCAAACTGTGATAAAATAGCACCGTGTTAAGTAGAGAAATCATATGGTTATGATGCCATGTTATGCTCCTCTAAAGGAGAGCTCCGCTGAATGCTTTATCGCTGATATTTGCATGGCAGTGATCTGTGAACGCATTAAAAGGGCCGAAATAAAGGAAGTGTTTCAGAAAGAGGACGTTTCCCCTTCCTGCAAAACTTTTCAAGGTTTCAATCTTTTCCCAGTCCCACCTTGGGATGATCTCAAGATCTTTGGAAGATTTTCATGGACAAAAGGCCAAAGCACGCCCTTGTCTCGGTTATGGGGAATTCAACTCTTGGTTTGCTGCTGTTTTTTTAATTGTAGCATCACGCCCAGCCCCCAGGCAGAATGCAACTGCAGGGTGGATTTTAGCCTCTCTCTGCTGCAGGTTGAGAGTTTCCCCCAAACTGTAGTTTCTCTTGCTCCAAGGTTGGGGTTTCCAACACACACAACTCTCAGAGATATTGACTGGAATTTGGGTTTTTTAGGGTGCCCTGGAAAAATCACAGCCCACATCACCGGGGTCGATTGCTGATCAGCTGGCGTGAGAATTCTCTGTCTCTCTTTTGAGTTTGGTATTTCTTTCGAGAGATGTTAAGAGAGCGAGGTCAGGGGTTCTTAGTAGTAGGAGATCAGGGAAGAGTTGAGGGGCAGGCATCAGAGCTACTGGGGTCTATTTCCAGCTGGGACAGAGCAATATTGGGGTTACTTACCTTCTCTTGAATTTCCTCAGATTTGGAAGAGGAGGGGATTTTGATTTGTAGGGAGCAGGGATATCTACAGGGTGAGGCAGGGTGAATTTGGACAGCGTTTTCATAGAATCCTAGGGCTGGATGAGACCTTAAGAGGGCATCGAGCCCAGCCCCTGAGTCTCAGTTTCCCCTTCCGCAACAATTTACCAACCAGCCTTTGTTGAGTGCCTTGAGATCTCCAGGTGGAAAGGGCAATAGACCATTACAGGTGGAACATCCCTAGTTCAGCACCTTTGGGACCTGACCAGTACTGAGCCAGAGAATTTACCTGACCACGGGAGGTCAATATGATCCATCTAGCAGCATTATCAACACTTCCACTGCTTGCTGTCCTACTCTTAAAAGAGATTGAGGGGTAAATTAGAGCTAAATAACAGCGCAGAACTCGGAGAGCCTGTAAACAAACTTTATGGGATGATGGGAAACTTGGCCGCATCCATGATAAATGGACATCCAGCTAGCTCGCATCATGCCGGACCATGGAGGTTGCCGGACCAAAGTGCCGGACTAGAGAGGTTCAACCTGTACTAATTCTGATTTCAATCATCTCAGTCATTCTATTCCCTTAGACGATGTAGATTCTCGACATTTACAGAGTTCCAGGCAGGAGTGGATGCAAGAAAAATGGCACAATTAACAAATTAGCCTTGAATGAAACCCCTGAAAAAAATATCTCCCCAGGGATCTGAAGCGGCTCCAACCTGTCTTTCCTTCCTCCACAGGAATTTCTCCTGTCTGTCCCCCCGTCCTCCTGGTTTGCCTCCCCCAGAATTTAAGGTAAGGAACGTGGCTTTTTAAAACCAAATCCTATGTCATTGACCGGCCCATGTATGTCACAGACACGCCTCATGGTCAAAGAGACATCACAACTGGTGACTGGCACAAGAGGGGCATCCGTTGGGCAGAGAATGAAGTGGGCAGGAGCCAGGCCAGGATCCATATTTCGTTTTTCCCCCTCCTCTACCCTGGGTGGAGAATTTTGAACAAGTTCAGGAGCTATGAGGGGCAGTGAGTGTGAGGGTAAAGGCACTAGGACTCCTGGGTTCACCTCAGCTCTAGAAGGGGAGTGGGGTCTAGTGGTTAGAGCAAAGGGGACTATCTGGTTCCCCACAAAGCAGCTGTGTGTGAGGGGGGCAGTGGAACTGCCTACCATAATCTCCACGGCTTGGATGCTCATCTGGGCTTGGTGAGGTGGCTGGTTCAAGTCCTCCTCCATGCATAAGAGGGGATTAAAAAGGAATTGAACCAGGGGTCTGCTGTATCTTGGGGGAGCACCTTAACATTTCTCAGCCAAATTGTCTAGCCCTCTTACATGCAAATTATCCATTATTTTAAAAACCTGTATCCCTTGTTGATGAGTAACATCTTCCTTGGTTGCTAATGGGTTGGAAAGTACTTCATCATCTTCATCTTTCCAAATACAGAGCAGGAATATTTACTTTTCTGCATTATTACTAACAGTTTCATCATCCCCATCTAGTAATGAGCTGATACTTTTGCTAGGATGTCTTAGCAAACCTTCTTTTTATTGTCCTTATCCTTGGAAGCAATGGAGATTTGCCTAATGCCTTTAGCTTCCCTTTTCAATTCTCTGCATTTCATGATGTCTACATTTAGATTGATTGCTATGTATTTTTCCTTTTATATATTGCTTTGTTATTTTTAATTTCTGCCTTAACATCAACACTAAACCAGGGTGGGCTTTTTGGATCATAATTTTTGGGTGGTCTCATAAACTTCCAATTTTCATTCACATTTTTCTGCTTGAATGTTCTCCTCCCAGTCAATTCTGCACACAGCTTTCCTCAGTGTTGGGTGGAGCTTTCTCCCCCTGCCCCTCCCCACAGGAAGCCAGCACTGGCGTTCGAGTCTTGTGGGGGCCTAAAGGCTCCCTGCTTTGGGGGGAGCAAGAAGGAGCTGAGTTGGAGCTCCAGAAGAGCCATAGCTGGCTTCCTAGAGACCCATAGTCTGAGCAAGTGTTTAAGGAGGAATTCTTCTTGTTATTTGGTTTGATTTGTTGCTCCGTAAGGGTACGTCAACACTGCGCGGTTATTTCGAAATAGCATGTCTACACTGCAGGGAAGCCTCAAAATGAGTCTGAGGCAGACTTCCCTAATGTAGACGTGCTATCTCGATGTAGAGCCCCAGGAGGAATAACTTAGGATGGCCCCAGTGAGGGGCTATTTCGAAATAGCAGCAGTGGCGTGTCCACATACGCTTGATTTCAAAATAGCTATTTCAGAATAGGTTTTATTCTTCATGGAACGAGGTTTACAGAAGTTGGAACAAGCCATCTGTTATTTCAAAATTATTTTGAAATAACGATATGACTGTGTAAACGCTCACATTGTTATTTTGGAATAACAACCGTTATTCCAGTATAATTTTGCCGTGTAGACACAGCCTAATGGATCTCGTCCGTATCCACATCTGGCTTTGTTACTTACTCACTTACTTAGTTTATTAATTTATTTATTTGTTCGTGAAAGAAAGAAAGAAAGAAAGAAAGAAAGAAAGAAAGAAAGGAATGTGACATCCCTCTTGTCTCTTTCACCTATTCTGTCTTTCCCAAACAGGTTAGAACCAGTGATTGTAAAATCCTTCTTCGTGAAAATCGTGCCACCAGTAACATCAACTTTCTCAATTTGCTTCTCAAGCATGAGAACTTCTTTTACCTTTCACTGGTTGGCCGGACTCCTCGACAATTGAAACATTCCAATAACGAGTGAGGAAGCCGCTCTGGACCGTACCCATGGACTGCCATCGGAGTGAGGTGTGAGTGAAGTCCTTGGAAATTATCTCTTTGTTTCTCCTGAAGTTCCCCGCCAGGTGCCTCAGACCTGAATCTGCCCAATGGAGCAGCTGTGGAGAAACCAGACGCCGGTGGGGGAGTTCCTCTTGGCATCTCTTTCCCCGACCCCACAGTCCCAAGCCACCTTGTTCGCCGTATTCCTCTTGGTCTACGTCGCCACGTTGGTGGGGAACTCCCTCATCATGGCCACTGTCAGCTTCGACCCCCACCTCCGCACGCCCATGTACTTCCTGCTGGGCAACCTCTCTTTCCTAGACCTGTGCTACTCCACCGTCACCGCTCCCAAGATGCTCCTGGACTTCCTGTCAGAGAGGAGGAGTATTTCCTACCCGGCTTGCATGGCCCAGCTCTTCTTCCTGCATTTTGTGGGGGCAGCCGAGATGTTCCTGCTCACCGTCATGGCCTACGACCGCTACGTGGCCATCTGCAAGCCCCTCCATTACCCCAGCATCATGAACCGGACCCTCTGCAGCTGGCTGGTGGCGGCGTCCTGGACAGGTGGTTTCATCCACTCCCTGGTCCAGACGGTGCTCACCATGCGGCTGCCCTTCTGCGGGCCCAACCAGGTGGACAACTTCTTCTGCGACGTCCCGCCGGTGATCAAGCTGGCCTGCACTGATACCTACATGGTGGAGCTGCTCATGGTCTCCAACAGCGGGCTAATCTCCACCAGCTGCTTCATTGTCCTGGTGGCCTCCTATGCCACCATCTTGGTGAGGATTCGCTCCCCTGAAGGACACCGCAAGGCGCTCTCCACCTGTACTTCCCACCTCACAGTGGTGACCTTGTTTTTTGGGCCCTGCATCTTCATCTATGCCCGGCCCTTCTCCATCTTCCCAGTGGACAAGCTGGTCTCGGTGCTGTACAACATCATCACCCCCATGCTCAACCCCGTGATCTACACGCTGAGGAACAAGGAGGTGAAGTCAGCCATGAGGAGACTGAGGACAAGGGGCATCACTTTCGGGGGGAAGGTAGTCGTCTGAGACGTGGGGGGAGATGAGAACCCTCAGCCGTCTTGTGGTGAAATGGATTGGGCAAGGCAGCCATCTTGTGGAGATGTACACTAGGCCAGGCAACCATCTTGTGGAAATATGGACATGGCAAGGCGGCCATCTTGTGGAGATACCATAGAATCATAGAACCCTAGAACTGGAAGGGACTTCGATAGGTCATCGAGTCCAGTCCCCTGCCCTCACGGCAGAACCCAGTACTGTCTAGACCATCCCTGACAGGTGTCTGTCCAACCTGCTCTTAAATATCTCCAGAGATGGAGATTCCACAACCTCCCCAGGCAATTTCTTCCAGTGTTTAACCACCCTGGCAGTTAGGAAGTTTTTCCTAATATCCAACCTAAACCTCCCTTGCTGCAGTTTAAGCCCATTGCTTCTTGTTCTATCCTCAGAGGCCAAGAAGAACAATTTTCCCCATTCCTCCTTGTGACACCTTTTCAGATACCTGAAAACTGCTATCATGTCCCCCCTCACTCTTCTCTTTTCTAAACTAAACAAGTGCTATTCATTCAGTTGGTCTTCCCTCCTAGCTCATGTTCTCTAGACCTTTCATCATTCTTGTTGCTCTTCTCTGGACCTTCTCCAGTTTCTCCACATCTTTCTTGAAATGTGGTGCCCAGAACCGGACACAATCCTCCAGCTGAGGCCTAACCAGCGCAGAGTAGAGCGGAAGAATGACTTCTCGTGTCTTGCTCACAACACACCTGTTAATGCAGCCCAGAATCATGTTTGCTTTTTTTGCAATAGCGTCATACTGTTGACTCAGGTTTAGCCTGTGGTCCACTCTGACCCTAGATTCCTTTCTGCCGTACTCCTTCCTAGACAGTCACTTCCCATTCTGTGTGTGTGAAACTGATTGTTCCTTCCTAAGTGGACCACTTTGCATTTGTCCTTATTAAACTCCATCCTACTGACCTCAGATCATTTCTCCAATTTGTCCAGGTCATTTTGAATTATGACCCTTTCCTTCAAAGCACTTGCAACCCCTCCCAGCTTGGTATCATCTGCAAACTTAATAAGCGTCCTCTCTATGCCAATATCTAAATCATTGATGAAGATATTGAACAGAACCAGTCCCGAAACAGACCCCTGCGGAACCCCACTTGTTCTGCCCTTCCAGCAGGATTGTAAACCATTAATAACTACTCTCTGAGAACAGTTATCCAGCCAGTTATACACCCACCTTATAGTAGCCCCATCTAAGTTGCATTTGCCTAGTTTATTGATAAGAATATCATGGGAGACTGTATCAATTTCTTACTAAAGTCTAGGTATCCCACGTCCACCGCTTCTCCCTTATCCACAAGACTCATTATCCTATCAAAGAAAGCTATCAGATTGGTTTGACATCATTTGTTCTTTACAGATCCATGCTGGCTGTTACCTATCACCTTATTATTTTCCAGGTGTTTGCAGATGATTTCCTTAATTACTTGCTCCATTATCTTTCCTGGTGCAGAAGTTAAACTGACTGGTCTGTAGTTTCCTGGGTTGTTCTTATTTGCCCTTTTCCAGTCTTCTGGAATCTCTCCCGTCTTCCATGATTTTCCAAAGATGAGAGCTAAAGGCTCAGATACCTCCTCTATCAGCTCCTTGAATATTCCAGGATGCATTTCATCAGGCCCTGGTGACTTGCAGACATCCAACTTTTCTAAATGATTTTTAACTTGTTCTTTTTGCATTTTATCTTCTAAACCTACTCCCTTCCCACTAGCGTTCACTATGTTAGGCATCTCTTCATTATCAGACTTCTTGATGAAGACCGAAACAAAGAAGTCATTAAGCATCTCTACCATTAGTTTCCTGTTTTCAAGAATTTTTCTTGAAAAACTTCTGGAGCAAATTCCACATGGTTTAAAGGTGTGGGCAGGGATCAGTACCATCACATTGTGTGACAGAATCTTGACAAAATTACCATATTGAGTGACGGACATTGGCAGGGGCGGGGCTACATGATTCAGTTGTTTTTCGAAAAATGACCACAGACCTCGAAGATTTTTACCACGGACGTACGGACACATTGCTAAGCCCCGTGTGGGGTGTTTCGCCAGTATCTAGTAAGTCATTCATCACTAATTTTGCAAGGGTAGAGACTGAAATGTTGTTTTCGATGCGTAAACTCGGTGTCTGTTCTTTCGTTGGTGCAACTCTTTAGAATGTGCTGGATAACTCTACAACATGGAGTATCTCCGTAGCATCTCTGGGGTAGCTCTGGAGGAGTTACAGCGTATCTGTGGAGGGTCTCTCCTGCACTTTCCTAATTGCTATGAACTCACTGTGTAGGACCTGCAGAGTAACTCTTTAGCAACGTTTCTTAAAGCGTGTTCCGTGCCACACTGGTGTGCCACGAGGCAATCGGAGGTGTGCCGAAGAGAACAGAATTCAAAATGGCCACCCTTAGAGGGACCAGCCTCCTTTTTTTGTTTGTTTGGGGTTTTTTTGGTCAACAACTTTTCCCTGGGGACTGGCCGCCCTTAAAGGGTCCAGCCCCACACTGACCAAGGGGGAAGCAAATGGGCTTGCTGGACAGGGAAGGCCCCGCCCCCACAGCAGTGCTGGGCATGCTCCAACTGCGGGCCAGGTATAAAGGCCAGGGAGACAGCCCAGTTGGGAGCTGGCCTCCGGGGAGGGAGGAACTCCTGCTCAACCTCCGAAGTCCCAGCTGGACCCGCCGCTGGAGTGAGAGCCGCCAGGCCTGCCGCCTCCGCCACTACAGTCCCCGGGCCGAGTGCGACCGTAACGCCGACTGCGGTGGGCAGCCCGCCCAGCTGCTGTTGACGCCCTCGTCAAAGCCGCCCCAGACGCCGGGCCTGCCAACGTCATTGCCGCCACCAGCCCTGCGCCTGCAGGTGGGATCTCCGCCGGCCAGGGGGCTGGGGTAGGAAGCAACCCAGGGCAGGGGGCAGGAAAACCCCCGGCGGGCTTGGCGCGTTTTGGGGAGAGCTCCCCGCCGAGCCAGTGGTGGGAACCGCCCACCACTGACAGGGCCTGGGGCTGGGGCCTGGTGGAGAGGGAGGGCCCGGGCCCCCCTACCCCATCCTCCCAGAGCCTGGACTAGGCCTCAAGGCTCGACCCCAGAGCTGAACTGTGCGGGGTTGGGCACCCCGCCACAGGGCAACCCCCCTTTTTTCTTTCCCTCAACAAAAAAATCATTGGTGTTCCCCATGAAGAAAATATATTGTCGGATGTTCCTTGGTCTTAAAAAGTTTAAGAAACACTGCTCTATAGTGTCCACAAAGATGACCTGTTGGATTTATGGAGTACTTATTAAGAGTCAGGAGCTGACTTTTTTTTCAGATGGGCTCCGAAATATCTCCTTGGTCTTCTAAACACTCTGAGGCCTGAAGTTTGGACTCGCAATCCAGCATAAATCCACATTCCAAACCGCGGAAGGGGCTGGTTTGGTTCGGACAGAAGGAAAAAGAAGAGCAATGGTTGGTAGCTCCTCATACCGCCACAAGAGGGCAATGAACTACTGAGAAAAAACTCACATCTGCTCCCAAGCAGAGGGCCTGGCCTTACGGCTGGGAAATACAGATTTGTCCATTCTCCTGGGACACAGAGGGACTTTCTTTCCATGCTTTTCTTTCTTTGGCTATGTTTAGACTGCAGCACTTTGCTGGGATACCCGGAAAAGCAATGTCACGTCCAAGGAAGGCATCCGCTTGTTTGAAAAATTTTTTTAAAAAGCAGACACACTCTTTCGCCAATCCCTGTAAATCTTGTTCTAAGAGGCATAAGGGATGTGGCGATAGAGCACTTTTTTTCCAAAATTTGGTGCTGTGTAGATGTGCCAAATTTTGGAAAAGCCTCTTTCGAAAGTAAATCAGAAAAAGATGAGCAATTACCGCAAATTGAGTATGTTTTTCCGATTTAACCCTGCAGTTTTGACGTAGCCTTTCTTTCTTTCTTTCTTTCTTTCTTTCTTTCTTTCTTTCAAACTTCCAGCCCAAAGGAAGGAAGCCACTCAGCATCCTACTGATTTCCCTCAAATCTCTGATCCATGTGTCCTTAGTGGATTTATCTCTATGGGTATGTCTACACTACCACCCTAGTTCGAACTAGGGTGGTTAATGTAGGCATTCGAAGTTGCAAATGAAGCCCGGGATTTAAATATCCCGGGCTTCATTTGCATCTTGCCGGGCGGGCGCCATTTTTAAATCCCCTTAGGTCGAACTCCGTGCCCGCGGCTAGGGACGACGCACACGGAGTAGGTAGTTCGAATTAGGATCTCTAATTCGAACTACCTACTCCGTGCCGCGTGTAGCCGCGGGCACGGAGTTCGACCTAAGGGGATTTAAAAATGGCGCCCGCCCGGCAAGATGCAAATGAAGCCCGGGATATTTAAATCCCGGGCTTCATTTGCAACTTCGAATGCCTACATTAACCACCCTAGTTCGAACTAGGGTGGTAGTGTAGACATACCCTATCTGAGTGACCCAGCTGATGAGTTGACATGCTTTCTCAGACCAGTATCCACTGATGAGAGGGATGAATATGTTGGTCTAATAGAAGATATAACCTCCCCAACCTGGTGTCTCTAATGTTCTGAGACCCGCACTGCACAACACACTGCAAACTCCCTGTCTAGCTGTGTGTCTGTGAATTTATCTGTCCGTCCCATGCACACCCCCTAGCTCACTCTCTACCCCGTATCTATGTAATTATCTATCTAGACAGCAGGTCTCTCTCTCTCTTTCTCTCTCTCTCTCTCTCATTTTATCTACCTTTCTTTCCATCCATTCATTCCTCCTATGTGGAATTATCTCTCCCTCCCTAAGCATTCATCCATCCATCCATCCGCCTGCCCATCCACCCATCCAACCCTCTCTGTCCAGCCCATCCATCCATCTGTCTGTCCATCCCCCCATCCATCCATCCATCCATCCAACCTTCTCTGTCCACCCCATCCATCTGTCCATCCATCGGTCCATCCGTCTATCTATCCATCCATCCATCTGCCTGCCTATCCATCCATCCATCCATCCAACCCTCTTTGTCCACTCCATCCATCTGTCCGTCCATCTGTCCATCCATCCATCCATCCGCCTGCCCATCCATCCATCCATCCAACCTTCTCTGTCCACCCCATCCATCCGTCCATCCATCCGTCTATCTATCCATCCATCCATCTGCCTGCCTATCCATCCATCCATCCAACCCTCTTTGTCTACCCCATCCATCTGTCCGTCCATCTGTCCATCCATCTGTCCATCTGTCTGTCCATCCATCCATCTGCCTGCCCATCCATCCATCCATCTGCCTGCCCATCCATCCATCCATCCAACCTTCTCTGTCCACCCCATCCATCCGTCTATCCATCCATCCATCCACCTGCCCAGCCATCCATCCATCCATCCATGCACCCATCCAACCCTCTCTGCCCACCACATCCATCCATCCATCTGCCTGTCCATCCATCCATCCATCCGTCCATCCATCCATCTGCCTTCCCATCCATCCATACATAGATACATACATACCTATACACATACATCCCCATACACATCCATCCGTCCATCCATCCATCCATTCACCTGCCCATCCATCCATCCATTCATCCTTCTCTGTGCTATCATCTAACTCATGCATCTGCACTTATGTATCTATCTAGTTCACACATATTTCTCCCTCTCTGATATGATTTTTTCCTTTCAACCTCTCTAATCTCTTCATTGTATATTGTGGAATCTGAAGGAACACTGACTTTTAAATGTTCTCGGGCTAATACTATTCATGGAACCCCCATGTCACTTTTTCTTAGTTTTGAGCCTATCCCTGTTGGTTTTGTTTGGAGCTTTCTTTTCATGCAGAGCTGCGTATAATGATTTTAAATGTTTGTACACAGCTCCAAATCACAACAAAATTGTTACCGATGTTTCAAGTGACCTTAGCCATAAAAAATTAGAGCTTTTAAATAAATATGCAGTCATAATGTATGTATGTATGAAACAATCTAATAGAATGTCAATATATTGCAGGTATCCATTAAGACTCATGACGGTACAATCATAGAAATACAGAATCATAGAACACTAGAACAGGAAGGGACTTTGAGAGGTCATCGAGTCCAGTCCCCTGCCCTCCTGGCAGGATCAAGTACCATCTAGATCAGGGCAACTTGACTTTGGAAGCCCCAGGGACCACACTGATACTCACAGCACATGCTGAGGGCCACAATTTAAGTATGGTTGCATATACATCATAGGCATGCACACGGGGTGTGCCGGGTGTGCTCAGGCACACCCTAATGCAGGGGCGGACTGGACCAGTGGGCCGTTGCGATGGGCTGGCCAGAGCCTGCACGACGGGTGGCATGGCCCCATCCGATCCGCCGGCCGGTGGAGGAGCGGAGCGCCGCCGGGGAGGGGGAAGTGCGGCTATTCTCGCCACCGGGCTGCCTGCATGCAGCTCCGGTGCAAGGAGGTGGGGCATGAGCCAGAGGGTGGGACGCCAGCAGATGCCAGGACGCTGGCGTGACATGGCGTTGTGACGTCACGTCCGGTGACCACCGGATTAAAAAAGGCTCGGGCAGCCCTGCAACTGGAAGGCAGAAGCCAGGTAGGGGAGGGGGAGGGGGAAAATAGGGGAAAGGGGCTTGTGCTGAGGGGAGGGGGGCAGGTCAGAAGAAAGGGGAAAGCACCAAGGGACAGGGATGCAGGAGAGACAAATGCCAGGGGGCCAAGTGGAGACAATGAGTAAAAGGGCAGGAGGGGAGGTGTCAGTGGGAAGGTGGAGGGGGCAGGGTGGTGCTGGGAGAGGAGAGAGGGGAGGGGAAGGGCATTAGGGGCTAGAAGGGGGAGGGGGAGGTGCTGGAATAAGGCTTGAAAGAAGGGGTGGGCATGAGGAAGGTGGGGTTGGAGCAAGGCATGTGTGAGGGCACAGGGGCATGAGGGGAACCGGGGAAGAGGGTGGTGAGGGGGTGGGCTCAGGGAAAAAGGGGGCAGGGGCAGTGAGGGAAGGGGAGGCACCAGGAGGGTGCAGGGCTGAGGGAAGGTGCAGGTGCCAGGGGATTCTGGGGGTGAAGCAGAAGGGCAGACACCTGCAGGGGAGGGACCAGCCCCAGAGGAGAGAGGCAGGGCAGGTGTGTAGAGGGAGGTGTTAGGAGAGGGGATGAGGAGGGGTAGCTCACATGATCAGAGTGGGGCTACTGGAGGAGTGGGCACAGGGGGGAGAGAAGGGCTGGTGGAGGGGGGAGGTCGCAGGACGGCTGGGGGCAGTGAGAAGGGCAGGAGTCAGGACAGCAGAGGAGGGTGAGGAGTTGGGGGGCAGCAGGCACCAGGGGAGCTGATGGAGCAAGGGGAGGAGACATGGCAGCAGAGGGAAAGGGGAGAGGTTTATAAGATATTTATTAATAACTTGGGTGCCACAGCGGCACATCCAAACAAGCCCCATGAACTCAGTACTGGTGCACCACACAAAATTCATTCTGCTCATGGGAGGAAACTCTTAGAGGGAACCCTTCCCCCAGCCTCTCTGCCCCCCCCCCCCGAGTTAATGTCACGCACATTGGGGTAATGCAACTGCAGGATAGTTGTATGAGGGGGGTTTGGTGGGGGCCAAAATAATCCCTGTTGGTAGGAGGATGGTGGGAAAAGTCCTTAGAGAGGGGTCACATGACACCTTTTACTCCTGGTCATGTGTCCATCTTGCCCCTAGAGTGTTACCTCCAGAGGCATGGCTAATGAGAGTCGGGGGGGGTGGCTAATGGGGGTCAGGGGCGTGGTTAACAGGGGTCAGGGGTGTGGCTAATGGCGGTCAAAGAGTACATTTAAAAAAATTCTTTGGGTGCAAACCCTAATGAAATGTGCTGCCCACGCCTATATTATACATGCAAATATAAAGGCAAATATAGGCAAATCGCTTCTTTCACACTGACGGGCATGGATACAAAGCACTTTCCACAATGCCCCAGTGCTCCTGGCACCTCCTCCCTGGGGCTAGAAACACTGACACCCTGTACCCGTCTGTTCCAGCCAGCCCATCCGCTTGTGTCTTTCAGTGCACACCCTGCTTGGGAGATGCCTCACCATGTTCAAAGAATCCCACCTGTGGGCAGAGGTGGAGAGTAACTAAGTAGAAGTACTTTGTTACACGACTCAGATACATGTTTTGGGGTATTTGTGCTTTACTCAAGCCATTTATTTTTGTGATACTTTGACTTTTACTCAAGTAGGGGTTTTTTGGAAAATATTGTACTTTTTACTCCACTACCGTTTCCGGAAGCGCTTAGATGCTCACGACTTTTCTCACCCCACTGACACTTGTGCATTCTGATGTGCTAAAACACAGCCACATGCGCATGGGGGCCATGTAAGGGTGGGGAGGCACAAAATCTGAACCCCTGGATTTCATACTTGGGGTTTGCTTAAAGCTGCATGCCCTGGCTTCAAAAGCAGCATTTAGCTGCAATAGAGACTGAGTGCTTGCAGCTTTGTCTTTGCGGCGGGAATTTTTTATAAAAAAGGGAGGCAGGTGATTAAGAATAACAAAAGGCTGGGCGTTCAAACAATGAAGGGATCCTGAGATCATCATGAAAACATTGCCAGGTACTTAAAAGCTAGGGAGGGGGAAAAGGTGTAGCAATGAGTGTTGTGCTGCTGGGTTTGCATTTTGACCAGTACCGTTAAACGTTTAACATGTTTGATTAGACTTTAAGGTGTGACTAGACCACCTGCGGCCCTTCTCCCCCAAAAGTGCGGCTCTTGATCCCCCGCCAAACGGCCCTTGCCCCCGACTTCCCTGTGCTCACCGGGACGGTGATTCAAAATGGCACCCAAGTGGGCAGCCGTTGACAGGAGCCTGATATGGCCAAAAAGCCTAAGCTTGTTTTTAAAGCGGCAGCCCCCCCCCCCCTTTTTTTTTCTTCTTTTTTTTTTCTCAACAATTCTTCACATTTTTTCTGCTGCTGTTTTGGCTCTCTTTGTTAAATTGGTTGGCCACCCTTGTACTAGACTATTTGCTGTTTTTTAAGTTTTTCCTTTTTAAACTTTTAAAAGTTCTTGGCAAATGGTGAGGTGGCAAAATGTGCAGATACTATAAAACTACTCAAAATAGTTAAGTCCAAAGCTGACTGCAAAGAGTTACAAAGGGATCTCACAACACTAGGTAATGGGGCAACACCACAACCACTGGAATTCAGTGGTGATTAAGTGCAAAGTATTCCACATGCAAAAGTGCAATCCCAGCTATTCAGACAAAAAAGATGGGGTCTAAAATAGCTGTTACCACTCCAGAAAGAGATCTTGGAATCCTTGTGGATTGTTCCCTGAAAACATCTGCTCAATGCACAGTGCAGTCTAAAAACTAAAAAGCCAACAGAATATTGGGGATCCTTAGGAAAGGAATGGATAAGACAGAAAATATCGTAGTGCCTCTATATAAAATCATGGTATGTCCACATCTTGAATACTCTATGTAGATCTGGTCACCCCATCTGTCAAGGTTGTTCCCCACACTGGCATGACAAATGGAGAAGTGGGGGCCCACAAAAGCACCCCAAAACCTTATCACTACAGGCTTTGGTACAAAAAACGTTCCCCCAAAATCCTAATACCCAGACTTTGGGAAATTCGTTGCCACTGTCAAGTGCTTTTGAACCCACAAACAAGGGTGGACACTTGAAACTAACCCCCAAAAGAGCTTGAGAAAAGAGAAAAACAAGCTGTAGTCTGTGATAGCTAACCCCTCAGTCAGACAGACAGACAGACCTTCCAGGACACAGAAATCAACCAATACCGGCTAATTAGAAAAAAAACCTTTTATGATCAAAAGAAAACTACAGTTGCAAACTTAGTTAAGAGGCTAGATGAAAAAGAGCCACCAATTGATTTAGATACTCTGGGGAAAAGCCTACGGTTAAACTTAGTTACAAAAGAGAGGGAAAAAAAACATTTTTAAAGAAAGAAAAAACATTTTTAACAGCACAGACCTCAGTTCCAAATTCCCAAACCAGAAAACAATAATACCTGATGGACTAGCTAAACTTTGCCCTACTTACACCTTCCACCTTGTCAGAAGACTTTTCTTGAAAAGAGAAAAGGCCTTCCCATCTCCCTGTTACCTGGAAGAAACTGCTTGGACTCAGACAAAGGAGGGAAAAGATAAAAATTCCTTTGTCCCAGTTTGAAATCCCCACCTGCATTGTTACTGGCTGACCAGATACCTGGCTAGGAACAGGAGACACAGTTAACCCTATAGTCCCCAGGTTGCTGGTCAGCCCTCCTGATTATGATGCTATCTTCAAAAAGATCTATTGGATTTGGAAAAGGTACAGAAAGGGCAACAGGAATGAGTAGAAGTAAGGAACAGCCTCCATGGGAGGCGAGATTAATAAGACTGGGACTTTTAAGCTTGGAAAAGAAATGAATAAAGGATGGGGTGGGGGATATGTTTCTAGAGATCTAGAAAATCACAAATGATGTGGATGCCCACCATCATGCCCATCCCTATACCACTCCCTAGTAGTCCCCTCCCGCACACCGAACCCCTCATTTTGGTTTCACTTCAGAGCCTGGGGGGGCGCACAAAATCTACTAGCCCTGGGACCCCAAAAAAGTTAATCTGGCACGTGGGAAGCCCTGAAGCTTGGTCCTTCCTGCCTCCTTTCCCTTCCCTCCACTTTTATAGGGCTGGAGCGCCAGGGAAGCGAGGTATCTCAGTTGGGGGGGGCCACATCAATGAGGGTGGGGTTGTTGGTTTTTTGGGGGGGCTCTCACTTGTGTGGCTCCCAACTGATTTTTCTGTAGATCAGCTGAATTTCACAAAATTGCAGATGTCCTGGACATGGATAACGGCCTTGAGTACCACCTACCAAAACGCCACCTTTGGAATGTCACAAAATTGCAGATGTCCTGGACATGGATAACGGCCTTGAGTACCACCTGCCAAAATGCCACCCTTGGAATGTCACAAAATTGCAGATGTCCTGGACATGGATAATGGCCTTGAGTACCATCTACCAAAACGCCACCCTTGGAATGTCACAAAATTGCAGATGTCCTGGACATGGATAACGGCCTTGAGTACCACCTACCAAAACGCCACCCTTGGAATGTCACAAAATTGCAGATGTCCTGGACATGGATAACGGCCTTGAGTACCACCTACCAAAACGCCACTCTTGGAATGTCACAAAATTGCAGATGTCCTGGACACGGAAAATGGCCTTGAGTACCACCTACCAAAACTCTACCCTTGGAATTTCACAAAATCGCAGATGTCCTGTACACGGAAAATGGCCTTGAGTACCACCTACCAAAACTCCACCCTTGGAATGTCACAAAATTGCAGATGTCCTGGAGATGGAAAATGGCCTTGAGTGCCACCTACCAAAATGCCTTGTGCCTACTACTTTTTGAACCTAGTTTCATTTTGATATGTGGTACGGGCTGAATCCAATGACATCTACAAAAAGCTGGCCAGTTCCACTCTTGCCAAATGCCAAGCCCTCTGGAATAAAACTGAACACTCAACTATTGGTGCAGAAACAATGGAAGCAGAAGGCAAGCCGCAGTTCATTCTGACGAGCCAGACAAGAGGGAACTCTGTGTTCATGGTGATGAAGAGAATTTTGTGGATACTGAATGAACAAGGAGAAGGGGCTGTCAGAAATGTGTTTCCAGCACTCAAAATCAGTGCTTTTTTGTTAAAAAAAAAAAAAAGTACCGGTACTCCAGGGGAAAAGTTGTTGAGCAAAAAAAAAAAAAACCAGAGTGGGGTTGGTATTGCCCTTTTAAGGCAGTACCGTCACAAAAAAAGCACTGCTCAAAATTAACATGTAAGTAGGGTTCTTTGATTTCTACTTTTCTTTTTATTGCAAAAAACCAACCCTGAACATTCTGTATTTCACTTCATTAACCTGGTGTATTAATTATTCTACAGGCTGAATCCGGCAGATCTGGCCTTCTTGGCACAATATGTCATGATCTTGCACCTAGTGGTGAAGGCACTAAATCAGTGTTTCTTAAAGTGTGTTCTGCGGCACACCGGTGTGCTGCAAGGCAGTTGGAGGTGTGCCGTGGAGAACAGAGTTCAAAATGGGTGCCCTTAAAAGGGCAATGCCTGATAAAACAGAGTTCAAAATGGCTGCCCTTAATAGAGCAATGCCTGCTCTCCTGATAAAACTGTTTGGGGTTTTTTTGCTGAACTTCTTTTCCCCATTCTTTTTTTTTTGTTTGTTTTGCTCAACAACTTTTCCCTGGGGGCTTTTTTTTTTGTCAGCAACTTTCCCCCGGAATGGCCGCGCTTAAAGGGGCAAACCCCCCTCCCTCCCCCACACACACACACACTTTTTTTTTTTCTTTTGCTCAACAAAAAAATCCTTGATGTTCTCTATAAAACAAATTATTGTTTGGTGTTCTTTGGTCTTAAAAAGTTTTAGAAACACTGCACTAAATATTCTCCAGCAGAGATCAGCACAGAAATGGGATGGCTGCTTACTACACTTTACCAGCTGGAGTCAAAACTGCAAAAGCTCAAGAAGCCCTCTTGAGGCCACTGGTTGCTGTGCTTTGGTGTGGCATTGAGAAGGGTTTTGGTGAAATAGTTGAGGACCCAGAGTTGATTGCAGCTGCCATCTCGCTGCCAAAGTTTCAGGCTGCTTGGGCCAAGCATGATGCTGTGATTAGAAAAGGTAAGAGACCGTGTTAAAGCTACACAGCCTATCAGTACAGACTCTCCCATGCAATGTAGCTGCAATAGAATCAAAGAGCTGGAAGAGACCTCAGGAGGTCATCAAGTCCAGCCCCCTGCCCAAGCAGGACCAAGCTCAACTAAATCAACCCAGCCAGGGCTTTGTGAAGCCAAGACTTAAACACCTCTAGGGATGGAGATTCCACCACCTCCCTAGGGAACCCATCCCAGTGCTTCCCCACCCTCCTAGGGAAAGCTTTTCCTAATCTCCAACCTAGACCTCCCCCACTGTAACTAGAATAGGCTGCCAGAAAAAGTTTTCAATTTGACTGGCTGTTTTTAAGTGAGAATGTTTTTTACCTACCAGCTAATACATATATGTTAAAAATAAAACACATATGTTTAATTCATTTGTCACATGTTTAGTTCCACACTGAAATGTTACGAGGGAATGCAGGTTTATCCTTGGATCAATTTAGAAGAGCCAACATGATCTGATCTCTCTTTAGTTGGCAGCACAATTTTTCTGTAATGTTATTTATTTAGTTGCATAATTAACCCTAGTTTTTATATTCATTTATTTTCCAACATAGGTCCTGACTACATCAGACAACAGATAGAGCCCCTACTGGGCCCACCTGGGCAGCAGAATGACTTTTCTGATTAAGAGGGTTTGTTTGCTTCAGTGAAGTCCTCTTGCACAAATGAAACCACAAGGCAGCTTGATGGGTATTTAGCCTGCTCAGCAGACACCATGGATCTGTTGCGGTCCTCTCCTACGATCAGGGAGGTGCCCAACACACTTCTGCCTGCCCCAGATGCCTATGCGAGACGCTTCTGTGTTGCTGGACTCATATTTTGTCGTAGGAGAGCAAGGCTGGACTCTGACCATTTTGAAAATCAGCTGCTTCTAAGGCTGAACAAACGTTTTTGTAAATAACCATTACAATGGTAAAATGCTAAAAATGCCCACTGGCGAATGTGGAGAAAATAAATACATTTCTGTAATTTGACTCCTGGATTTAATGTGGTCACTCTTCAGCTTTATACAGTAAGTCTGCGACTACATTTAAATTCCAGATTTGAAATATAAATGTACAGTGTATGTGTGTATATAATATGTATACGCACACATATATACATATGCACACATATAAATATATATATACATACACATTTTATTTCAGGGTATATATATATACAGTGCTTTTTTTGTGACGGTACGCATCTATTTTTGGGAACACTGTCTGCTTTTCTCTGGCACAGTCCCCAGTTGGCCCTGCATTTCAGGCCCGACCTCCCAGTTTTTTGCTTGACGAATTTTCCCCGGCTTTTTTTATTTTATTTTATTTTTTGCTTGACAAAACCATTGGCAATCCTAATACTGGCACCTCTTTTTTTCACAAAAAAAACCACTGCATATATATTCTGGGCTGCATTAACAGGTGTGTTGTGAGCAAGACACGAGAAGTCATTCTTCCGCTCTACTGTGCGCTGATTAGTCCTCAGTTGGAGGACTGTGTCCAGTTCTGAGAACCCCATTTCAAGAAAGATGTGGAGAAATTGGAGAGGGTCCAGAGAAGAGCAACAAGAATGATGAAAGGTCTAGAGAACATGAGCCATGAGGGAAGACTGAAAGAATTGGGCTTGTTTAGTTTGGAAAAGAAAAGACTGAGAGGGGACATGAGAGCAGGGCGGATGAGAGTTTTGCGGGGCCCAGGACAGCACAATTTTGCACATGCGCCACGGCCACAGCTGACAGGTAGTAGCGCGTGCGTGGGGCCTATTGAAGCGCTGGCCCAGGGCAGCCGCCCCGCTCGCCCTGCCCGATATCCGCCGCTGCATGAGAGCAGTTTTCAAGTATCTAAAAGGGTGTCAAAAGGAGGAGGGAGAAAAATTGCTCTTCTTGACCAATGAGGACAAGACAAGAAGCAATGGGTTTAAACTGCAGCAAGGGAAGTTTAGGTTGGACATTAGGAAAAACTTCCTACCTGTCCGGGTGGTTAAACACTGGAATAAGTTGCCCAGGGAGGTTGTGGAATCTCCATCACTGGAGATATTTAAGAGCAGGTTGGATAAATGTCTCTCAGGGATGGTCTAGACAGTACTTGGTCCTGCCATGAGGGCAGGGGACTGGACTCGCTGACCTCTCGAGGTCCCTTCCCGTCCTAGTGTTCTAGGATTCTATATGTATATATGTATATATGAAATAAAATGGGTATGTATATATCTACTTATATGTGTGCCTATATATATATATATATATATATTGTGTGTGTGTGTGTGTGTGTGTGTGAAAAATAATGGCGCCCTGCAATAACTCGGGTGGTTAACGATAGATTTCCATAGGACGGCTTCTTTTTACTTCTGGATACTTAAGTACAGTTAAGATGCGATACTTTTGTACTTTTACTCAAGTAGTTTTCCAGATGGATACTTGGACTTTTACTTAGTTACATTTCTTTCAAGGTAGCAGGACTTTTACCCAAGTAACTTTTTGGGGTACTTTTCCCATCACTGTCCGTGGGTCTCATGTTGAGTCCCGCTTAAACCCAAACCGCACCACAAGCTCTGTGTTGAGTAGCCCTGATCTAGATCGTCCCTGATAGATGAACGGTAGATCTACGTAATAATCTTCTGCAATCGTGTTTTGATTACAATCATATTTACAAATGCAGGTCTAGTTCCCTGTAAACGTTCATTAGCATGGCTGGCCTGTTTCCAACTCCATCTGATGTTATTTCAGAGGGTTCATGGACATTTATTTTAAGCAATCGATGTGTGTACGAAGCAGTCTGACGACACTTCATTCTGTTTCCAAGTGTTTGCGAGAAGCAATCGTGTTAGCAGACAATGAACATTTCATTTGGTTTACAGCACCCATTACGAGCAATCAGGAAGCAATCAGCTTGTCTGGCTTGGATGTGTTAATTCAGGACAAATATACCATGGTTTAAGTTAAGAAAGCAATCGAATGAGGTATGTTTCTATAAGCATATATTAATGACGAGATGGCCCCGGCCTTCCTCTTAACCAAATTCATTTTTATTGTTTGGAAAATGAAATGAAAAGGTTCGTGCTTCATGTCAATCACCGCTCTGGGGCAGGGCTGGGGAGGAGGGGTTCGGGGTTGTCATGGCTCCTTCCCCACTCTGGCACGCTAATTACAGAAGTGGGGGCCAGCAAGTGTACCCGAAAACCTTATCTACCAGGCTTTGGTATAAAACTTCCTCCCAAAATCTTAAAACCCTAGATTTTGGGGATAGAATCTCTGCTGCCCCCACCAAAATTAATAAAGAAACCAGGGGAGAGACCATTTGGGAAAATCTCACCCCTAAAGTAAAAAGCAGAATACCACCATTCACCAATACCAGATTAATAAAAAGAAAAGAGAAAACTTTTATTATCACCACAATATTCCTGTTGCAAGCATAATGCCTAGATGGAAAAGTAACAAAATATACTCATGGAGAAACTCCATGGGCCTAGAACTTAATTACAAGGAAAAGCCAAAACATCTTTTAAAAAGTGCACAGACAGCAGATCCCATACGCAAACCATAAAACAATGAAACCTAACGGATTGATCTAAACTTTACCCAACTTACAGAAAGTGAAAAAAGCATCTTTTCTTGGAGGGAGACATAGTGTCTGTCCCCCTCAATAGCTGGAGAGAACTGCCTCGAACAAAGGAGGGAAAAACCAAAAATTCTTTTGTCCCAGTAACCTACATTCCTATTGGCCACTCCACCTGGCTCGGTAAGGGTCATAGTTAACCCCTCAGTCCCCAGGCTGCTGGCTAACCCTCATGATCATGACAGGGGTGCAGGCCGCCCCAGAAGGAAAGGACCACCCCAGCCCTCTCTTACCGCAGCAGCTTGGAGCTAGGTGGGAAGCACCTCTCCAGAGCAGTGGGCACAGACAGGGAAAGGGTGCATTTCCCCCCACTGGGGCAGGTCCAGGTTCATCTGCCCCCTGCACTCTGCAGCCAGAGTGAGGAATGCAGCAAACCATGCACTTTCCTGTTGTTCCCCGACAAAGCGGAACAGCTGCAATGTTGTCATACAAATTATTAGGGTGGGATTTTATCCCACCACTCTCCCTAAAGGGCAGGGGCAGATTTACAATGAAACATACCGTGCCCTAGCACCAGGGCCCCCCCAACAACGTGGGTCCCCCAGGGCTGGGCAGTGCAACACTGGATCCACCAACCCCCCTTCCTCCCCATGAAGAGGTGGCCACTCTGGGGGGGGGGGAAGGGGGCAGTCCCTCTGCAGAGCGGGCTGTGGGGGAGGGTGGAACATTTGCCAATTTCAGCGCTATTGACAATTGAAGGTGCCTCTGTACAAAATATGACTTACGATGAATGAATGGATGATTTTGTCAAAAAGTGTAGCGGGCAAGCTAGCTGAATATTGATTGTTTTTTCAAATTGAATACATTTCTTCAGAGGAAGTAAACTTTTGTTTTTCCATTCGTGCGTCAGCTACACATTCTATTTTTGCACATTTTCATGTCGGCTTAATGCAAATACAATCTCTCAGCGCGGCCGGAAGTTCTCAAACTATGCTCCGAGAACACCAGTCAGATGGAACGAGGAAAAGTTATTCGTTTTTGGTTTTTTAATAAAACACTCATATCCAAAGCACATTCCGATAATGAGCTCGTGGTACAAACGATATTTGGACAGATCATGAAGCGGCCCACCGAGACCCACGGCCGTTTTCAAGCAGTCTGCGAAAAAAAAAGTTAGACTGCAAAAACCATCACGGTGCCTCGCTTTAGTTTCATTTGCTTCTTATTGCTTGTAGGAGGATGAAGAAAAAAGAATGTTTGCGGATGACACTAAGCTAGGGGGAGAGGTAGATATGCTGGAGGGCAGGGATAGAGTCCAGAGAGACCTGGACAGATTAGAGGATTAGGCCAAAAGAAATCAGATGAGGTTCAACAAGGACAAGTGCAGAGTCCTGCCCTTGGGACGGAAGAATCCCTAACATTGTTACAGGCTGGGGTCCAACTGGCTAAGTAGCAGTTCTGCAGAAAAGGCCCTGGGGGTTACAGTGGATGAGAAGCTGGAGATGAGTCAACAGGGCGCCCTTGTAGCCAAGAGGGCTAATGGCACATTAGGGTGCATTAGGAGGAGCACTGCCAGCAGATCTAGAGAAGTGATTATTCCCCTTATTTGGCTCTAGTGAGGCCACAGCTGGAGTAAATGAAATGAATGGAGATTGCCTATCTCCTAGAACTGGAAGGGACCTTGAAAGGTCATTGAGTCCAGTCCTTTGCCTTCACAGCAGGACCAAGTACCACCCCTGACAGATTTTTGCCCCAAATCTCTAAATGGCCTCTTCAAAAATTTAACTCATAACACTGCACTTAACAGGCCAATGCTCAAACCACCGAGCTATCCCTCCCCTGAGGGATGGAGTATTATGTCCAGCTTTGGCCCCCCCACTACAGAAAGGACATGGACGCATTGGAGAAGGTCCAGCGGAGGGCGACCAAAATGATGAGGGGTCTGGAGCCCATGACCTACAAGGAGAGGCTGAGGGATTTGGGCTCGTTTAGTCTGCAGAAGAGAAGAGTGAGGGGGGATTTGAGAGCAGCCTTCAACTTCCTGAAGGGGGTTCCAAAGAGGCTGGAGAGAGGCTGTTCTCAGTGGGGGCAGGTGGCAGAACGAGGAGCAATGGTCTCAAGTTGCAGTGGGGGAGGTCTAGGTTGGAGATTAGGAAAAACGATTTCCCTAGGCAGGTGGTGAAGTGCTGGGATGGGTTCCCTAGGGAGGGGGTGGAATCTCCATCCCTAGAGGTGTTTCAGTCCCGGCTTGACCAAGCCCTGGCTGGGATGATTGAGTTGGGGCTGGTCCTGCTTTGGGCAGGGGGCTGGACTCAATGACTCCTGAGGTCTCTGCCAGCTCTAGGATTCTATGATTCTAATGAAAAACAGGAGGGGCAGGAAGAGCGAATGTTCTTTTTCTTGGCGGGGTCCCCAAAAACGAACCTGAGCACAGGGCCTCAGGAACTCTCAACCCGCCACTGTGGAAGAATTGATAAGTGCTGAGGCAGTCATGAATGGGGGGGTGCCCCCAGACAGCCCTTTTCACCTGCCTGGTGATTCTGTCTCTTTTCTGTATGGTTTAGGTCAGGAGAACCAGTCCCATTGCAGGCACATCCCAGTGTCCTGGCACAACCAAGCCCAGACTTTGTCTTAAATTAAGACAAGAGGGGGATGAATACTGAATTTGGTGGTCCTAACTCTTCCTGTTAGGGTTCCCTAAGGAGGGGGAGGAATCTTCATCCCTAGAGGTGTTTCAGTCCCGGCTTGACCAAGCCCTGGCTGGGATGGTTGAGTTGGGGTTGGTGCTGCCTTGGACAGGGGGCTGGATTTGATGACTCCTGAGGCCTCTGCCAACCCTGGGAGTCTATGATTCTACTGTACAGGAAAAGTTCTTGAACAAACAAACAAACAGACAGGCAGACAAACCCTCTCAAATATACAGTAGACTAGAAGTCTTACACGGGGTAAGTTGCCTAGGTCCAGGCCAAGACCAGGTGGGGGAGGAGGACCTCGCAGGCCTCTATCTGGCTGTCCCTGGATCTGTGGGGGGTGGTGCAAGAATGGGAGGGCGGTGTCTGGGAGTGGGGGAGTTGGAGGGAAGCAGGGCCATGCAGGCCTCCCACCCACACCCCTCAGGCCCAGGCCACACAGGCGGTGCGGGGGAGAGGGGAGAGGCCAGGCTGTGGTTCCTGCGGGAGGGGCTGGGGGTGCATTGTTTGGCTCCAGTGGTGCTTTCAGGGGGGCACAGTGGTGGGGCTAATGTAGCTTCTCCCTTCTCCGTCCAGTGCTGGGGCTGGGTGGTAGGAGCTTGGGGCTACTTACCCAGTGGGCTGGCCAGGAAGAGGGCGGGGCCCATCCCCAGCTGCCCACTCCCTTGGGGGGTGCGGCTTTCCCCAGAGGTCACTCTGCAGTAGCGCGCTCCCAGCTCATGGAGACTGTGAGGGTCACGTCCCTCCTCTCTGCCCTCTCCCTTTCCATGTTCTGGAAACCAATCCCATTCTAGGGGCATCAGAGTGTGCGGATGGGAAAGGGGCATGGTGGCCCCCAGCAGCTCATGGCCACAGGCAAAACCACGGGGTTGATCCACCTAGCCCAACCACCCCACCCTCATCACACGGTTGTATCATCAGCCCCAAGGTCGCCTCTCTCGGCTGAACGACCAAGCGGCCCAAGGCCACCTGGTGTTTATAGCTCAGGGTGTTTTTCTCCTCTCCTCCCTCGGCCCTCGTTTCATTTTCTGCCCCTCTTGGTGCTGTTCTGAGGCCCAGGGACTTCCCGGCGGACACCTGCGTCTCCAGAGCAGGGCCGAGGGGACGCCCCGGCTCCTCAAATAGACCTTGCGTTCTTCCGGGAACGGAAACCAAGAAGGGGCCGGAAGGTGGAGGTGGGACCGGTTGAGATACCAGGGTGACTGCAGGCCCTACACGGGACGCAGCTGGTCTCTCAGGATGGGGGTCATCTCCTTTGCCAGGAATGGCCACATCCCTCTCTGTGGCCCATGCCACATTCCCATAGCAACCTTCTGCCCAGATCCCCTGGGATATCTCAACTCAATGCACAATGCATCTCCCTTCTTCCCCCAGGTTTGGGAGCACGTTGCGCCTTGTCTGTGGGGTCTCCATGGGGCTGGAGCTTGTAGGGATGGAAGGGCCCAACCCCCTTTGAATTTCAGTGGCCTTGGGGTCCCAACTCCCAGAGGTTCCCTTGGAACTCCCAGCCTCTGGATGTGACCTTCTCCCCTGGCTCAGGACCACCCCACCAGAGTGGTCATAGTGTAGGATGAGCTAGGCCCAGATTGTGAACTGAGGTCTGTGTGGAAGGAGCAGAGCCAGCCAGACCCAGGGCTGAGATGCTGGGAGATCCTTCATTGGCGTGCCTCGGGCAACGGGTGGGGAATTCCTGCTTCCCCGGGACCTCTGATGGTGTCCATGAGAGTCCAAAGGATGGGCCCAGCCATCCAGCCAGGCCTCACTCATGCTCTGAAGACCACAGACCATGGGGACATGTCCCTGGGGCAGCCTTTGGCTGATTTCCAAGCAGGTTTCTTGCCCCTTGGCTGAGGTGGGGGGGGGCAGACAGAGGAGGGGGCTGGTTTCTGGGACATGTCCCTGAGTTTGCTGAGAGCCTGAACCCGTGGGAAGGGAATGGCCCCAGCTCTTCCCGTGTGTCCAGGGCAGGGTTTTCCCCTGGGGTTTGGTTTGGGGGGATTTCCAAGGAGAGGGGCAGTGTGGGAGGAGAGACGTGAGTTGTCATTTCTCTGCATGGGTTGAGTTCTGTACTTCTGGGCTCCTTTGCTGCCTGTGTGTGGGCAGCGAGGGTTAGCAGTGAGAGCTAGAAGAATCAGGACTCCAGGGTTCTGTGCTCAGCTCTGGGAGGGGAATAGGGGCTAGTGGTTAGAGCAGGGTTTCCAGGCAGCAAAGACTCTTGGGTTCTGTCCTCAAGCATTGAGAGATGAGTGAGGGCAAGTGGTTAGAGCAGGGTCAGTCTCTGGGCCCTCCCGTCTCTCTTTGTGACCTGTTACCCCTTTCCTGTCCTCTTCATGCCTCACTGTATGCATATCTATTTCCATGCCCCACACAGAGGGACACCACAGCCACCCATGGCACCAAGATCCTGACTCCCCCCTCCTGGGGATCCCCCTTACATCTCCCCAATCTCTGCACTAACCCCTTCACCAATACCCCTAGCACTGAGCTGACGGTTTGCTCCCCACCTTCTCTGCCCCCTCTAGTCCCAGCCCACCCAGAGAGGACCCAGCTGGGGGGCAGGAGCAGATCTGTGTTGGGACCACCCCAGCCAGGACATGCTGAAATCTGCCACCTTCCTTCCTTCCACCCAGTAACTCCATCCCATCAGCCAGGGTTGCCCTGTGGGGCAGGCTTGTAGCCACGTGTCACCTCCCCATGCTTTATGCAAATTGGGTTATGAATATGCATCACTCAAAGACAGTTTATGCAAACCAGGTCGTGCAACGTGTCAATTTCAAAAGTATCATCTGCTGAAATCGTAGATCCTTTTTTGTGTGTGTGCCATAGCATTCTTCTACGTGTGGGTCTGTTTGTGATGGGGTGAATCACAGAAGCCCCCCCGATGTGCTGATTATACCACTCATTCCCCCTTCCTGCCCTCCTGGGGGTCCCCACCACCCTGTCCTGCTAAGCCAGATCTTCTGGTCTCCCCCAGACAAGGCACAGAGTTGGGGTGACTGCCCCCCTACAGAGCAACACAGGCACTGACCCAACTCAGCTCTGACAGAGCTCAGCACCCAGGACCCCTCAAAAGGGACCAAAAAAGGGACCAAACCCCCCAAACAAATGATCCGACTCTCTGAGTAGTAAGTTCATGAGATGTTCCACCCACTTCATCAGTGAAGAGAGAGATGCACAGTGGGTCCCCCCCCCCCCGCACAAATACACGGGTAACAATTAATTACACTGGGCTTGATCATAAACAAAGGTGTTTTTGTGAAGTCCAAAAAAGGGGGATTTCAGTGGTCGCCAGAGAGAACAGTCAGATCGCAGAGGGTCATTCAGTTAAAACGAACAAAAACATGCCGGCAAGGTGCCTAATCCACTACGAAACTTGTTACATGCAAATTCTTACCTCAAACAGCTGCTCTTGTCTCAGGGGAAAAGCTACACGTCTGAGTTCATCCTCCCTCCAGCCCAGCATTACAGTTTTTCCAAAGTCCATGTGTCCTCACTGTGGGGGATGCACAGTTTCAAAGGCCAGCTGAAGATTCAGGAGTGAGGGCTTCCCATGGCTTCAGTAGACTTTCCCCCACGGTGGGAATCCTTTGTTCGATAACGCCCATTCCCATGGAAAAATACCAGGTTCAAGATGGAGTCCAGTTCAAGGCGGCATGGTCCCATTTCTTTCTAGGACCAACCACAACTTGAGGTTATAGGACAAACATGGCCATTCACAGATTGTTGGCTTAATTACAGAGTCATTAAGTACCACAAGTATGACTAATGGCCTTCTTTAGCACATCATAGACTCATAGAATCCTAGGGCTGGAAGAGACCTCAGGAGTCATCCAGTCCAACCCAAAGCAGGACCAAACCCAACTCAATCATCCCAGCCAGGTCTTGGTCAAGCCAGGACTTAAACACCTCTAGGGATGGAGATTCCACCCCCTCCCTAGAGAACCCATCCCAGTGCTTCCTCACCCACCTTGGGAAATAGTCTATCTCCATATCCAATCTAGACCTCCCGCACTGCAACTTGAGACCAGTCCCCTGCCCTCATAGCAGGATCTAGCATTATCTAGACCAGCCGTGGCCAACCTGAGACATGCGACTCTTCCCCCCCAACCCCGGGTGTGGCTTGTGAAGCTCCCCCGCCCATGGCTCATAATCCGCCCCCACGCCCCCAAAAACGGCCCTCTCCTCCTGGCTCCCTGTGCTGACCTGGGCAGGGGAGCCGTCCAGCATGGCTATGAAAGATGAGAATTAAAGATGGCATCGGGCATTGGGAACCTGCTGTGACCAAAAAGCCTCAAAACCCATTTAAATGTGTTTTCTTAAAGGGCGGAGCTTTTTTTTTTTTTTGGTCGACAGCTTTGCCCTGGCTCTTCACCTGGATCTACTGCTATCTTGGCTCTCTGCCCAGAATGGGTTGACCACCCCCGGTCTAGACCATCCTGGCTAGATGTCTATCCAATCTGCTCTTGAATATCTCCAGAGATGGAGATTCCACATTAGGGTACGTCTACACCGCACGCTTATTTCAGAATAAGCTATTCTGGAAGAAATTCTCTAAAATAACTTATTTCGAAATAGCGCGTCTACACTGCAGAGAAGCCTCAACATTAGTCCGAGGCAGGCTCCCCTAATGTGGATGCATTACCTCGATTTAGAGCCCCAGGAAACACTGGGGAGTATTTACTTTGAATGACCCTGGGAGAGGAGCTATTTCAAAATAGCAACACCGGAGCGTCCACACGACTACTATTCCGAAATAGCTATTTCGGAAGAGGCTTTATTCCTCTATACTGCGGTTGGAATAAACCGTCCATTATTTCAAATTTTTTTAAAGTAATGGAATGGCTGTGTGGATGCGCCCATCGTTATTTTGGAATAACGGCTGCTATTCCGAAATAACGATACACCCTTAGAGCTATAAACAGATCCATGCTTCATATTTCTAACGGCACAATTAAGAATGACACATGTACAAAAACAGGAGATGAGCATTCAGCAGAACATAACTGTAAAATGGATACGTTACATGCCCTGTTTTGCATAACGGGTCTTCAGCTTATGCATGTTCATGTCCATGAGCCAAATGTCATTAGTGATGGGGGTCCATGACGCTGTTTATAGCTCTAAATGTGCTAACGAGAGTTATCACTAATGCTCTGGAAACTTAATGTCTCGGTGATCAAGTCAACACCTTGTGAACGGTTTTGTTTGTCCTATGAGGCCGAACCGGTGTTACTCGTGGACAGACATGTGGCCAGGTCCATCTCATTCTGGACCACAATTTGGATCTTGTGTGGTGACTTTCAAGGGGAGGAACGTTTGAACCGAGTACAAGGAACTCATGCCTGGGGCCACGGGGATCCAAGGTGTGGGGGATGGAATTGGCATGAAAAATTTTCTTACTGGATTAGGATGAGCTGGTGACTTTTGTTTAGTTTCACTTAGTAACTGACTTTGCTCTGCCTGTTCTCACCTGCCACCGCATACATCCTGCTTTGTACACTTAATAAAAAGCCTTTTGTTTATTACCCAACCCAGTGTAAATAATTACCCATGGGAGAAGCAACCCTTGTGCCTCTCTCTGAGCCAGCGCCCGCTATGAGAGGCAGGGGGTGGGGGACGGGATGGTGCCCTGAGCACAGCTGGGCCTGGCACAACAACAGGCTGGAGGCAGGAGGAGATGCGGTCGGCTGCTCTCCCTGTGGGGCTATTGGCAACAACAGCCCTGAGCCCTCCCCGTGCATGGTGCCCTCCCCGCAGCACCAAGCCTGCCAGCCCCCCAGCCCAGAGCCCAACAGCCAGACACAGCCCAGACCCTGTCCGTGTGTCCGTTCGGCCATACCCTGTGGGGTTCTGTGTCTAACCAGCTCCCGGCCTGGGCCCCTGGGAATCCCCCCACCGGCCCCACTCCTTGTGCTTTGCCTCCTGGTGCTGAGCCTGGGATTGGGAGCTTCCTGTTGTGGTGAGAATCCCCCAGCGCCCCCCGGCCGTAGGCAGGGACCTCAGCCCCGACACTGCGCTGGGGGGGGGGGGTGGAGGGGTATTAAAAATGAGGCAAAGCCTGGGAAATGGGAAGTCGTTCTCATAAATCAGCCTTTCTTCTGATGCTTGGGTTCCCGGAGCATCCTGCTCCTACCCGCAACTCTGAACTGGGGGGTTAATTGTTAGAACGGTTAAAAAACATGACAGGTCGACACCCCGATCTCTTGGAACCGTGCAAGGCAACATCACACAATAAGAGTATTTTGTACATCAGTAAGAGCACCTAGACTATAGGCCAGTAACATACCGACCTGTTATAAACCAATCAGATAGTATTCACTTTCTCTGAAAATACCATTCAGTAGCTAAAGTCTTGCTTATAAACTTATTTTAGATTTAGATTTAGATTTAGATATATGTTTAAGTTTAGATTTCGATTTTGATTTCGATTTTGATTTCGATTTAAGTTTAGGTTTAGATTTAGATTTATACACACACAAATATATATATCATTATCATTAATATTCAACTATTATTTCAATCTCTTTCTACACTAATCATAACATCTGATCATCTATAAACACTCATTGATAACAGTCACTGTCCAATCTGGTCAGTCTTTTCTCTTTATGTTTCCACCACGATTCTGCTATTTTTCCTCTTTTTCTTGGCACCTTAACCTGGTTAATAACATTTATTAACCCTCATAATGCTCTGTACGTCTCACATAGGCCTATAGAGAAATCTAATTTTCTTTAGGTTTTTATATATGTCGCCGCAAATTCTCTGACGATTAATATATCTATAAAGAGAGCCTAATCAGGGTTAATGAGTTTTTAACACACCAACTAAATTTCAGCTTAACCAAATACAATTTAGATCTTGAAAGTTTTCAGTTTTACATGTAGATTTCCCTATGTGGTTATCGTTGGCATTGTATTTTAGTGTCGGACTACTTAAAATCATGAAAGAAGACGAAGAGAAAAGGAATAATTAATATTAAATAATCACTAATTATTAGCCCAATAATAGTAATAATGAAGTGGCTAAATAGAAGGAAAAAAAGAAGCTTTGTCCCACCCTAGATCATTCTAAATCTCTTCCAAACAAAACCGAGTCTCTTACAAAGCAAATAGAAATGTTACTGCCAGGCGCCCGTCTCAGCTCAGCTCCACCCGACGAGGGAAGCAGCCACTCTGTCTGGGAGGTCAAGACAGAGCCAACGCAACCAGCCCGGCATTGGGGGACGCACAAACAAGTTTCCCCCATGGGGCCCGAGTGCCCGTTGGCTGGGGCGCTGTGCATCTACAATACCAGCTACTTCTGTTCCTCCCTCGTGTCACGTATCCGGGCAGAGTTCCTCTGGGCGGCGTCCACTGGCTCCATGGACAGTTTTGAGGATCAGTGGGCGCTGTCCAGGGTTCTCTGCTCGGTGTCCCCGTCTGGTTGCCTTGTTATAAACTTTTAGTCTGCACTCCTTGACCCTGTTTTTCAGATTGTCCCAAGGAATAAGTTGATCCCCAGGTCCAGCTGTCCCTCCCACAAGGCCCACCCACTCCTGGGTTTCAAATACTCCACCTCCCTGGACCTATTGGCAACCACAGCCCTGAGCCCTCCCCCCACACAGTGCCCTCCCTGCAGCATCGGGCCTGCCAGCCCCCCAGCCCAGCGCCCGGCAGCCAGAGACGGCCCAGCCTGGGTCCAAGTGTCCAGCCGGCCGCACCCTGTGGGGTTCTGTGTCTGCCCAGCCCCCGTCCATGTATCCATCCGACCTCATCCTGGGGGTTCTTTGTTTCCCCAGCTCCCATTCTGCGCCCCTGGGAATCCCTCCATCAGCCCCACTCCTTCTGCTTTGCCTCCCAGCACTGGGCGTGGGATTGGGAACCTCCTGGCATGGGGAGAATCCCCCAGTGCTGCCCTGCCGTGGGCAGGGACCTCAGCCCAGACCTTGTGGTGGGGGGGAGGTTAAAAAGTAAGGAAAGGCTGGGACAGGGAAAGTAATTCTTACCAATCAGCATCTACTGCAGACACCTGGGTTCCCAGAACATCCTGCTCCCACCCACCGCTCTGAACTGGGGGTTCATCGGTAGATCGGTTAGAAAACGTGACAGATCCACACCCCCATCTCTTGGAACCTTGCAAGAAAACATGATTTTCTAACAACTTTTAATAAACAGGGAGCCGCACGTATATTATAAGCCAGTAAAATGCCATCACGTTCTAAACCTGCCGGGTAGTGTTCATTTCCCTTGTAAGGACGTCTTAGACACAACTGTGATGCTCCTCAACCTATTGTTCTGTGAACGCTTTTGTGTCTTAATGAAAAATATCATTGATCAACTCTATTATTTTAATTGTTTTCGACACTAACGCTTAATCAGAACATTCGGTCTCCAGTAAACATGCACTGAGAAGAGAAACACGTTTGCAGAGCAATCCCACGTGGGTTTCCTCCCCTTTCCCGTCGCCACGAAAGTCACGCTATTTCTCCTCTTTGCCTTCCCACGCCGCCATGAATTTCACCTTCGTTAGTCAGTGTCATGTTCTCTGTGGGGCACCTGAACTTAGAGAGAAACTTCATTGGCCGTCGCTCTCTCCCTGTTGCCAGGAATGCTGCCACCGTGAAGGTGGTTGAAGAGAGCCTGGCCACACATCACGAAACAAGAGAAAAGACATTCCCGTTCACAAACTAAACTTTCAATTCTGACTAATAAAGTACAGATCTCTAGTTTGTCGTCTTTACCACAGAGATGTCTCTATGCAGTTAACTTGCTCCTTCATTTTTTAATGTTTCTGCATTTTAGAATCAGGAAAAAAAAGAAAAAAAAAAGAAAAAATATTGTAATATTAATGAGACTAATATAGATATTAAGTAAGAAAAATCTATAATAGAGAGATCTTAGAGTTTTTTTCCAAGCTAGTTCTTTCTAAAGCACTCCAGAGCAATCCCGCTCCTATTAGAAGTGAGCTGTAACCATTCTCGTCTCAACCCCTAGCCAATAATTTTTCCTTACAAACTCAAACTCTTCCCGAAGAGATGTGGATTAGGAGAGGTGCCTCTTCCCCATTTCCACTGAAGATAGAAATGTTCTTCTATCATTTCTACTTCTCTTCCAGGCACTGGGGGTCAAACCGACATGTACTGTCACCGATCTCTGTCAAAAACAGTTCATTTCCGATCAGTTATTAATTGTAGTTAGTTATGAGTTTAACCACTAATGACTAGCTCATAAAACATAGCTAGAGAATTTCTCATCAGATTTTCAAAACTCCTAGGCAATAATTCCTCACTAATCAAACTCAGAAATTCATTGATATACATTGGGCACCTACAATCTGTAAACATCCTTCCTAGTGAGATTACAGCAAGGTTCTGGTCCAGAAAGTCTATCTCCGATGTTTGAGGCATCCTTCATATAAAAGCCTAAAGGGGATTAATTAATAGAACAAAATTAGAAGGAATAAGTAAGAATAATTGTGTAATCCTGCAATTAAAAACCCATCAGCCATTTGATATTTGTTTCCTGCTCTCAGTGACAAATCTGTTAGAGCATTCCTAGCGTATTTCATATCGATATGATCTGTAGAAGAAGTAGCGATTAATGAGGAGCCAGTAATTACCGACTAATGATCAGTCCTGCATTGATGAGCTATTAATGGTGCCAGCCCGTGTGAGTCAGACCCCGAGCGCCAGGCAGAAGCGGGTGAGGAACAGACACAAGGACCTTACGACCCACTGAACGACCCCACTTTGACCCCAGGGGGCAGCCCCACAGAGCAGGCGGGGTCCTGTCTCCAGTCTGTCCAACCCCCCGGCAGGGCTCCCTGCCCACCCATCTCCCATCACAGCCCTGCAGGGCTGGGCGCCCAGCTGTCGCAAGGGTCCGGGGCTGCGCTGGAGTCGCTGAGCCACAGCCCCAGCTGGTGCCAAGCCAAGCTCGGCACCACGGGCCATGGGGGAGCTGGCCCAGGGGTTTCCACAGACTCACGGGGACGCTGGCCCCACAGGAGCCAGGGGACCTGCCCCCGGCACAGAGCCCCGAGGGCCTCTCTGCCCAGAGCCCCTTCTCGGACGCAGAGACCCCGACCCTTCTCTGGCACGGGGTACGGAACCTAGGTGTCCGGGTGCCCCCCTCCCTGCTCTCCCAGGGGCCAATGTCCCTGGACACCCGGCCTCTGCCCCCCAGCACTGACACTGGCCCCTCCAGCATCTCCTCAGCCCCCGGCCCTCAGCCCTGGGGCCCCCCGGGGGCCTGTTGCCCCTCCCCTGCTGGGCGCCCTTCTCAGCTGAGCCTCACCTGATGGCAGCAACTGGGCCTGTCTGGCCAGGACAGAGATGGAGCCAGGACCCCGCGCAGGGGCACCTGCAAGCAAATCTCCCCCCCTCACCACCAGAGTGCCCAGTGAATCAGGAGCCTCCTCCTTCCCCGTCGGGGGGCCGCATTTGCATACGTGGCCCCATAAGAGGCAACGTCTCCCTGGCCCGTTTCAGCTCAGCACAAGGGACAGCGTGAAGGTCGGCCATGCGTCCGCTCCAGGGCCTGCTCCTGCTGCTCGGCCTGGCCGGTGAGTCACCCCATGGGACCCCTTATCCAGCCCCTGCCCCTGCCCCTGCCCCTGTGCCTGCCCCATCTCAAAGAGGGCTTATATCTATCTATCTATCCCCCCACACCTCCGCTATCTATCTATCTATCTATCCCCACACCCCCCCTCTATCTATCTATCTATCATCTATCTATCTATCCCCACACACCCACACTCTCTATCTATCTATCTATCTATCCCCACATCCCCCTCTATCTATCTATCTATCCCCACACACACCCTCTATCTATCTATCTATCTATCTATCCCCACACACACCCTCTATCTATCTATCTATCCCCACACACCCCCTCTATCTATCCCCACACACACCCTCTATCTATCTCATACACCCCCTATCTATCTATCCCCACACACCCCTCTATCTATCCCCACACACACCTCTATCTATCTATCTATCCCATACACCCCATCTATCTATCTATCCCCACACACCCCCTCTATCTATCTATCTATCTATCTATCTATCTATCCCCATACACCCCATCTATCTACCTATCTATCTATCTATCTATCCCCATACACCCCCTCTATCTATCCCCACACACCCCCTCTATCTATCTTTCTATCCTCATACACCCCATCTATCTATCCCCACACACCCCCTCTATCTATCTATCTATCCCCACACACACTCTCTATCAATCTATCACCACACACCCAATCTATCTCTCTATCTCTCGATCCCCATGTCGACAATCTCTGCTTGTCCATCCCACCTTTCAACGCTGACCTCTCTCCATTCCCATCCACCCTCCCACTGCTGCAAACTCCAAAACTCCTGCTCTTGGCTTGGGCACAAGGAGCAGGGGTGACGATCTGGTTTGTCTTCTACAGGTGGATCTTGCCAATATGCCTCCTTCAGCCAGAGCCCCTCGGAGATCTCGGTGTCTCCTGGAGAGACAGCCACGCTGGAGTGCGCCGTGGCCAACGTCGGGGCCGACACAACCAACGTGCACTGGATCCGGCAGAGCCCAGGACAGAAGCCGGAGGCCGTGGTCAGCTTCAAGACAGACCTGTCCGTGTACCGAGCTCCTGGGATCCCGGAGCGATTCGTCCCCTCCAGAGACGCCTCCAATAAGAAGTTCCTGCTCAGCATCCGTGAGGTCCAGGCCAAAGATGACTCCATCTATTTCTGCTTTGAAATACTTGGTGGCGAGAAGCAGACCTGGGGCGAGGGGACCCGCGTGCGGGTGCAGAGTGAGTACGGGGCCGGGTGCTCCCCTTAGCAGGCCCAGGGGGTGATAGGGGTGTCTCCGCAGCACCCCCGGAAACCAGACCTGCAGTGGCTGTGATGGCCGGTGTCTCTCCTGCCCCCACCAGCCACCCGAGGAGCTGGGCCTGGGACACAGGCTGGCAGTTGAGCAGGTGGGGGGCTATGGCCATTGGTCTTCCCCACCTCCCTTTTACCTCCAAACTGGGTCCTGTGCTTGGCGGGCATCCCCTGGGCTGGTTTGCTTCCTAGGAAGTCTCGGCTAGTGGTTACAGAAGGGAAGGAGCAGAAAGGCAAGACTCTTGAGATTCATCCAGATTCTGGGAGGGAAGTGTTAACTAGTGGTGAGAGCACAACAGAATGAGCACCAAGCCTCCTGGGATTCATGCTGGTTTTTAGAGGGCAGCGCAGTCTAGGAGTTATGGTGGTGGGGGCCAGGAACTAGGACTCCTGAGTCTTTTCTACTTAGAGGAAGGGAGTGCTGGCTAGTGGTTATAGCACGGGGGATTTGGAAACCATGTCTCAATGGTTTCATGCTGGCTCAGGAACAGCATTGGGCTGTAGGGGCTCTGGGAACCCGAACACTTGGGTTCTACCGTGGGGAATGTGGACTAGTGGTGAAAGCAGGAGCAGCTGGAAACCAAACCTCCTAACTTTGATGCTGGTTCTTTGAATCCGGTTCTGGGAGGGCAGTGGGGTCTAGCGGTTAAATGGGGAGCACTGGGAATCATGATTCCTGGGTTCTATCCTGGCTGAGGAACGAGAGTCTGGGCTAGGGGTTAGTGCATGCAACCAGTGACCTAGCACTCATGGCCCCCCTCCCCACTGACCTCCCGCTGTGTCCGCAGGGAGCAACCTGCCCCGGCCCCGCATGCAGCTCTTCCCGCCCGCCCAGGAGGAGCTGGCCACTGGTGCGGCCACCCTGACCTGCCTGGTGAGCGGCTTCTTCCCCGGCTACGTGGAGGTGCAGTGGGAGCATGAGGGGCAGCGCCAGACCCAGGGGGTGAGCACGGGGCCGGTGGCGCTGGGCCCGGACCAGACCTACGCTGTGAGCAGCCACCTGACGGTGCCGGCCGGCGAGTGGCGCGCTGGGACCAACTACAGTTGCCTTGTCCAGCACGAATCCCTGCAGTGCCCACTGGAGAGGACCCTCAGCGCCCAGGCCTGCCGCCCGGCATAGTCCCGCGGGGAGCCTCTGCTGCCGAGGCCTGGTCAGGCTCCAGGACCAGCCTGTGGGGCCAGCGACATGGCCACGCCAAGGCAGGGACCGCGGGGGGCAGGGAATTGCTTTGTGCTTCTGGGAGCCGGGCCGGTCCCCTGCCCATGGGCAGCAATAAACCATGGACTGAGAGCAAGTGAGCACCGGGTCGTCTCCATTGTATCATGGGCACTAGGGGCAGCAAGGGTGGGGACGGGGAAGGGGCGGCTATACTGTATAATGGGCACTAGGGCAGCAGAGGGTGGGGCGGCTATACTGTATAATGGGCACTAGGGCAGCAGAGGGTGGGGCGGCTATACTGTATAATGGGCACTAGGGCAGCAGAGGGTGGGGGTGGGGAAGGGCAGATAGACTGTATAATGGCACATTATTATGGGGGACCAACCACTGTGCATATCTCTCTGGCACTGACAAAGGGTCAGAGCTAATGAGCCTTATCTGGGTCAAACACTCCCACAGAGTCAGAAGCTTTCTTTGGGGGGTTGGCCTATACATTTGGCATCTAGAAGCCAGAGATAGGATGGGCGGTTCCGGGTCGACTGGTGAATGAGCTGACGTGGGCCCTCGCAGAGGCAGCAGACGCTTAATGGCGTGGTGCTCAAGTCAACGACCCATGAAAAATCTTTCTACTTTCCACTCCAAAAGAACCAGCCACACATCCCCAGTCAATTTACACTTTGGATCTTACCCACAAGATCACGCTGGGCCAATCCTTTAGAATCTAAAATCTAAAGGTTTATTAACAAAAGAGAGAAGAATCTGTGAGTAAGAGGCGAATAAATCACATGCACCAATCACTAAGTTCTCGATGCAGGCTCTCAGCTGAGATGTTACAACCTGCTAGCTTAGAAGTCTCTGGTGTCTGTCCTATGTCAGGACGGGTCAGCAATCCTTCCTGGATCGCTGCCCCTCGCAAGGCTGCATCTGGGATCAGGAGCAGAATTGCAGACAAGATGGCGGTTGCCACGTGGCACTTTGTATCTCTCCTGGCGTCCTCCTAGCCAGAGCAGGTCACATGGCCTAGTGACCAATCCCTTCTCCCATGGCAGCAGCCATTACCTTCAGGTTCCCAGACGCGTCCCTCAGGGATGTATTGGGCCGCCTGAGAGCCATTGGCCTTGGAGCCCTGCTAATTAGCACAGTCATTGGCTGGACATTCCTGGCCCGTTGCTCTGTCTCAGACATCCCCAGCACAAGCCCACAGCCTGTCCTCATAACCCCACTTACAGACATCACAAAAGGACATGGGTAGCATGTACAGGATCAGTAGGACATGAGCTTTCATGGGACACTCCCAGAGCCCCCTATGGAGAGATTTTGGGGGAACCACCCTCCGTGGGCACAGCAGTGATCTGGCTGCACCCCTTGGAATCCAGTCACGTGATATCTTGGGACACACGTTTCGGGCATCTAGTGAGAGTCCGATGTTGCAGGAAAAGGCCTGTTGCTCTCTCTCAGCCCAGCCTCCCTGAAATGCCTCCTCCGAGGGCACAGGGGGGAAGTTGCCCTGGGCACAGCTGGGTCTGACACAACAACTGGTCGGCCACAGGAGGAGATGCGGTCGACTGCCCCGCTTCCCGCCGGACATATTGGCAACCACAGCCCTGAGCCCTCCCCCCACACGGTGCCCTCCCCACAGCACCAGGCCTGCCAGCCCCCAGGCCGGCACCCGGCAGCCAGTCATGTCCCAGCCCCCGTCCGTATGTCTGTCCATCCGTGCCCTGCGGGGTTCTCTGTGTGCCCAGCTCCCATCCTGTGCCCCTGGGAATCCCCCCGCCGGCCCCGCTCCTCCTGCTTTGCCTCCCGGTGCTCAACCTGTGATTGTGAGCTTCCTGTCGTGGGCAGAATCCCCAAGCGCCACGGGACCTCAGCCCAGACCTTGTGGTGGGGGGAGGTTAAAAAGTAAGGAAAGGCTGGGACAGGGAAAGTAATTCTTACCAATCAGCATCCACTGTAGACGCCTGGGTTCCCAGAACATCCTGCTCCCACCCACCGCTCTGAACTGGGGGTTCATCGGTAGATCGGTTAGAAAACGTGACAGATCCACACCCCCATCTCTTGGAACCTTGCAAGAAAACATGATTTTCTAACAACTTTTAATAAACAGGGAGCCGCACGTATATTATAAGCCAGTAAAATGCCATCACGTTCTAAACCTGCCGGGTAGTGTTCATTTCCCTTGTAAGGACGTCTTAGACACAACTGTGATGCTCCTCAACCTATTGTTCTGTGAACGCTTTTGTGTCTTAATGAAAAATATCATTGATCAACTCTATTATTTTAATTGTTTTCGACACTAACGATTAATCAGAACATTCGGTCTTCAGTAAACATGCACTGAGAAGAGAAACACGTTTGCAGAGCAATCCCACGTGGGTTTCCTCCCCTTTCCTGTCGCCACGAAAGTGATGCTATTTCTCCTCTTTGCCTTCCCACGCCGCCATGAATTTCACCTTCGTTAGTCAGTGTCATGTTCTCTGTGGGGCGCCTGCGCTTAGAGAGAAACGTCATTGGCCGTCGCTCTCTCCCTGTCACCAGGAATTCTGCCATCCTGAAGGCAGGTGAAGAGAGCAGAGCCACACGTCATGAAATAAGAGAAAAGACATTCCCGTTTGCAAACGAAACTTTCAATTCTGACTAATAAAGTACAGATCTCTAGTTTGTCGTCTTTACCACAGAGATGTCTCTATGCAGTTAACTTGCTCCTTCATTTTTTAATGTTTCTGCGTTTTAGAATCAGGAGAAAAAAGAAAAAAAGAAAAGAAAAAATATTGTAATATTAATAAGACTGATATATATAAAATAGTAAGGAAAATCTATAATAGAAAGATCTTGGAATTTTTTTCCAAGCTAGTTCTTTCTAAATCACTCCGGACCAATCCGGGTCCTATTCGAAGTGAGCTGTAACCATTCTCGTCTCAACCCCTAGCCAGTAATTTTTGCTTACAAACTCAAACTCTTCCCAAAAAGATGTGGATTAGGAAAGGTGCCTCCAGCCTGAGCTCCGGCCCCGGGGCTCCCTGCCCGCCTGTCTCCCCCCACAGCCCTGCGGGGCCGGGGTCCCAGCTGGCGCAAGGGGCTGGGGCTGCGCTGGAGTCGCTGAGCCGCAGCCAGAGCTGGTGCCAAGCCAAGCTCATTGCCAGGGGCCACGGGGGAGCTGGCCCAGGGGTTTCCACAGCCCCACAGGGACGCCGGCCCCACAAGAGTCAGAGGACCTGCCCCCGGCACAGAGCCCTGAGGACCTGTCTGCCCAGAGCCCCTTTTCGGGCGCAGAGACCCCGACCCCTCTCTGGCGTGGGGCAGGGAAGCCAGGCATCTGGGCGCCTCCCTCCCTGCTCCCCCAGGGGCCAATGTCCCAGGACTCCCCTTCTCTGCCCCCCAGCACTGACACCGGCCTCTCCAGCATCCCCTCAACCCCCGGCCCTCAGCCCAGGGGCGCCCTGGGGGCCTGTTGCCCCTCCCCTGCTGGGCGCCCATCTCAGCCCAGCTCCACCCAACGGCAGCAGCAGGGACTGTGTGGCCAGGACAGAGACAGAGACAGGACCATGCGCGGGGGCATCTGAAAGCAAATCTCCCCCCCTCATCACCAGAGTGCCCGTTGGCTGCAGAGCTGTGCCAGAAAGGTGGCCCCAGTCAATCAAGAGCCTCCTCCTTCTCCGTCGGGGGCCGCATTTGCATACATGGCCCCATAAGAGGCAGCGTCTCCCTGGCTCGTTTCAGCTCAGCACGAGGGACAGCGTGAAGGTCGGCCATGCGTCCGCTCCAGGGCCTGCTCCTGCTGCTCAGCCTGGCTGGTGAGTCACCCCACAGGACTCCTCATCCAGCCCCTGCCCCTCCCCTTTGCCTGTCCCGTCTCCAAGAGGGCTTATATCTATCTATCTATCTATCCCCACACACCCCCTATCTAGCTATCTATCCCCACACCCCCCTCTATCTATCTATCCCCACACTCCCCATCTATCTATCTATCTATCCCCACACCCCCCTCTATCTATCTATCCCCACACACCCCTCTATCTATCTATCTATCTATCTATCTATCCCCATCCACCCCCTCTATCTATCTATCCCCACACACCCCTCTATCTATCTATCTATCTATCCCCATACACCCCCTCTATCTATCTATCTATCTATCCCCACACACCCCCTCTATCTATCTATCTATCTATCTATCCCCATACACCCCCTCTATCTATCTATCTATCTATCTATCCCCATCCACCCCCTCTATCTATCTATCTATCTATCCCCACACACCCCTCTATCTATCTATCTATCTATCCCCATACACCCCCTCTATCTATCTATCCCCACACACACCCCTATCTATCTATCTATCCCCACACTCCCCATCTATCTATCTATCTATCCCCACACACCCCTCTATCTATCTATCTATCTATCCCCATACACCCCCTCTATCTATCTATCTATTCCCACACACCCCAACTATCTATCTATCTATCTGTTCCCACACACCCCATCTATCTACCTATCTATCTATCCCCATACACCCCCTCTATCTATCTATGTATCTATCTATCCCCACACACACTCTCTATCTATCTATCACCACACACCCAATCTATCTATCTATCTATCTATCTATCCCCATGTCGACAATCTCTACTTGTCCATCCCACCTCTCAACGCTGACCTCTCTCCATTCCCATCCACCCTCCCACCGCTGCAAACCCCAGAACTCCTGCTCTTGGCTTGGGCACTAGGAGCAGGGGTGACAATCTGGTTTGTCTCCTACAGGTGGATCTTGCCAATATGCCTCCTTCAGCCAGAGCCCCTTGGAGATCTCGGTGTCTCCCGGAGAGACAGCCATGCTGGAGTGCGCTGTGGCCAACGTTGGGGCTGACACAACCAACGTGCACTGGATCTGGCAGAGCCCGGGAGAGAAGCCGGAGGCGGTGCTGAGCTTCAAGACAGACCTGTCCGTGTACCGAGCTCTGGGGATCCCAGAGCGATTCCTTCCCTCCAGTGACGCCTCCAACATGAAGTTCCTGCTCAGCATCCGCGAGGTCCAGGCCAGAGACGACTCCGTCTATTTCTGCTTTGAAATACTTGGTGGCGAGGAGCAGACCTGGGGAGAGGGGACCTGCGTGTGGGTGCAGAGTGAGTACGGGGCTAAGCGCTCCCCTTAGCAGGCCCAGGGGGTGATAGAGGTGTCTCTGCAGCACCCCCGGACACCAGACCCGCAGTGGCTGTGACGGCTGGTGTCTCTCCTCCCAAGGAGCTGGGTTGGAACACAGGCTGCAGAGTAGAGCGGGTGGGGGCTATGGCCATTGGTTTTCCCCACCTCTCTTTTATCTCCAAGTTGGGGCCGGTGCTCAGCAGGGACCCCCAGGCTGGTTTGCCCCTTCGGCGCTATTACAAGAGACCCCCTTGGTTTAGCTGGTTCGATTCAGTGATTGTAAAGCAGCCAATGCTAAAAACACTAGCTGAGTTAATTAATGGGAGCAAGGATAATGAACCTGCAGCTAAACGAGGGGAGACTGGATTTGACCTAATGACAAAGCCCTGAGAGGCAGGCCCTGCACACTGGAAGGGTAGTGATGCCTAGTGCTTAGAGCAAGCAGGGCTGCAAGCCAGGACTTCTGGGTTCTCTGCTGGTTCTGGCTGGGCAGTGGGGTCTACTGGTTAAATCAGGGGCTTTAGAAACCAGCGCTCCTGGGTTCTTTTATGGATCCAGGCAGGCTGTGGGAACTATGGGAGGAAGCAGGTCTGGAAAGCAGGACACGTAGGCTCTCGCAGGGAAGTCTTGGCTAGTGGTTAGAGAAGGGAAGGAGCGGAAAGGCAAGACTCTTGGGATTTCTCCAGATTCTTGGTGGGGAGTGTGGGCTCTTGGTGAGAGCATAACAGAATGAGCACCAAGGCTCCTGGGTTACATATAGCTTTTTAGAGGGCAGTGCAGTCTAGTGGTTACAGTGGGGTGGGGCTGGGAACGAGGACTCCTGGGTTCTTTTCTACTTAGAGGAGGGAAGTGTTGGCTAGTGGTTATAGCAAGAGGGGCTGGAAACCAAGTCTCAATGGTTTCATCCTGGCTCAGGAAGGGCAGTGGGGTCGACTGGTTAAATGAGGGCTGCTGGGAACTGGGATTTCTGGGTTCTTTCCTGGTTCCATGAGGGAAGTAAGGGCTAGTGGATAAAGTAGAAGGGAATGGAAACCAAAACTCCTTGGTTTCATCCTGCTCAGGACAGCCAGTGAGGTCTGGTGGTTATACTAGTGGCTCTGGGGAGCAGAACTCCTGGATTCTACCTTGACTGTGGCAGGGGAGTGCGGGCTAGTGGTTAGAGCAGACAGCCAGGGACGCAGAACTCCCGGCCGCCTCCCCACTGACCTCCTGCTGTGTCCGCAGGGAGCGACCTGCCCCAGCCCCGCATGCAGCTCTTCCCGCCCTCCCCGGAGGAGCTGGCCACCGGAGAGGCCACCCTGACCTGCCTGGTGAGCAGCTTCTTCCCCAGCTACATGGAGGTGCAGTGGGAGTGCGAAGGGCAGCACCAGGCCCAGGGAGTGAGCATGGGGCCGGTCGTGCTGGGCCCGGACGGGACCTACGTTGTAAGCAGCCACCTGACGGTGCCGGCCAGCAAGTGGCGCGCAGGGACCCACTACAGCTGCCTGTCCCGGCACGAATCTCTGTGGAGCCTGCTGGAGAGGACCCTCAGCGCCCAAGCCTGCCGCCCGGCATAGCCCCCCGGGGAGACACTGCTACCGGGGCCCAGCCAGGCACCGGGACTGGCCCGTGGGGTCACCGACATGGCCACGCCAAGGACGGGACTGTGGAGGGCAGGGAATTGCTTTGTGCTTCTGGGAGACAGGCCGGCCCCCTGCCCACAGGCAGCAATAAACCAAGGACTGAGAGCAAGTGAACGCCGGGTCGTCTCCATTGTATCGTGGGCACTAGGGCAACAGAGAGTGGGGGTGGGAAGGGGCGGCTATTCTGTATAATGGGCAGTAGGACAGGAGAGGGTGGGGTGGGGAAGGGGTGGCTATACTGTATAATGGGCACTAGGACAGGAGAGGGTAGGGTGGGTTGGGGTGGGGAAGGGGAGGCTATACTGTATAAAGGTACATTATTATGGCAGAACAACCATTGTGCATATCTCTCTGGCATTGAGAAAGCGGGCGGAGCTTATGAGCCTTATCTGGGTCAAACACTCCCAAAGAGTCAGAAGTTTCCTTTGGGGGTTTGGACGATACTTTTGGCATCTAGAAGCTAGAAGCAGGATGGGCAGCTCCGGGCTGGGCACTGACCGAGCTGCCGACAGCCCTCGTCCAGGTGCCAAACGCTTACTGGTGTGGTGCTCAAGTCAACAACCCACCAACAATCTTTCTGCTGCTGGGAGCCCCAATGGGAGTGGGGCCCAGACAGGCCTGTGGCTAGGCCCTTCAATTCTGCCACCCACTTTGGGTCTGGGTCTCATCCCCTCCAAGGGAGACACAATTGAACGGAGCGCAAAGAATTCCCGCCTCGGGACAGGAGGATGTGGGGTTCCAGCTGGGGAGAGGGAAGGGAACCAACCAACGGGCCTTGCCTGATCTGAGGACCCCAACCTCTGACCCCTCGGCAGCCAGCAGAAAACAGCTCCCACTGAGTGGGGGGGGACGGATCCCACCCGAGCGAGGAGTCTGCTCTGCTTGTCTGACGGACCGGGCCAGGTCCGGGCACCACTGAGGGTGTCGGAGCAGGGCGAATTGCTCAAACTCAGAGCTCCTTACGGCCCCTGACTGGAGGCCTTTCCCAAATAGGCCACAAACCAGTCACACCGAGCGCTCCAGCTGCCAATCTGGCCAGCAGGAAACCTCAAGAACAAAACCCCTCAGACACCCCAACTCTCCCTGTGCCACAATCAGCCCTGGACCTTACACACAGATGAGGGGTTATAGAACCCAGTCCCACCTACCCCAAAAAGGTCCTTCCAGTCCCAAAGAACCAGCCGCACATCCCCGGGTCAATTTACACTTTGGATCTTACCCACAAGATCACGCTGGGCCAGTCCTTTAGCATCTGAAATCTAAAGGTTTATTAACAACAGAGAGAAGAGGCGGAGAGGAAGGTTGTTGCAGGGAATACATCACATGCACCGATCACCGAGTTCTTGATGCAGGCTGTTAGCAGAGATGTTACAAACTGTTGGCTTAAAAGTCTCTGGTGCATGTCCTCTGTCAGGACGGGTCAGCAATCCTTCCTGGCACTCTGCCCCTTGCAAGGCTGCATCTGGGGTCAGGAGCAGCATTGCAGACAAGATGGAGGTTGCCACGTGGCACTTTGTATCTGTCCTGGCGTCCTCCTAGCCAGAGCAGGTCACATGGCCCAGTGACCCATCCCCGTGTCCCATGGCTGGACATTCCTGGCCCGTTGCTCCGTCTCAGACATTCCCAGAATGAGCCCAGAGCCCGTCTTCATAACCCCACCCACAGACATCGCACAAGGACAGGAGTAGCACCTATAGAATCCGTAGGGCATGAGCTTTCATTGGACACCTCCCATGGCCCCCTATGGACAGATTTGGGGGGAACCCCCCCCTTGTGGGCACAGCAGTGATCTGGCAGCTTCCATTGTTATCCAGTCACGTGGGTGCTTGTGAAAAACATTTGGAGCCTCTGGTGAGAGTCGGAGGTGGCAGGAAATGTTTCCTGGTGGCTCAGGACTGGCCGGCGCCGTGTGCAGATTCTCTCTTAGTACCAGGCTTTGCTCGACCTATTCCCACCTGCCTCACCGGGATCCCACTGGTCACACTGAACACAAAACCTTTTGTGTGTTACCCAGCCCGGGGGACATAATTGTTCCCTGCGGGAGCAAGGCCTGGGCCTCTCTCTGAGCCCAGCCACCCTGCAACGCCCCCTCCGAGGGGCCGGGGGTGGGGGAGAGAGGTGCCCTGGGCACAGCTGGGCCTGACACAACAACCGGCCGGCAGCAGGAGGAGATGCGGTCGGCTGCCCCCCCTTCCTTGGGCCTATTGGCAACCACAGCCCTGAGCCCTCCCCCCGCACGGTGCCCTCCCTGCAGCACCAGGCCTGCCAGCCCCCCAACCCAGTCCCCGGCAGTGAGACACAGCCCAGCCCCTGTCCGGGTGTCCAGCCAGCCACGTCCTGTGGGGTTCTATGTCTGCCCGGCTCCTGGCCTGCACCCCTGGGAATCCTTCCTCTGTCCCCGCTCCTTGTGCTTTGCCTTTCCGCCCCTGAGCCTGGGGCTGGGAGCTGACCGTCGTGGGGGGAATCCCCCAGCGCCGCTCGGCCGTGGGCAGGGACCTCAAGCCAGACCTTGCGGCGTGTGGGGGGGCGGTTAAAAGGATGGGAAACGGGAATTAATTCTTGTCAATCAGCGTCTGCTGCAGATGCCTGGGTTCACAGAGGATCCCGCTCCCACCCACCGCTCTGAAAACGTGACAGATCGACACCCCGATCTCTTGGAACCATGCAAGAAAACATCCTATTCCAACAGCCCATCATAGACCAGTAATAGCCACTAGACTACAGTCCCATAAAATACCGTCCCGTTATAAACCCCTCCTGTAGTATTCATTTGCCTTGCAGACACAGCTGAGTTGCTTCTCAACCTATTATTCTTCAGACTCTTTTATGTCTTCATTAAAAATCTTACCATTGATAGTATCTGTTATTGTAATTTCTTTCGACACTACTTGTTAATCATCGCATTTGATTTGCTGTCAACAAACACGGTTAATAGGAATTTATTCACGGAGCGATGTGACCTCACTTCCCGCTCCTTCTATGTCTCTGCCAAGATTACTCCACTTTTCCTCTTTTACTTCTCAAGTAAATATGAATTTCACATATGTTAATCATTGTCACGTTTTATATGGGGCACGTTTTCTTCTACGGACATATCCTTTCCCTCAGTTCTCTGTCAACAAAAATTCTCCTGTAACTGAGATGTACAAAGACAGTCTGTACATGTGTAATGAAGTAAGAAAAAGACATTCCAGTTAGAAAGCTGAAATTTCACATTTGCCTAATAAAATACAGATCTCTGGTTGTTCGTCTTTACCATGGAGAGTTAGCTATGCAGTTAACTTATGTGTTAATTTTTCAACATTTAAGTCTTTTAAAATCAGGGGGAAAAGAAAAAAAGGAGAGAAAAATATTTTAATAATAATTGTAACAGGATTAATAATAACAAAATAGTAAGGAAAATGTATTATAAAAAAGTGTGTGGGTTTTTTTCCGCTCTTGTTTTTTCTAAACCACTCCAGACCAATGCAGACCTTGTTAGCAAAGAGATCTCAACATTATTGTCTCAACTTCTAGCTCATATTTTTTCTTTTCAGAATCAAACTCTTCCCTGAGAGACTGGGACAAAGAGAGATCCACTTGGCCCATTTCTGCACCGCAGCATTGAACACCGAAATGTTCTGGCATTTCGACTTCTCTTCTAGACACCATCATCCAACAGACACACACAGTCCCAGATCTCAGATTAAAAATATTTTTTTCGTGTATCAGTTATTCACTATTGTTAATTAAGAGCTTTAACACATGCTTGCTAGTTCATTAAAGACAGATAAGGCCTTTCCTATCAGGTGTTCAAAACTCAAATGCAATAATTATTCAGTAATAAACCTTAGTAATCCAGTAAAGTACATTAATGTGCCTATAATCGATAAACATCCTTGATAGAAAGATATGAGCATGCACCTGGTCCAATAAGTCTTGATATGTACTTCGTATAAGAGACACAGAATTAATTAATGATCAATAACAATAAAGTTATAATTATTAACTGAAAGAATTTTCCAATAATTCAATTAAAAACCCATCGGTCATTTGATATTATTTTCCTGCTCTCCGTGACGTATGTAAAAGCATTCCTAGCTTATTTCATATCGATATGATCTGTTTAAGAAGAAGTAGCAATTAATAAGGAGCCAATAATTACTTACTATTGATCAGTCCTGCATTGATTAGCTATTAATGGTGCCAGCCCATGTGGGTCGCACCCCAAGCGCCAGGCAGAAACAGGTGAGGAACAGACACAAGGACCTTGCAACCTACCAAATGACCCCACTTTGACCCCAGGGGGCAGCCCCACAGAGCAGGTGGGGTCCTGTCTCCCCTCTGTCCACCCTCACCCACCTCTAGCAGGGCTCCCTCCAGCACCAGTCCCAGCCCTGTGGCTCCCCGCCTGGCCGTCTCCCCCCACATCCCTGCTGGGCCGGGCGCCCAGCCAGCGCGAGGGGCCGGGGTTGCGCTGGAGTCGCTGGGACGCAGCCCCAGGTGGTGCCAAGCCAAGCTCGGCGATGGGGATCGTGGGGGGGCGGGCTGGCCCAGGGGTTTCCACAGCCCCACGGGGAAGCCGGCCCCACAGGAGCCAAGGAATCTGCCCCTGGCACAGAGCCCCGAGGGTCTGTCTGCCCAGAGCCCCTTCTTGGGCACAGAGACCCCGACCCCTCTCCGGTGCAGGGCAGAGAACTCAGGAGTCCGGGCACCCCCCTCCGAGCTCCCCCTGGGGCCAATGTCCCAGGACTCCCCTTCTCTGCCCCCCAGCACCCAGGCCGGCCTCTCCAGCATCTCCTCAGCCCCTGGCCCTCAGCCCACGGGCCCCCCAGGGGCCTGTCACCCCTCCCCTGCTGGGCGTCGGTCTCAGCCCAGCCCCACCCGACGGCAGCAGCCAGGCCTGCATGGGCAGGACAGAGACGGAGCCAGGACCCTGCCCGGGGGGACCCGCAGGAAAATCCCCCCCCCCCCCACTGGGCTCTGGTGCCCATTGGCTGGAGAGCTGTGCTGGAGAGGGGGCCCAGCCAATCAGGATTTGCATATGCGGCCCCATAAGAGGCAGAGTCTCCCTGGCCCAGCTCAGCTCGCCTTGAGGGACAGCATGAAGGTCGGCCATGCGTCCACTCCAGGGCCTGCTCCTGCTGCTCTGCCTGGCCAGTGAGTCACCCCATGGGCACCCTTGAACCCACCCCTGCCCCTGCTCCTGCCCCGTCTCTACCCCTGCCCCAGCCTCTAGTCCTGTCCCTGCCCCTGTCCCTGTCCCTGCCCCTGCCTCTGACCCAGACCCTGCCCCTGCTCCAAGGAGAGCTTCGATCTATCGATCTATCTATGCTGTGCAGTACTTATTTTCCATCTCCCTGTCTTCACAATCTCTACATGTCCATCCAACCTCTGAGCGCTGATCTGTTTCCATTTCCGTCTTCTGCAGGTGGACAGTGCCAACGCGCCTCCTTCAGCCAGAGCCCCTCGGAGATCTCGGTGTCTCCTGGAGAGACGGCCACGCTGGAGTGCGCCGTGGCCAACATCGGGGCAGACGCAGTCGTTGTGAACTGGATCCAGCAGAGCCTGGGACGGAAGCCAGAGGGGGAGCTCACTCTCACAAAGGGCCTGAAAATATACCGAGCACAAGGAATCCCAGAGAGATTTGTCCCCTCCCGAGATGCCGCCAACAGGAAGTTCCTGCTCACCATCCGTGATGTGCAGGCTGGGGACGACTCCGTCTATTTCTGCTTTGCCTACTATGATTCAGACGGAGTCCAGACGTGGGGCGAGGGGACTCGCGTGCGGGTGCTGAGTGAGTACGGGGCTGGGCGCTCTCCATAGCGGGAGGATCCAGGGGGCAGGAGGTGGCCGGGGCAGATCTGAATTCCAGGCTGGTTCTGTCAGTTTCTCCAGGCTCGTTGACTGTAAAGCAGCCAAATCTAAATGCACTAGATGGGTTAATTAATGGGAGCAATGATAATGAACCCAAATCTAAGGGTGGGGAGATTGGGATTCTCCTGAAGACAAAGCCCTGAGAGACAAGGCCCTTCACTCAGAGAGGAGAGGGAGGTTAGTGGTTAGAGCAAGCAGGGCTAGTGGTTACAGAAGAAGGAGCTTCAAATCAAGGCTCCTTGGTTTCATCCTGGTTCTAGGAGGGCAGGTGAGTCCAGAGGTTAAAGCAGGGGGCCTGGGAACCAGGACTCCTGGTTTCTATCCCACCTCTGAAAAGGGAGTTGGGGGTAGTGGTTAGAACAAAGGAAACTAAGACTCATCTACTCTATCCTGGCACTCAGAGGGGAGTGTGAGCTACTAGTTAAATGACAGTTACTGGGAACCAGGACTCTTGGGTTCTATGTGCGTTAATTAATGGGAGCTATGATAACAAGCCGACAACTAAGGGAGGGGAAATTGGATTTATCCTCAAGACAAAGCCCTGAGGGGGAAGTCCCTTCACTCAAGGAGAAGAGTGGAGTCTAGGGGTTACAGCAAGCAGGGTTAAAAGCCAGGACGTCTGGGTTCTCTTCCGGTTCCGTGAGTGGAGTGGGGGCTAATGGTTAAAGTAGGAGGGATGAGAAACCAAAGTTGTTTGTTTTCATCCTGGTTCATGGAAGGCAATGATGTCTACTGGTTATATCAGGGTGTCTGGGAACCAGGACTCCTGATTTCTACCAGGCCTGAGGGAGGGGAGTGCAGGCAAGTGACTAGAGCAGGAGCAGATAGAAACCAAAGCTACTCAGTTACACTGCGCTTCTGGGAGGGTAGGGGGGTGTAGTGGTTAAAAAATGGAGTTCTGTGAACCATGATTCTGCTTTTAACCATGGCTGAGGGAGGGCAGTGCAGCCTAGTGATTAGAACAGGATCAGCTGGAAAACAAAGCTCCTTGCTTCCATTGTGGTTCTTTGAATCTGGCTCTGGGAGGGCAGTGGGGACTAGTGGTTAAATGAGGGTCTCTGGGAACCAGGACTCCTGGGTTCTAACCTGACTCTGGGACGGGAGTGTGGGCTAGTGGTTAGAGCAGGCAGCCAGGGACCCAGCACTCCTGCTGCCCCTCCCCACTAACCTCCCGGTGTGTCCGCAGGGAGCAACCTGCCCCAGCTCCACATGCAGCTCTTCCCGCCTGCCCTGGAGGAGCTGGCCACCGGCACGGCCACCCTGACCTGCCTGGTGAGCAGCTTCTTCCCCGGCTATGTGGAGGTGCAGTGGGAGCATGAGGGGCAGCGCCAGGCCCAGGGGGTGAGCACGGGGCTGGTGGCGGTGGGCCCGGACCAGACCTATGCCGTGAGCAGCTACCTGACGGTGCCGGCCGGCGACTGGCACATAGGGAACCGCTACAGCTGCCTGGCCCGGCATGAATCCCTGCGGAGCCCACTGGAGAGGAGCCTCAGCGCCAAGGCCTGCCGCCCGGCATAGCCCCGTGGGGAGCCTCTCCTTCTGGGGCCCGGCCAGGCACCAGGACTGGCCTGTGGGGCCACCGACACAGCCACACCAAGGCAGGGACCGTGGGGGGCAGGGAATTACTTGTATTTCCGGCAGCCCAGATGGCCCCCTGCCCACGGGCAGCAATAAACCATCGATCGAGAGCAAGTGAGCACCGGGTCGGCTCCATTGTATCATGGGCACTAGGGGTAGCAGAGGGTGGGGTCGGGAAGGGGCAGCTATACTGTATAATGGGCACTAGGGCAGCAGAGGGTGCGGGTGGGGAAGGGGCGGCTATACTGTATAATGGGCACTAGGGCAGCAGAGGGTGGGGGTGGGGAAGGGGCGGCTATACTGTATAATGGGCACTCGGGCAGCAGAGGGTGGGGTGGGGAAGGGGCGGTTATGCTGTATAATGGGCACTAGGGGGCAGCAGAGGGTGGGGCGGGGGAGGGGCGGCTATACTGTATAATGGGCACTAGGGGGCAGCAGAGGGTGGGGGTGGGGAAGGGGCGGCTATACTGTATAATGGGCACTAGGGCAGCAGAGGGTGGGGGCGGGGAAGCCGTGGCATTATTGTATAATGGCACATTATTACGAGGGACCAACCATTGTGCATATCTCTCTGACATTGACAAAGGTGGCAGAGCTTATGAGCGTTATCTAGGTCACACACTCCCACAGAGTCAGAAGTTTTCTTTGGGGGTTTGGACAATACATTTGGCATCTAGAATGTAGAGCTCGGACGGGTGGCTCTGGGCCAAGTGCTGCCTGTGCGGCAGCCCATTCTCGGGGAGCCCCCCTCCTCTCCAGTGGCAATAAGACAGCCCCTTCTCAAGGAGTCCGCTCCAGAGCAGCGACCCTCTCTTGGGGTGCCCCTCCACCTCCGGGACCGTGGCTTTCAAGGCCTTCAGCTGACTGCCTCCATCGTGAGCCCCTTCAGGGGGTCCCCTCCCTCTGGACCCCCAGGGCCTCCCCTCCCAGAAGAAATAGTGTCCCCCTGTTCTCTAGAGCAAAGCAACTATGAGCCAGCACAAAACAGGAGGGTCTATTGAGCTTTGAACACAGCAAAGGATCCCTCAGGCCTGTAGGCCTGGGCCCTCAGCCCTCCCATCAGTCTCCCCTGTGGCCAGCTGAGTCCTGCCTGCTCTGCTCCCAGTCCCCCAAAAAACAGGCCCTGTCTTCCAGCAGAGCCTCCAATAGCCCCCGCACCAGCCCCTCCCCTTTCCATTGTCATCTCCCCAGGTAAAAAGGTCGCCTGGCCCCTCTCTTCTCTGCCTCCCTCCTCCGTCCAATGTTCTCCTCTCTCTGGGGTCAGCTGGGCCAGTCGCTGGGGTCTCCCCTCTGTAGCCCATCGTCTGTCGTCTGGCTGGAACCATATGTCCTCTGAGCAGAGTCGGGGTCACCAGGGTCCCAGACACCATGGTCTCCAACTCTGGGCTGTTCTCTGATACCACAAACTCCCCACCCTTATCACATTAAACCAGTAACTTCAGGGCCCTGAGTGCCCCCCTTTGAACTCCCAAAACTCCCCACTTCCTCACTGGGACAGATCCCGCCCGAGCGAGGAGGCTGCTCCACTTGTGACAGATGTTTAGGGCATCTGATAAGAGTCTGAGTTTGCAGGAAAAGTTTCCTGGTGGCTCAGGATTGGCCAGCGCCGTGTGTGGATTCTCTCTTAGTACCGGGCTTTGCTCGGCCTGTTCCCACCTGCCCCACTGAGATCCCGCTTGTCACACTGAACCAAAAGCCTTTTGTGTGTTACCCAGCCTGGGGGAAATAATTGTTCCTTGGGGGAGCAAGGCCTGGGCCTCTCTCTGAGTTCAGCTGCCCTGCAATGCCCCCTCCGACGGGCTGGCAGGGAGACAGTGCCCTGGGCACAGCTGGGCCTGACACAACAACAGGCCAGAGACAGGAGGAGACGCGGTCGGCTGCCCCCCACTTCCCCTGGGCCTATTGGCAACAACAACCCTGAGCCCTCCTCCCACACGGTGCCCTCCCCGCAGCACCAGGCCTGCCAGCCCCCCAGCCCAGCGCCCGGCAGCCAGACACAGCCCAGCCCCCGTCCGTGGGTCCGTCTGTCCGTGCCCTGTGGGGTTCTGTGTCTGCTCAGCACCCAGCCTGCGCCCCTGGGAATCCCCCCGCCGGCCCTGCCCCTTGAGCTTTGCCTCCCGCCACTGGGCCTGGGCTTGGGAGCTGCCCATCCTGGGGAGAATCCCCCAGCGCCACCCGGCCGTGGGCAGGGACCTCAGCCCAGACCTTGTGCTGGGTGGGGTTAAAAATGAGGCAAAGGCTGGGAAACGGGAAACAATTCTTGTGAAACTGCATCCTCTCCAGAGGCCTGGGCTCCCAGAGCTTCCTGCTCCCACCCACCGCTCTAACCTGGGGGTTAATTGTTAGATCGGTTAGAAAACGTGACACCCTGATCTCTTGGAACCATGCAAGAAACCTTCCTATTCCAACAGCTGATAATAAACGAGGAGCCGCACATATATTACAAGCCAGTAAAATACCATCATGTTATAAACCTGTTGGGTAGGATTCATTTTCCTTTTAAGGACATCCCATAATGAACTGTGTTGCTCCTCAACCTATTATTCTGTGAAATCTTTTAGGTCTTAATGAAAAATATCATTGGTAGACTCTGTTATTTTAATTATTTTTGGCACTAACGATTAATCAGAACATTCGGTCTTTAGTAAACACACATTGAGAAGAGAAACACGTTTGCAGAGCAATTCGACGTGGGTTTCCTCTCCTTTCCCATCGCCATGAAGGTGATTTTATTTCTCCTCTTTGCCTTCCCACGCCACCATGAATTTCACCTTCATAATATTCTTTATGGGGCACCTCCGTTTAGGCAGAAACGTCATTGGCCTTCGCTCTCTCCCTGTCACCAGGAATTCTCCCACCGTGAATGCAGGTGAAGAGAGCTGGGCCCCATGTCACGGAATAAGAAGAAAAGACATTCCCGTTAGAAAACTAAACTGTCATTTCAGACTAATAAAATACAGATCTCTGGTTTTCATCCTTACCACTGAGATGTTTCTACGCAGTTAATTACTCCTTCATTGTTTTAATGTTTCTGAGTTTTAGAAGTTTGACAGAAAGGAAAAAGAAAAGACAAAATATTGTAATAATAAGAGGACTAATCATTATAAAATAGTAAGGAAAATCTATAATAGAAAGATCTTGGAGTTTTTTTTCAAGCTAGTTCTTTCTAAATCACTCCAGAGCAATCCCGGTCCTAATAGAAATGAGCTGTAACCATCCTCGTTTCAATCCCTAGCCAATAATTTTTCCTTACAAAATCAAACTCTTCCCAAATTGATGCGAATTAGGAGAGATGCCTCTGCCCCATTTCCACTGAAGACAGAAAAGTTCTTCTATCGTTTCTACTTCTCTTCCAGGCACTGGGGTCAAACCGACATGTACTGTCACCGATCTCTGTCAAAAATATCTCATCTCCGATCAGTTATTAATCGTAGTTAATTCTGAGGTTTAACCACTAATGACTAGCTCATTAAACATAGCTAGGGAATTTCTCATCAGATTTCAAAACTCCTAGGCAATAATTCCTCACTAATCAAACTCAGAAATTCATTAATATACATTCGGCACCTACAATCTATAAACATCCTTCGTAGTGAGATTACAGCAAGGTTCTGGTCCAGAAAGTCTATCTCTGATGTTTGAGGAATCCTTCATGTAAGAGACCAAAAAGGATTAATTCATAAAAACAAAATTAGGATGAATAACTAAGAATAATTATGCAATCCTGCAATTAAAAACCCATCTGTGCTTTGATATTACGGTAGTTTCCTGCTCTCAGTGACATACGTGTAAAAGCATTCCTAGCTTATTTCATATTGATATAATCTGTATAAGAAGTAGCTATTAAGGAGGAGCCAATAATTACCTAGTAATGATCAGTTCTGCATTGATGAGCTATTAATGGCGCCAGCCCATGTGGGTCAGACCCAGGGCACCAGGCAAAAGCAGGTGAGGAATAGACACAAGGACCTTGCGACCCTCCGAACGGCCCCACTTTGACCCCAGGGGGGAGCCCCATCAAGCAGGCAGGGTCGTTTCTCCCCTCTGTCCACACCCTCGAGCAGGGCTCCTTCCAGTGCGAGCCCGGGCCCCGCAGCTTCCTGCCCGCCCATCTCCTCCCCACAGCCCTGCTGGGCCGGGTACTCAGCTGGTGTGAGGGGCCAGGGCTGTGCTGGAGTCGCTGGGCCGCAGCCCCAGCTGGTGCCAAGCCAAGCTCGGCGCTGAGGGCCGTGGGTGGAGCTCGGCCAGGAGTTTCCACGGCCCAACGGGGACGCTGGCCCCACAGGAGGCAGGGGACCTGCCCCCGGCACAGAGCCCTGAGGGCCTGTCTGCCCAGAGCCCCTTCTCGGGCGCAGAGACCTCGAACCCTTCCCAGCGCGGGGCAGGGAACCCAGGAGTCCGGGGGCCCTCCTCCCTGCTCCCCAATGTCCCAGGACTCCCCTTCTCTGCCCCCCAGCACCCAGGCCAGCCCCTCCAGCATCTCCTCAGCCACTGGCCCTCAGCCCAGGAGCCCCCCAGGAACCCTCCCCTGTTTGGCACCCGTCTCAGCCCAGCCCTACCCGACGGCAGCAGCTGGGCTTGTGTGGGCAGGACAGAGATGGAACCAGGACCCCGCGCCGGGGCACCCACAGGAGAATCTCCCCCCTACTGACCCCCGATACCCATTGGCTGAGGTTCTGTGCTGGAGAAGGGACCCAGCCAATCAGGAGGCTCCTCTTTCCCTGTAGGGGGCTGCATTTGCATACGTTGCCCCATAAGAGGCAGCGTCTCCCTGGCCCGTCTCAGCTCGGCACGAGGGACAGCGTGAAGGTCGGCCATGTGTCCACTCCAGGGCCTGCTCCTGCTGCTCGGCCTGGCTGGTGAGTCCCCCATGGGCACCCCATCCCCAGCCCCTGCCCCTGCCCCATCCCCTACCTGGAGGAGACACTGGGTCTCACGAGCCTGAACAGCTGGAAATAACGGGGCTGAAAGCCAAGGAAATGGATCTCTGGGTTTCCCCACCCTGACCATCTCCATATCCACACGCACGTCCGTCTGCCTCCTTCCGTCCCCCAGCACTGACTGGATTTCCCTCCCTCTCTGCATCTCTCCTGCCTCCTCCCCGTCCCGGTGTCCTTCCTGCTTCCCACGTCCACGGAGTCTGGTTCTATCTGTCCCTCCATCCACAGTGTCTCTCCCCTCAGCCATCTCTGGGGTCTCTCCCCTGCGTTCCCCCTTCCCCTGGGGCGCCTGGCTGGCTGGCTCTCTGCCTCTCCGTGCCCAGGCCGAAGGGGCCATGCTGCCCTTGTGTGTCTCCCGCCAGACATCCGGGGGCAAGTCACCTCCTTCAGCCAGAGCCCCTCGGAGATCTTGGTGTCTCCCGGAGAGAGGGCCATGCTGGAGTGTGCCGTGGCCAACGTAGGAGCGGACACGATCCCTGTGAACTGGATCCGGCAGAGCCTGGGACAGAAGCCGGAGGGGGTGCTGACCTTCACTAAGGACCTTAAAAGCTACAGAGCGCCAGGGATCCCGGAGTGATTCGAACCCTCCCGAGACTGCCAACAAGAAGCTCCTGCTCAGCATCCGTGAGGTCCAGGCTGGGGATGACTCCGTCTATTTCTGCTTTCTCTATTATGGCAGTGGAGAGCAGACGTGGGGCGAGGGGACCCGCGTGCGGGTGCTGAGTGAGTACAGGGCCGGGTACTCTCCGCAGCGGGAGAATCCAGGGGGCAGGAGGTGGCTGGGGCAGATCTGAATTTCAGGCAGGTTCTGACAGTTTCTTCAGGCTCATTGACTGTAAAGGAACCAAATCTAAATGGACTCGATGGGCTAATTATTGGGAGCTATGATAAGGAACCCCCAACTAAGGGAGGGGTGATTGGATTTGTCCTCAAGACAAAGCCCTGACGGGGAAGGCCCTTCACTCTCAGAGGAGAGTGGCGACTAGGGGTTAGAGCAAACAGGGCTGCGAGCCAAGAATTCAGGGTTCTGTTCTGGCTCCATGAGGCGGCTGGGGGCTAGTTGTTAAAGTAGGAGGGACCGGAAACCAAAGTTCTTTGCTTTCATCCTGGTTCATGGAAGGCAATGTGGTGTACTGGTTATTTCAGGGTGGCTGGAAACCAGGACTCCTGATTTCTACCAGGCCTGAGGGAGGAGAGTGCAGGCAAGTGGTTAGAGCAGGAGTGGATAGAAACCAAGGCTGCTGGGATACATCCTGGTTTTGTGCAGGCGGTGGGGTCTCATGGTTAAAACAGGGAGTTCTGTGAACCAAGAATCTGCGATTTTATCATGGCTTGGGGCAGGGAGTGTGGGCAAGTGGTTAGAGTAGGAGCAGTTGGAAAACAAAGCTCCTTCCTTGGATCCTGGTTCTTAGAGTCTGGTTCTCGTAGGGAAATGGGTTCTAGTGGTTATATCAGTGGCTCTGGGAACCAGGACTCATGGGATCTACCCTGGCTCTGGGAGGGGATTGTGGGTTAGTGGTGAGAGCAGGCAGGGCTGGAAACCAAAACTCCTTGCTTCAATCCTGGATTTTTGAATCTAGCTCTGGAAGGGCAGTGAGGTCTAGTGGTAATATCAGGGAGGCTGGAAACCACAACTCCTGGGTTCTACCCTGGCACTGGGAGGGGAGTGAGGGCTAGTGGTTAGCGCAGGCAGCCAGTGACCCAGCACTCCCGGCCCCCCTCCTCAGTGACCTCCTGCTGTGTCCGCAGGGAGCGACCTGCCCCAGCCCCGCATGCAGCTCTTCCCGCCCGCCCTGGAGGAGCTGGCCACCGGCGCAGCCACACTGACCTGCCTGGTGAGCGGCTTCTTCCCTGGCTACGTGGAGGTGCAGTGGGAGCGCGAGGGGCAGCCCCAGGCCCAGGGGGTGAGCACGGGGCCGGTGGCGCTGGGCCTGGACCAGACCTACGCCGTGAGCAGCCACCTGACGGTGCCGGCCGGTGAGTGGCACGCGGGGACCCGCTACAGCTGCCTGGCCTGGTACGAATCACTGCAGAGCCCACTGGAGAGGAGGCCCAGCACCAAGGCCTGCCGCCCGGCGTAGCCCCGTGAGGAGCCTCTGCTGCCGGGTCCAGGACCGGCCTGTGGGGCCACCAACACGGCCACGCCAAGGAATGGACCGTAAGGGCCAGGGAATTGTGCTTCCGGGAGCCGGGCCAGCCCCCTGCCCACGTGCACCAATAAACCACAAACTGAGAGCAAGTGAGCACCGGGTTAGCTCCATTTTATCATGGGCGCTACGGCAGCAGAGGGTGGGGTGGAGAAGGGGCGGCTATACTGTATAATGGGCACTAGGGCAGCGGGGGGGTGGGGAAGGGGTGGCTATACTGTATAATGGGCACTAGGGCAGCAGGGGGGGTGGGGAAGGGGCGGCTATACTCTATAATGGGCACTAGGGCAGCAGAGGGTGGGATGGGGGAAGGGGCGGCTATACTGTACAATGGGCACTAGGGGCAGCAGAGGGTGGGGTAGGGAAGGGGCGGCTATACTGTATAATGGGCACTAGGGGCAGCAGAGGGTGGGGTGGGGAAGGGGCGGCTATACTGTACAATGGGCACTAGGGGCAGCAGAGGGTGGGATGGGGGAAGGGGCGGCTATACTGTATAAAGTCACATTATTCTGGAGGAACAACCATTGTGCATATCTCTCTGGCATTGACAAAAGGGACGGAGCTTATGAGCCTTATCTGGGTCAAACACTCCCACAGAGTCAGAAGTTTTCTTTGGGGGTTTGGACAATAAATTTGGCACCTAGAAGCTAGAGGTAGGACGGGCGGCTCCGGGCCGGGCAGTGACTGAGCTGCTGAGGGTCTTCGCCCAGGCGCCAAACAATTACTGGTGAAGTGCTCAAGTCAACGACCTGCGAATAATCTTTTTGCTCCCGTGAGCCCCGACGGGAATGGGGCCGAGAAAGGCCTGTGGCCAGGCACTTAAATACTGCGACCTGCTTTGAGTCCTGGGTCTTATCCCCTCCAAGGGAGAAACATTTGAATGGGGCACAAAGAATTCCTGCCTCAAGGCCAGGAGTCCACGGGATCCCATCGGGGGAGGGGGAAGGGAAACCAACAAATGGGCATTGCCTGGTCCCAGGGCACCAACCTCTGACCCTTTGGTGGCCGGCGGAAAACAGCTCCCACTGACCGGGAGGGACGGATCCCACCCGAGCGAGGAGGCTGCTCCGCTTGTCTGACGGATCGGACTGGGCCGGGGCCGGGCACTGCTGAGGGTGTCCACTCAGGGCAAATTGCTCAGACCCAGAACTCCTGACTGGCAGCTGACGTGCTCGGTGTGACTGGTTTGTGGCCTATTTGGGAAAAGCGTTCAATCTGGCCAGCAGGAAGCCTCCCAAGGAAAACCTCTCAGACACCCCAGCTCTGCCTGTGCCACAATCAGCCCTGGGCCGAACACACAGGTGAGGGGTTATAGAACCTGATCTCACCTACCCTGCATGGGTCTTTCCGGACCCAAGAAACGAGCCAGAAATCCTGGGTCAATTTACACTCTGCATCTTACCCACGAGATCACACTGGGGCAATCCTTTAGAGTCTAAAATCTAAAGGTTTATTAACAAAAGAGAGAAAAGGCTGAGAGTAAGGTTGTTAAGGAGAACACATCACATACACCAATCACCAAGTTCTCGACGCAGGCTCTCAGCAGAGATGTCACAAACTGTTATCTTAAAAGTCTCTGGTGCACATCCTGTGTCAGGATGGGCCGACAATCCTTCCCGGCTCTCTGCCCCTCGCAAGGCTGCATCTGGGGTCAGGAGCAGAATTGCAGACAAGATGGAGGTTGCCACGTGGCACTTTGTATCTCTCCTGGCGTCCTCCTAGCCAGAGCAGGTCACATGGCCCAGTGACCCATCCCCCTGTCCCACGCCAGCTGCCATTATTTGCAGGTTCCCAGACGCATCCCTCAGGGGTGTATTGGGCCCCCTGAGAGCCATTGGCCTTGGAGCCCTGCTAATTAGCACAGTCGTTGGCTGGACATTCCTGGCCCGTTGCTCCGTCTCAGACATTCCCAGCACAAGCCCAGAGCCCGTCTTCATAACCCCACCCACAGACATCGCACAAGGACAGGAATGGCACCTATAGAATCAGTAGGACATGAGCTTTCATTGGACACCTCCCATGGCCCCCTATGGACAGATTTTGGGGAAACCACCCCCCGTGGGCACAGCAGTGATCTGGCAGCTCCCCTTAAAATCCAGTCACGTGAAAGCTTGGGACCGATGTTTCGAGGCGCTAGTGAGAGTCTGAGGTTGCAGGAAATGATTCCTGGTGGCTCAGGATTGGCTGACGCCGTGTGCGGATTCTCACTTAGTACCAGGTTTTCCTCGACCTATTCCCACCTGCCCCACTGGGATCCCACTTGTCACACTGAACACAAAACCTTTTGTGTGTTACCCAGCCCGGGGGACATAATTGTTCCCTGCGGGAGCAAGGCCTGGGCCTCTCTCTGAGCCTGGCCGCCCTGCAACGCCCCCTCCGAGGGGCCAGGGAGGACGGTCGCTGGGCACAGCTGGTCCTGACACAACAACCGGACGGAGGCAGGAGGAGATGCGGTCAGCTGCCCCCCCCTTCTTTGGGCCTATTGGCAACAACAGCCCTGAGCCCTCCCCCTGCACGGTGCCCTCCCCGCAGCAGCAGGCCTGCCAGGTCCCCAGCCTGGTGCCAGGCAGCCAGACACGGCCCAGACCCCGTCCGTGTGTCTGTCTGTCCATGCCGTAGCGGGTTCTGTGTCTGCATGGCCCCCGTCCATATGTCCATCTGGCTGTGCCCTGTGGGGTTCTGTGTCTGCCTGGCTCCCAGCCTACGCCCCTGGGAATCCCTCTGCCGGCCCCGCTTCTTGAGATTTGCCTCCCAGTGCTGGGCCTGGGATTAGGAGCTTCCCGTTGTGGGGAGAATCTCCCAGCATCCCGCAGCTCTGGGCAGGGACCTCTGCCCGGACAGTGCTTTGGGTGGGGAGGGGTGTTAAAATGAGGCAAAGGCTGGGAAACGGGAAGCTGGTCACATAAATCAGCCTTTTGTGCTGATGCCTGGGTTCCCAGAGCATCCTGCTCCTTCCCGCAGCTCTGAACTGGGGGTTAATAATTAGATCGGTTAAAAAACGTGACAGATCGACACCCTGATCTCTTGGAATCAGGCAAGAAAACATCACACAGTAAGAGCATTTTATACATCAGTAAGAGCACCTAGACTATAAGCCAGTAACATACTATCCTGTTAGAAACCGCTCAGAGAGAATTCGTTTTCTCTGCAAATACCATTCACTAGCTAATGTCTTGCTTATAAACCCGTTACTCGATCAACCATTTAAATGTACATTTAGATTTAGATTAGATTTATACACACACAAATATATAAATCATTATCATTAAAATATTCTACTATTATTTCAATTTCTTTCTACACTAATGATAACATTTGTTCTTCTCTAAACACTGATTGATAACAGGAAAACATTCACTGTCCAATCTGGTCAGACTTTTTTCTCTATATATGCCCCTGTTTCCTGTTTTTACTCTTTTTCTTGGTACCTTAACCTGGATTGCTCTATAGCATTTATTAACCCTCGTAATGCTCTGCACCTGGCACATAAGCTTACAGAAAAATCTCGTTCTCTATACAGCGACACAAAATCTCCAACTATTAATACATGTAGAAAGAGACCTTAATCAGATTTCATGAAATAAAACACACGCCAATTAAATTTCAGGTAAACCAAGTGCAATTTAGATCTCGACAGTTTTTGTTTTTACCATGTGGATTTCCCTCGGCGGATATCGTTGGCATTGTGTTTTAGTGTCAATCTACTTAAAATCACGAAAAAAAGAGCAAGAGAAAATGAATGCTTAACTTTTAATAATTACTAATCAATCACCCAATAATAGTAATAATGAAGTTGCTAAATCGCAAGAAAAAGAGATGCTTTTTTCCGCTCTAGATCCTTCAAAATTGCTTCCAACAAAAACCAATTCTCTCAAAAACAGATGGAATGGATACTGCCGGGTGCCCGTCTCAGCCCAGCCCCACACGACAGCAGAAGACAGCTCTGGGTGGTCAAGACAGAGCAAAAGCAACCAGCCCTGTGGCGGGGGATGCACAGGCAAATCTCACCCTGTCTCAGCCCAGCCTCACCCAACGGCAGCAGCCGGGCCTGTGTGGGCAGGAGAGAGACGGAGCCAGGACCCCGTCCGGGGGCACCCGCAGGCAAATCTCCCCCCCAATGAGCCCCGATGCCCATTGGCTGAAGAGCTGCACCTGAGAGGGGGCCCAGCCAATCAGGAGCCTCCTCCTTCCCTGTGGGGGGGCCGCATTTGCATACTTGGCCCCATAAGAGGCAGCGTCTCCCTGGCCGGTCTCAGCTCGGCACGAGGGACAGCGTGAAGGTCGGCCATGCGTCCGCTCCAGGGCCTGCTCCTGCTGCTCAGCCTGGCTGGTGAGTCACCCCACGGGTGCCCCAGACTCAGCCTCTGCCCCTGCCTCTGCCTCTGCCCCTGTCCCTGCTCATACCCATGGTCTGCGGGGGCTTCCATAATATCTATCTATCTATCTATGCTGTGCAGTATTTATTCTCCATCGCTCCTTCTCCATCCACCCTCCCACACCTTTACAGTCTGTCAAACTCCTGCTCCGCGTTTGGGCACAAGGACCAGAGGCCACGTTCTGGTTTGTCTCCTACAGGGGGACGGTGCCAATACGCCTCCTTCAGCCAGAGCCCCTCAGAGATCTCGGTGTCTCCCGGAGAGACAGCCACGCTGGAGTGCGCCGTGGCCAACGTTGGGGCGGACAAGGTACATATGAGCTGGATCCGGCAGAGCCCGGGACAGAAGCCGGAGGGGGTGCTGACCTTCCTAACAGATCTGAAAATCTACCGAGCACCGGGGATCCCAGCACGATTTGAACCCTCCCGAGATGCCACCAACAAGAAGTTCCTGCTCAGCATCCGCGAGGTCCAGGCCGGGGACGACTCCGTCTATTTCTGCTTTGCCTACTATGGTTCAGATGGAGTCCAGACTTGGGGCGAGGGGACCCGTGTGCGGGTGCTGAGTGAGTACGGGGCCGGGCGCTCTCCATAGCGGGAGGACCAAGGGGGCAGGAGGTGGTCAGGGCAGATCTGAATTCCAAGGCTGGTTCTGCCACATCGCCGTGTCCCACCGTGGGCCAGTTTCCCTGCCTCTCGCTCCCCCCTCTCTGCAGCAGGGACCAGTCCTTCCCTGCCTCCCAAGGGGCACTTGGCCCTGCGACTCACAGAGGCTCCAATATTGGGGGGTGGCCAGACGGGGACTTGTCCCTAGGGGCCACAGGGAATGGGGGAGCAGGCTCAGGGGGGACAGACGTGTCTCCGTAGCACCCCCAGACCAAAGACAAGCAGTGGCTGTGACCACCGGTGTCTCTCTTGTCCCCCCACTGGGCTCCCGAGGAGCTGGCTATGGGGCACAGGCTGGGGGATAGAGCATGTGGGGGGCTATGAACATTGGATTTCCCCACATGTGTTTTATCCCCAGGATGGGACACAGGCCCTGTACGGACCCGCAGGGCTAGTTTGCTCCATAGGGGCCATTTCAAGGGATCCCCTGGGGCTGGCTGGGTGGGACCCTCCACTCTAAAGCAGCCAAAGCTAAATACACTAGGCGAGTTAATTAATGGGAGCAATGATAATTAAGGGTATGTATACACTAGCCCCCTAGTTCAAACTAGGGGGGCTAATGTAGGCATTCAAACTTGCAAATGAAGCCCGGTATTTAAACATCCCGGGCTTCATTTGCATGTTCCCAGGCGGGCACCATTTTTAAATCCCCCAAGTCCAAACTAACTGCCCGCGGCTCCACGCGGCAGTTAAAAGTTAATTCGAACTAAGTCCTTTAAATGTTTAAATCCTGGGCTTCATTTGCAAGTTCGAATGCCTACATTAGCCTCCCTAGTTCGAACTAGGGGGCTAGTGTAGACATACCCTAACTCTCAACTAAGGGAGGGTTGGATTTGTTCTATAAAGTCTTCAGGGGCAAGACCCTTCATTCCCAGAGGAGAGTGGGGTCTAGGAGCTAGAGGAAGCAGCGCTGCAAGCCAGGACTCCTGGGTTCTCTCCCAGTTCCATGACGGAAGTGGGGGCTAGTGGTTAAAGTAGGAAGGACTGGAAACCAAAGTTTTTTCCTGGTTCAGGGAAGGCAATGAGGTCTATTGGTTATATCAGGGTGTCTGTGAACTAGGACTCCTGATTTCTACCATGGCTGAGGAAGGGGAGTGCAGGCAAGTGGTTAGAGCAGGACCGGATAGAAACCAAGGCTACATGGTTCCCTCCTGGTTTTGGGTGGGCAGTGGTGACTAATGGTTAAAACAGGGAGTTGTCTGAACCAGGATACTGCTGTACTATCATGGCTGAGGGAGGGAAGTACAGCCTAGTGGTTAGAGCAGGCAAGAATGCCATCCCAAGCTCTTTCCTTGGATGCTGGTTCTTTGAATCTGGTTCTGGGAAGGCAGTGGGGTCTAGGGGCTAAATGGGGGAGGAGGAGGGCTGGGAATCATGATTCCTGGAGTCTGCCCTGGGGCTGGGAGAGCAGTGAGGTCTAGTGGTTAAACCAGGGTCTCTGGGAGTAGAGCTCCTAGGTTCTCTCCTGGCTCAGGGAGGGGAGTGCGGGCTAGTGGTTAGAGCAGGCAGCCAGGGACCCAGCACTCCCAGGCCCCCTCCCAACTAACCTCTCATTGTGTCCGCAGGGAGCGACCTGCCCCAGCCTCACATGCAGCTCTTCCCACCCGCCCCGGAGGAGCTGGCCACCGGCGTGGCCACCCTCACCTGCCTGGTGAGCTGCTTCTTCCCTGGCTACGTGGAGGTGCAGTGGGAGCGCGAGGGGCAGCGCCAGGCCCAGGGGGTGAGCAAGGGGCCAGTGGCGCTGGGCCCAGACCAGACCTACATCGTAAGCAGCCCCTGACGGTGCCGGCCAGCGAGTGGCGCGCAGGGACCCACTACAGCTGCCTGGCCCGGCATGAATCTCTGCGGAGCCCGCTGGAGAGGACCCTCAGCGCCCAGGCCTGCCACCCGGCATAGCCCCTTGGGGAGCCTCTGCCTCCGGGGCCCAGCCAGGCACTGGGACTGGCCTGTGGGGCCACTGACATGGCCACACCAAGGCAGGGACAGCGGGGGGCAGGGAATTGCTCTGTGCTTCTGGGAGCCAGACCGGCCCCCTGCCCACGGGCAGCAATAAACCATGGACTGAGAGCAAGTGAGTGCAGGGTCGGCTCCATTGTATAATGTGCACTAGGGGCAGCAGAGGGTGGGGGCATTGAGCGGGGGCTATACTGTATAATGGCACATTATTACAGGGGAACAACCATTGTGCATATCTCTCAGGCATTGACGAAGGGGTGGAACTTATGAGCCTTATCTGGGTCAAACACTCCCACAGAGACAGAAGTTTTCTTTGGGGGTTTGGACGATACATTTGGCATCTAGAAGCTAGAGGTAGGATGGGCGGCTCCGGGTCGAGCTCTGACCGAGCTGACAAGGGTCCTCACAGAGGCTCCAGATACGTAATGGTGTGGTGCTAAAGTCAATGACCCGCAAACAATCGTTATGCTCCCATGAGCCCCAATGGGGGCGGGTCCCAGACAGGCCTGTGACCAGGCCCTTCAATACTATGACCCAGTTTGTGTCTGTGTCTTATCCCCTCCAAGGCAGAAACAACTGAACGGGGCACAAAGAATTCCCCCCTCGGGCCATGGGGACGTGGGGTTCCAGCTATAGAGAGGGAAGAGAGACCAACACACAGGTGTTGCCTGATCCCAGGACACTGACCTCTAACCCCTCGGTGGCCGGCGGAGAACAGCTTCCACTGAGCGGGGGGGATGGATCCCGCCCGAGCAAGGAGGCCACTCAGCTTCTCTGACGGACCAGGCTGGGTCCAGGCACCGCTGAAGACGTCCGCTCAGGGCAAATTGCTCAAACTCAGGGCTCCTTACAACCCCTGACTGGAGGCCTTTCCCAAACAAGCCACTAACCAGTCACTCCCAGAACTTCAGCTGCCAATCCGGCCAGCAGGAAGCCTCATGAGCAAAACCCCTCAGACAACCCAGCTCTTCCTGTGCTGCAATCAGCTCTAGGCCTGCACACAGGTGAGGGGTTATCGAATTCAATCTCACCTACCCGGGACAGGTTCTCCCGGTCCCAAAGAAACAGCCACAGATCCCCGGTCAATTTCCACTTTGGATCTTACCCACAAGAGCATGCTAGACCAGTCCTTTAGCATCTACAATCTAAAGGTTTATTAACAAAAGAGAGAAAAGGCTGAGAGTAAGGTTGTTGCAGGGAATACATCACATGCCCCAATCACTGAGTTCTTGATGCAGACTGTGAGCAGAGATGTTACAAACTGCTGTCTTAAAAGTCTCTGGTGTACGTCATATGTCAGGATGGGCCGACAATCCTTCCCAGCTCTCTGCCCCTCGCAAGGCTGCGTGTGGGATCAGGAGCAGAATTGCAGACAAGATGGAGGTTGCCACGTGGCACTTTGTATCTCTCCTGGCGTCCTCCTAGCCAGAGCAGGTCACTTGGCCCAGTGAGCAGCACGTACAAGACGGGTAGTACATGAGCCCCCTATGGACAGATTTTGGGGGAACCGTCCCCCGTTGGCGCAGCAGTGATCTGGCTTCTCCCCTTGAAATCCAGTCACGTAGCACCTTGTGACACATGTTTTGAGCCTCTGGTGAGAGTCTGAGGTTTCAGGAAAAGTTTTTTGGTGGCTCAGGATTGGCCGGCGCCGTCTGTGGATTTTCACTTAGTACCGGGCTTTGCTCGGCCTGTTCCCACTTGCCCCACAAGGATCCCAGTTGTCACACTGAACAAAAAGCCTATTGTGTGTTACCCATCCCAGGGGAAATAATTGTTCCCTGGGGGAGCAAGGCCTGGGCTTCTCTCTGAGCCCAGTCGCCCTGCAATGCCCCCTCCGAGGGGCCAGGGCAGGGGGTAGTGGTGCCCTGGGCACAGCTGGGCCTGACACAACAACCGGCCGGCAGCATGAGGAGACGCGGTCGGCTGCCCCCTCCCCAGGTCCCTCCCTGAGCTCTCCCCCTGCACGGTGTCCTCCCCGCAGCACCAGGCCTGGCAGCCCTCCAGCCCGGCACCCAGCAGCCAGGCACAGCCCAGCCCCCATCCGTGTGTCCGTCAATCTGTTCCTTGTGGGGTTCTGTGTCTGCCCGGCTCCCGGCCTGCACCCCTGGGAATCCCCCCGCTGGCCCTGCTCCTTGTGCTTTGCCTCCCGCCGCTGAGCCTGGGATTGGGAACCGCCTGGCGTGGGGAGAATCCCCCAGTGCCGCCCAGCCGTGGGCAGGGACCTCAGCCCAGACACTGCACGGGGGGGGGGGGCGGTTAAAAATGAGGTAAAGGATGAGAAATGGGAAGTAATTCTTGTCAATCAGCATCTACTCCAGATGCCTAGGTTCCCAGAGCATCCTGCTTCCACCCACCACTCTGAACTGGAGGTTAATCGTTAGATCGGTTAGAAAACATGACATATCGACACCCCGATCTCTTGGAACTGTTCAAGAAAATATTGTACTCCAGCCACCCATCTTACACCAGGAACAGACCCTAGACTATAGGCCAGTAAAATACCATCCTGTTATAAACCCCTCCCATAGTGTTTATTTGCCTTGGCAATACATCCCAGACACAGCTGAGTTGCTTCTCAACCTAATATTCTATGGATTCTTTTTTGTCTTAATTAAAAATCTTACCATGGATAGAATCAATTATTTTAATTTATTTCAACACTACTCATTAATCAGTCCATTTGATCATCTATCAACAAACATGGTTAATAGGAATTTATTCAAGGAGCGATGTGTCCTCACTTCCCTCTTCTTCTAGGTATCCAACAAGATTACTCCACTTTTCCTCCATTTCTTCCCAATGAATATGAATTGCACATTTATTAATCATTGTAACAATCTGTATGGGACACATTTACTTCTACCAAAATCTCCTTCCCCTCAGTTCTCTTTCAACAAATATTCTGCTGTAACTGAGATGTACAAAGACAGTCTAAACACATGTAAGGAAATAAGAAAAAGACATTCCAGTTAGAAAGCTGACATTTCAGGTTAACTAGTACAATACAGATCTCTGGTTGTTTGTTTTACAACGGGGATTTAGCTATGCAGTTAACTTACGTGTTCATTTTTTCATGTTTCTTTGTTGTAAAATCAGTGAAAATAAGGAACGAAACAATCATTTAACAATAATTATAACAGGATTAATAATAAAAAAGCAAGGAAAATGTATAATAAAAACTGAGTTGATTGTTTCCCAATCTTCTTTTTTCTAACCCTCTCCAGACCAATTCATACCATGTTAGCAAACAAATGTAAACATTATTGTCTCAGCTTGTAGCCACTATTTTTTACTTTCAGAAGCAAACTCTTCCCTGACAGGCTAGGACAAAGAGATATGCACTTGGCCCATTTTCACACAGCAGCACTGAAGATAGAAATGATCTGTCATTTCTACGTCCCTTCTCGACAACTTCGTCAAACAGACACACGCAGTCCCAGATCTCAGTTAAAAATATTTTTTCCTGGGATCAGTTATTAATAATTGTTAATTATGAGTTTTAACCAATGCTTGCTAGTTCATTAAAGACAGATAAGATCTTTCCCCTCAGGTGTTCAAAACTCCGATGCAATAATTATTTAATAATAAACCTTAGTAATTCATTAAAGTACATTAAAGCACCTATAATCGATAAAAATGCTTCATAGAAAGATCTGAGCTTGCATCTGGTCCAATAAGCCGATCTCTTATTTGTGTTGGGTCCTTTGTATAAGAGACACAGAGTTAATTAATAATCAATAACAATCAAATTAAAATTATTTACTGAAATAATGTTGCAATAAGTCAATTAAAAACATATCGGTCATTTGATATTAGTTGGCTCTCTTCAGTGACATTTGTAAAAGCATTGTGAGATTATTTCCTGCAGATTTGATCTCTCTGTGACATATTAACTATTAATGAGAAGTCAATAATTACCGACTAATGACCAACCCTGCATTGATTAGCTATTAATGGTGCCAGCCCATGTGGGTCGGACCCCGAGCGCCAGGCAGAAGCGGGTGAGGAACAGACACTGGGACCTTGCAACCCACCAAACGACCCCACTTTGACCCCAGGGGGCAGCCCCACAGAGCAGGTCGGGTCCTGTCTCCCCTCTGTCCGCCCCCCCAGTCAGGGCTCCATCCAGCCCAAGCCCCAGCAGCGCAGCTCCCTGCCCACCCGTCTCCCCCCACAGCCCTGTGGGTGGATGCCCAGCTGGCGCAAGGGGCCGGGGCTGTGCTGGAGTCTCTGGGCCACAGCCCCAGCTGGTGCCAAGCCAAGCTCAGCGCTGGAGGCTGCGGGGGGGGGGCTGGCCCAGGGGTTTGCACAGCCTCACTGAGATGCCGGCCCCACAGGAGCCAGGGGATCTGCCCCAGAACAAACCCCCGAAGGCCAGTCAGCCCAGATACAAAGTGCTATGCGGCCATCTCCATGTTGTCTGCAATTCTGCTCCTGCTCCCAGATGCAGCCTTGCGAGGGGCAGAGAGCCAGGAAGGATCGCTGACCCATCCTGTCACCCCTCTCCTGCCAGGCACCTGTATCAGCCCAGCCCCACCCAACAGCAGCAGCCGGGCCTGTGTGGCCAGGACAGAGACGGAGCCAGGACCCCACCTGGGGGCACCCGCAGGAAAATCTTCCCCCCACTAACCCCCATTGCTCATTGGCTGGGGCGCTGTGCCGGAGAAGGGGCCCAGCCAATCAGGAGCCTACTCGTTCCCTTTTGGGGCCTGGATTTGCATATGAGGCCCCATAAGAGGCAGCGTCTCCCTGGCCGGTCTCAGCTCAGCACGAGGGACAGCGTGAAGGTTGGCCATGCGTCCGCTCCAGGGCCTGCTCCTGCTGCTCGGCCTGGCCGGTGAGTAACCCCACAGGTGCCCCAGACTCCACCAATGCCCCTGCCCCTGCCCCTACCCCTGTCCCAAGGACACACTGGGTCTCACGGACCCGAGCAGCCAGAAAGAAAAGGACTGAAAGCCAAGGGAACTGATCTCCAGGTCTCCTCCCCCTGCATATCTCCCCATCCACACGCACATCCATCTGCCTCCTTCCGCCCTCCAGTGCTGACTGGATTTCCCTCCATCTCTGTGTCTCTCCTGCCTCCTCCCCATCCCTGTGTCCTTCCTGCACCCCTTGTCCAGGGTGTCTCCTTCTCTCTGTCCCTCCATCCTCAGCATCTCTCCCCAAGCCATCTCTGGGGTCTCTCCCCTGCATTCCCCCTTCCCCCTGGGGCGCCCGGCTGGCTGGCTCTCCCTCGCTCCGTGCCCGGGCCTAAGGGTCCGCGCTGCCCTTGTGTGTCTCCCGACAGACGTCCGAGGGCAAGTCGCCTCCTTCAGCCAGAGCCCCTCGGAGATCTCGGTGTCTCCCGGAGAGACGGTGACGCTGGAGTGCGCCGTGGCCAACGTCGGAGCAGACAAAATACCTGTGAACTGGATCCGGCAGGGTCCGGGACAGAAACCAGAGGGGGTGCTGACCTTCGCTAAGGACCTTAAAATCTACCGAGCGCCGGGGATCTCGGAGCGATTTGAACCCTCCCGAGATGCTGCCAACAAGACCTTCCTGCTCAGCATCCAACAGGTCCAGGCCGGGGACGACTCCGTCTATTTCTGCTTTCTCTATTATACCAGTGGAGAGCAGACGTGGGGCGAGGGGACCCGCGTGCGGGTGCAGAGTGAGTACGGGGCCGGGCGCTCTCCGTAGCGGGAGGATCCAGGGGGCAGAAGGTGGCCGGGGCAGATCTGAATCCGAGGCTCATTCTCCCATGTCTCCGTGTCCCACCGTGGGCCAGCGTCCCTGCCCCTGGCTCCCCCCCACCCCTCAGCAGGGCCCAGCCCTTCCCTGACTCCAAGGGGCACTTGGCCCCATGACTCACACAGGCTCCAATATTGGGGGGTGGCCAGTCAAGGACCTGTCCCTAGGGGCCACACAGATGCCCCCTCTCTTGCCCCCCTCCCACTGGGCTCCTGAGCAGCTGGACCTGGGACACAGGCTAGGGAGCAGAGCATTTCGGGGGCTATGGCCATTGGATTTCCCCAAGTGTGTTTTATCCCCAGGCTCGGGGACAGGCTCCATTTCAAGGGAACCCCTGTGGCCGGCTGGGTGGGACCCTTGCCTGAAAAGCAGCCAATGCTAAATACACTAAATAATGGGAGCCAAAATAACAAACCCACAACCAAGGGAAGGGATTGGATTTCTCTGAAAGACAAAGCCCTGATGGGGAAGGCCCTTCATGCTTGGAGGAGAGTGGAGTCTAGGGGTTAGAGACAGCAGGGCTGCGACCCAGGACTCCTGGGTTCTCTCCAGGTTCCATGAGGGAAATGAGGGCTAGTGGTTAAAGTAGGAGTGGCTGGAAAACAAAGCTGCTTGGTTGTATCCTGGCTCAGGAAGGGTAGTGGCATCTGCTGGTTATATTAGTGGCGCTGGAAACCAGGACGTCTAGGTTCTACACTGGCACTGGGAGAGGAGTGTGGACTAGTGGTTAGAGCAGGCAGCCATGGACCCAGCACTCCTGGCCCCCCTCCTCACTGACCTCCCGCTGTGTCTGCAGGGAGCAACCTGCCCCAGCCCCGCATGCAGCTCTTCCCACCCGCCCCGGAGGAGTTGGACACCGGCGTGGCCACCCTCACCTGCCTGGTGAGCGGCTTCTTCCCCGGCTACGTGGAGGTGCAGTGGGAGCGTGAGGGGCAGCACCAGGCCCAGGGGGTGAGCACGGGGCCGGTGGCACTGGGCCTGGACCAGACCTATGCCATGAGCAGCCACCTGACGGTGCCGGCCAGCGAGTGGCGCGCGGGGACCCGCTACAGCTGCCTGGCCCGGCACGAATCCCTGCAGAGCCCGCTGGAGAGGACCCTCAGTGCCCAGATCTGCCGCTCGGCATAGCCCCGCGGGGAGCCTCTGCTGCCGGGGCCCAGCCAGGCACCGGGACCGGCCTGTGGGGCCACCAACATGGCCACGCCAAAGCCGGGACCACAGGGGGCAGGGAATTGCTTTGTGATTCTGGGAGCCGGGCCAGCCCCCTGCTCACAGGCAGCAATAAACTATGGACTGAGAGCAAGTGAGTGCCGGGTCGGCTCCATTGTTTCATGGGCACGAGGGCAGCAGAGGGTGGGGGTAGGGAAGGGGCGGCTATACTGTATAATGGGCACTAGGGGCAGCAGAGGGTGGGGGTGGGGAAGGGACGGCTATACTGTATAATGGGCACTAGGGCAGCAGAGGGTGGGGGTGGGGAAGAGGTGGCTATACTGTATAATGGCACATTATTACGGCGGACCAACCGTTGTGCATATCTCTCTGGCACTGACAAAGGGGCAGAGCTAATGAGCCTTATCTGGGTCAAACACTCCCACAGAGTCAGAAGTTTTCTTTGGGGGGTTGGACGATACATTTGGAATCTAGAATTTAGAGGAAGGACAGGCGGCTCCGGGTCGACCGGTGAATGAGCTGATGCGGGCCCTCGCGGAGGCAGCAGACATTTAATGGTGCGGTGCTCAAGTCAACAACCCATGAAAAATCTTTCTACTTTCCAGTCCCAAAGAACGAGCTACAAAGGCCCGGTCAATTTACGCTTTGGACCTTACCCACAAGATCACGCTGGGCCAATCCTTTAAAATCTTAAATCTAAAGGTTTATTAACAAAAGAGAGAAGAGGCGGAGAGAAAGGTTGTTGGGGAGAATACATCACATGCACCAATCACCAAGTTCTCAATGCAGGCTCTCAGGTGAAATGTTACACACTGCTGTCTTAAAAGTCTCTGGTGCACGTCCTATGTCAGGACGGGTCAGCGATCCTTCCCAGCTCTCTACCCCTCGCAAGGCTGCATCTGGGGTCAGGAGCAGAATTACAGACAAGATGGAGATTGCCACGTGGCACTTTGTATCTCTCCTGGCATCCTCCTAGCCAGAGCAGGTTACATGGCCCAGTGACCCATCCCCGTGTCCCATGCCAGCTGCCATTATTTGCAGGTTCCCAGACGCATCCCTCAGGGGTGTATTGGGCCCCTTGAGAGCCATTGGCCTGGGAGCCCTGCTAATTAGCACATTCATTGGCTGGACATTCCTGGCCCGTTGCTCCATCTCAGACATTCCCAGCACAAGCCCAGAGCCCGTCTTCATAACCCCACGTACAGACATCACACACAGACATGAGTAGCACGTACAGGATCAGTAGGACATGAGCTTTCATTGGACACCTCCGACAGCCCCCTATGGAGAGATTTTGGGGGAACCCCCCCCCCCCGTGGGCACAGCAGTGATCTGGCTGCGCCCCTTGGGATCCAGTCACGTGGCAGCTTGTGACAGACATTTCGAGCCTCTGGTGAGAGTCTGAGGTTGCAGGAAAAGTTTCCTGGTGGCTCAGGATTGGCCTGCGCCGTGTGCGGATTCTCTCTTAGTACCGGGCTCTGCTCGGCCTTTTCCCACCTGCCCCACTGGGATCCCACTTGTCATACTGAACACAAAGCCTTTTGTGTGTTACCCAGCCTGGGGGAAATAATTGTTCCCTGGGGGAACAAGGCCTGGGCCTCTCTCTGAGCCCAGCCACCCTGAAACGTCTCCTCTGAGGGCCCGGGGGGTGGGAGGTGCCCTGGGCACAGCTGGACCTGACACAAAAACCGGCCGGCAGCAGGAGGAGACGCGGTCGGCTGTCCCCCCTCCCTCACTGGACCTATTGGCAACCACAGCCCTGAGCTCTCCCCCCACACAGTGCCCTTTCCCAGCACCAGGCCTGCCAGCCTCCCAGCCCAGCACCCAGCAGGCAGTCACGGTCGAGGCCCCGTCCATGTGTCCATCCGTCCGCACCCTGTGGGGTTCTGTGTCTGCCCAGCTCCCATCCATGTGTCTGTCCAACCGCACACTGTGGGGTTCTGTGAGTGCCCAGCTCCCATCCTGTGCCCCTGGGAATCCCCCCGCCGGCCCCGCTCCTTCTGCTTTGCCTCCCGGCGCTCAACCTGTGATTGTGGGTTTCCCATCATGGGAAGAATCCCCCAGTGCTGCCTGACCGTGGGCAGGGACCTCAGCCCAGACCTTGTGGTGGGGAGGAGGTTAAAAATTAAGGAAAGGCTGGGACAGGGGCAGTAATTCTTATCAATCAGCATCCACTGTAGACGCCTGGGTTCCCAGAACATCCTGCTCCCACCCACTGTTCTGAACTGGGGGTTCATCATTAGATTGGTTAGGAAACGTGACAGATAGACACCCCGATCACTTGGAACCGTGAAAGAAAACTTCGTATTCTAACAGCTTTTAATAAACAAAGAGCCGTACGTATATTATAAGCCAGTAAAATGCCATCACGTTCTAAACCTGCCGGATAGTGTTCATTTCCCTTGTAAGGACGTCTTAGCCACAACTGTGTTGCTCCTCAACCTGTTATTCTGTGAACTCTTTTGTGTCTTAATGAAAAATATCATTGATCAACTCCATTATTTTAATTATTTTTGACACTAATTATTAATCAGAACATTTGGTCTCCAGTAAAAACGCAGTGAGAAAAGAAACGCGTTTGCAGAGCACTCCAACGTGGGCTTCCTCTCCTTTCCCGTCACCACGAAAGTGGCGCTATTTCTCCTCTTTGCCTTCCCACGCCACCATTAATTTCACCTTCGTTAATCGGTGTCATGTTCTCTGTGGGGCACCTGAACTTAGAGAGAAACTTCATTGGCCGTCGCTCTCTCCCTGTTGCCAGGAATTCTGCCACCGCGAAGGTGGGTGAAGAGAGCCGGGCCCCATGTCAGGAAATAAGAGAAAAGACATTCCCGTTAGAAAACTAAATTTTCAATTCTGACTAAGAAAGTACAGATCTCTGGTTTGTCGACTTTACCACTGAGATGTCTGTATACGTTTAACTTGCTCCTTCAGTTTTTAAAGTTTCTACGTTTTAGAATCAGGAAAAAAAAGAAAAAAGAAAAGAAAAAATATTGTAATATGAATAAGACTAATATTTATGAAATGATAAAGAAAATCTACAATAGAAAGATCTTGGAGTTTTTTTCCAAGCCAGTTCTTTCTAAATCACTCCAGAGCAATCCTGCTCCTATTAGAAGTGAGCTGTAACCACTCTCGTCTTAATCCCTAGCCAATAATTTTTGCTTACAAACGCAAACTCTTTCCGTAGAGATGCGGATTAGGAGAGGTGCCTTTGCCCCGTTTCCACTGAAGACAGAAAAGTTCTTCTATCGTTTCTACTTCTCTTCCAGGCACTGGGGGTCAAACCGACACGTACTGTCACAGATCTCTGTCAAAAACAGTTCATTTCCGATCAGTTATTAATTGTAGTTAGTTATGAGTTTAACCACTAATTACTAGCTCATAAAACATAGCTAGGGAATTTCTCATCAGATTTTCAAAACTCCTAGGCAATAATTCCTCACTAATCAAACTCAGAAATTCATTGATATACATTGGGCACCTACAATCTGTAAACATCCTTCCTAGTGAGATTACAGCAAGGTTCTGGTCCAGAAAGTCTATCTCCGATGTTTGAGGCATCCTTCATATAAAAGCCTAAAGGGGATTAATTAATAGAACAAACTAAGAAGGAATAAGTAAGAATAATTGTGTAATCCTGCAATTAAAAACCCATCGGCCATTTGATATTTGTTTCCTGCTCTCAGTGACAAATCTGTAAGAGCATTCCTAGCGTATTTCATATCGATATGATCTGTATAAGAAGTAGCTATTAATGAGGAGCAAGTAATTACCGACTAATGATCAGTCCTGCATTGATTAGCTATTAATGGTGCCAGCCTGTGTGGGTCGGACCCCGAGCACCAGGCAGAAGCAGGTGAGGAACAGACACGAGGACCTTGCGACCCACCAAACGACCCCACTTTGACCCCAGGGGGCAGCCCCATGGAGCAGATGGGGTCCTGTCTCCAGTCTGTCCAACCCACCCGGCAGGGCTCCCTCCAGCCCCGGACCAGACCCGCGGCTCCCTGCCCGCCTGTCTCCCCCCACAGCCCTGCGGGGCCGGGCACCCAGCCGGCATGAGGGGCCGGGGCTGCGCTGGAGTCGCTGAGCCACAGCCCCAGCTGGTGCCAAGCCAAGCTCGGCGCTGGGGACCGTGGGCAGGGGGGCTTGCCAAGGGGTGTCCACCATCCCACGGGGACGCCGGCCACATGGGAACCAGGGGACCTGCCCATGGCCCAGAGCCACGAGGGCCTGTCTGCCCAGAGCCCCTTCTCGGCCGCAGAGACCCCGACCCCTCCCCGGCATGGGGCAGGGAACCCAGGCATCTGGGCGCCCCCCTTGCTGCTCCCCCAGGTTCCAATGTCCCAGGACTCCCCGTCTCTGCCCCCCAGAACCCAGGCCGGCCCCTCCAGCATCCCCTCAGCCCCCAGCCCTCAGCCCAGGGCCCCCCGGAGGCCTGTCACCCCTCCCCTACTGGGCACCCCTCTCAGCCCAGCCCCACCCGATGGCAGCAGCCAGGCCTGCGTGGCCAGTACAGAGATGGAGCCAGGACCCCACCCGGGGGCACCTGCAGGCAAATCTCCCCCCCTCGCCACCCAAGTGCCCATTGGCTGGGGTGCTGTGCCAGAGAGGGGCCCCAGCCAATCAAGAGCCTCCTCTTTCCCCATCAGGGGCCGCATTTGCATACATGGCCCCATAAGAGGCAGCGTCTCCCTGGCCCATCTCAGCTTGGCACGAGGGACAGCGTGAAGGTCGGCCATGCGTCTGCTCCAGGGCCTGCTCCTGCTGCTTGGCCTGGCTGGTGAGTCACCCCATGGGACCCCTGATCTACCCGCTGCCCCTGCTCGTGACCCTGCCCCGAGGACACACTGGGTCTCACAGATGCGAACAGCCAGAAAGAAAAAGGCTTAAAGCCGAGGGAATTGATCTCCGGGTCTCCTCACCCTGCCCATCTTCCCTTCCACACGCACGTCCGTCTGCCTCCTTCCGCCCCCCAGCGCTGACTGGATTTCCCTCCCTCTCTGCGTCTCTCCTGCCTCCTCCCCGCCCCTGTGTCCTTTCAGCCCCCCATGCCCAGGGAGTCTCCTTCTCTCTGTCCCTCCATCCTCAGCATCTCTCCCCTCAGCCATCTCTGGGGTCTCTCCCCTGCCTTTCCCCCTTCCCCCTGGGGTGCCCGGCTGGCTGACTCTCTGCCGCTCCGTGGCCGGGCCTAAGGGGCCGCGCTGCCCTTGTGTGTCTCCTGACGTCCGGGGCAAGTCGCCTCCTTCAGCCAGAGCCCCTCGGATATCTCGGTGTCTCCCGGAGAGACAGCCACGCTGGAGTGCGCCGTGGCCAACGTCAGAGCGGACAAGGTCACTGCAAGGTGGATCCGGCAGAGCCCGGGACAGAAACCAGAGGGGGGTGCTGAGCTTCACTAAGGACCTGAAAATCTACCGAGCGCCGGGGATCCCGGAGCGATTCGAACCCTCCCGAGACGCCGCCAACAAGACCTTCCTGCTCACCATCCGCCAGGTCGAGGCCGGAGACGACTCTGTCTATTTCTGCTTTACGTATTATACCAGTGGAGAGCAGACGTGGAGCGAGGGGACCCGCGTGTGGGTGCTGAGTGAGTACAGGGCCGGGTGCTCCCCTTAGCAGGCCCAACGGGTGACAGAGGTGTCTCCGCAGCACCCTCGGACACCAGACCCGCAGTGGCTGTGACAGCCAGTGTCTCTCCTGCAGAGGAGCTGGGAGTGGGACACAGGCTGGGGGTCGAGCAGGTGGGGGGCTATGGCCATTGGTTTTCCCTACCTCTCTTTTATCGCCAAGGTGGGTCTGTGCTCGGCGGGGACCCCCTGGGTTAGTTTGCCCCCTAGGTGCCATTTCAAGGGATGCCGTAGGGTTGGCTGGTTGGATTCAGTGACTGTAAAGCAGTCAATGCTAAAAACACTAGTTGAGTTAATTAATGGGAGCAAGGATAACGAACCCACAGCTAAGCGAGGGGAGACTGGATTTGACCTAATGACAAAGCCCTGAGAGGCAGGCCCTGCACACTGGAAGGGTAGTGATGCCTAATGTTTAGAGCAAGCAGGGCTGCAAGCCAGGACTGATGGGTTCTCTGCTCATTCTGGCTGGGCAGTGGGGTCTAGTGGTTAAATCCGGGGCTCTAGAAACCAGCTCTCCTGGGTTGTCTTCTGCATCCAGGCAGGGATTGGGTACTATGGGAGGAAGCGGGTCTGGAAAGCAGGACTCCTGGGTTCTCAGAGGGAAATCTCCACTAGTGGTTAGAGAAGGGAAGGAGCAGAAAGGCAAGACTCTTGGAATTTGTCCAGATTCTGGGAGGGGAGTGTAGGCTAGTGGTGTGAGCATGACAGGATGGGAACTAAGGCTTCTGGGTTTCATGCTGGTTTTTAGAGGGCAGTGCAGTCTAGGAGTTACAGTGGTGGGGAGGGGGGGCTGGGAACTCGAACTCCTGGGTCTTTTCTGCTTAGCGGAGTGGAGTGTTGGCTAGTGGTTATAGCATGGGGGATTTGGAAACCAAGTCTCAATGGTTTCATGCTGGCTCAGGAACAGGAGTGGGGTGTAGGGGCTCTGGGAACCCAAACACCTGGGTTCGAACCTGACTCTGGGAGGGGAGTGTGGACTAGTGGTGAGAGCAGGAGCAGCTGGAAACCAAAGCTCCTAACTTTGATGCTGGTTCTTTGAACCCAGTTCTGGGAGGGCAGTGGGGTCGAGTGGTTAAATGGGGAGCACTGGTCATGATTCCTGGGTTCTACCCTGGCTGAGGGAGAGGAGTGTGGCTTAGTGGTTTGAGAAGACAGGGTGGAAACCCAAAGCTACTTGTTTTCATCCTAGTTCCTTGAATCTGGTTCTGGGAGGGCAGTGGGGACTAGTGGTTAAATGTGGGCCCTGGGAACCAGAACATCTAAATTCTACCCTGGGAGTGAAAGGGAAGTGTGGGCTAGGGGTTGGAGCAGGAAGCCAGGGACCCAGCACTCTGGGCCCCCCTCCCCACTGACCTCCCACTGTATCCGTAGGGAGCGACCTGCCCCAGCCCTGCATGCAGCTCTTCCCGCCTGCCCCAGAGGAGCTGGCCACCGGCACGGCCACCCTGACCTGCCTGGTGAGCGACTTCTTCCCCGGCTACGTGGAGGTGCAGTGGGAGCGCGAGGGGCAGCGCCAGGCCCAGGGGGTGAGCACAGGGCCGGTGGCACTGGGCCTGGACCAGACCTACGCTGTGAGCAGCCACCTGACGGTGTCGGCCAGCGACTGGCATGCGGGAACCTACTACAGTTGCCTTGTCCAGCACGAATCCCTGTGGTGCCCGCTGGAGAGGACCCTCAGCACCCAGGCCTGCCGCCCGGTGTAGCCCCGCAGGGAGCCTCTGCTGCTGGGGCCTAGCCAGGCTCCAGGACCAGCATGTGGGGCCAGTGACACGGCCATGCCATGGCAGGGACCGTGGGGGGCAGGGAATTGCTTTGTGCTTCTGGGAGCCGGGCTGGCCCCCTGCTCATGGGCAGCAATAAACCATGGACTGAGAGCAAGTGAGCGCCGGGTCGACTCCATTGTATCATGGGCACCAGGGCAGCACAGGGTGGGGGCAGGGAAGGGGCGGCTATACTGTATAATGGGCACTAGGGCAGCAGAGGGTGGGGGTGGAGAAGGGGCGGCTATAGTGTATAATGGGCACTAGGGCAGCACAGGGTGGGGGCAGGGAAGGGGCGGCTATACTGTATAATGGGCACTATGGAAGCAGAGGGTGGGGGTGGGGAAGTGGCGGCTATACTGTATAATGGTACATTATTATGGTGGACCAACCATTGTGCATATCTCTCTGGCACTGACAAAGGGGCAGAGCTAATGAGCCTTATCTGGGTCAAACACTCCCACAGAGTCAGAAGTTTTCTTTGGGGGGTTGGACGATACATTTGGAATCTAGAAGCTAGAGATAGGACGGGCGGCTCCGGGTCGACTGGTGAATGAGCTGACGCGGGCCCTCGCAGAGGCGGCAGACACTTAATGGCGTGGTGCTCAAGTCAACGACCCATGAAAAATCTTTCTACTTTCCAGTCCCAAAGAACCAGCCACACATCCCCGGGTCAATGTACACTTTGGATCTTACCCACAACATCACGCTGGGCCAGTCCTTTAGCATCTGAAATCTAAAGGTTTATTAACAAAAGAGAGAAGAGGCTGTGAGTAAGGGGCGAATACATCGCATGCACCAGTCACCAAGTTCTCGATGCAGGCTCTCAGCTGAGATGTTACAACCTGCTATCTTAAAAGTCTCTGGTGTACGTCCTATATCAGGATGGGTCAGCAATCCTTCCTGGATCGCTGCCCCTCCAAAGGCTGCATCTGGGTTCAGGAGAAGAATTGCAGACAAGATGGAGATTGCCATGTGGCACTTTGTATCTCTCCTGGTGTCCTCCTAGCCAGAGCAGGTCACATGGCCTAGTGACCAATCCCCTGTCCCATGTCAGCAGCCATTATTTGCAGGTTCCCAGATGCGTCCCTCAGGGGTATATTGGGCACAGTCGTTGGCTGGATATTCCTGGCCCGTTACTCTGTCTCAGATATTCCCAGCACAAGCCCAGAGCCCGTCTTCATAACCCCACCCACAGACAACACACAAGGATATGGGTAGCATGTACAGGATCAGTAGGACATGAGCTTTCATGGGACACTCCCAGGTGCCCTATGGACAGATTTTAGGGGAAACACCCCCCGTGGGCGCAGCAGTGATCTGGCTGCACCCCTTGGAATCCAGTCATGTGATAGCTTGGGACACACGTTTTGGGCATCTGGTGAGAGTCCGATGTTGCAGGAAAAGGCCTGTTGCTCTCTCTGAGCCCAGCCTCCCTGAAACGCCTCCTCCAAGGGGCCGGGGAGGAAGGTGCCCTGGGCACATCTGGGCCTGACACAACAACCGGCCGGCCACAGGAGGAGACGCAGTCGGCTGCCCCGCCCCCCCACCCAGGACATATTGGCAACGACAGCCCTTCGCCCTGCCCTCCACACGCTGCTCCTCAACCTATTGTTCTCTGAACTCTTTTCTGTCTTAATTAAAAATACAATTCTTCAACTCTATTATTTTAATTGTTTTCAACACTAACGATTAATCAGAACATTCGGTCTTCAGTAAACACGCACTGAGAAGAGAAATGCGTTTGCAGAGCAATTCGACGTTGCCACAAAAGTGGCGCTATTTCTCCTCTTTGCCTTCCCACGCCACCATGAATTTCACCTTCGTTAGTCGGTTTCATGTTCTCTGTGGGGCACCTGCGCTTAGAGAGAAACTTCATTTGCCTTTGCTCTCTCCCTGTCGCCAGGAATTCTGCCACCATGAAGGCAGCTGAAGAGACTGTAAAGCAGCCAATGCTAAAAACACAAGCTGAGTTAATTAATGGGAGCAAGGATAACTAACCCGCAGCTAAGCGAGGGGAGACTGGATTTGACCTAATGACAAAGCCCTGAGAGGCAGGCCCTGCACACTGGAAGGGTAGTGATGCCTAGTGCTTAGAGCAAGCAGGGCTGCAAGCCAGGACTTCTGGGTTCTCTGCTGCTTCTGGCTGGGCAGTGGGTCTACTGGTTAAATCAGGGGCTTTAGAAACCAGTGCTCCTGGGTTCTTTTATGGATCCAGGCAGGCTGTGGGTACTATGGGAGGAAGCAGGTCTGGAAAGCAGGACACGTAGGCTCTCGTAGGGAAGTCTTGGCTAGTGGTTAGAGAAGGGAAGGAGCGGAAAGGCAAGACTCTTGGGATTTCTCCAGATTCTTGGTGGGGAGTGTGGGCTCTTGGTGAGAGCATAACAGAATGAGCACCAAGGCTCCTGGGTTACATGTGGCTTTTTAGAGGGCAGTGCAGTCTAGTGGTTACAGTGGGGTGGGACTGGGAACGAGGACTCCTGGGTTCTTTTCTACTTAGAGGAGGGAAGTGTTGGCTAGTGGTTATAGCAAGAGGGGCTGGAAACCAAGTCTCAATGGTTTCATCCTGGCTCAGGAAGGGCAGTGGAGTCGACTGGTTAAATGAGGAGTGCTGGGAACTGGGATTTCTGGGTTCTCTCCTCCTGGTTCCATAAGTGAAGTAAGGGCTAGTGGATAAAGTAGAAGGGAATGGAAACCAAAACTCCTTGGTTTCATCCTGGCTCAGGACAGCCAGTGAGGTCTGGTGGTTATACTAGTGGCTCTGGGGAGCAGAACTCCTGGATTCTACCCTGGCTGTGGCAGGGGAGTGCGGGCTGGTGGTTAGAGCAGGCAGCCAGAGACCCAGGACTCCCGGCCTCCCTCCCCACTGACCTCCCGCTGTGTCCGCAGGGAGCGACCTGCCCTAGCCTTGCATGCAGCTCTTCCCGCCCTCCCCGGAGGAGCTGGCCACCGGAGAGGACACCCTGACCTGCCTGGTGAGCAGCTTCTTCCCCGGCAACATGGAGGTTCAGTGGGAGCACGAGGGGCAGCACCAGGCCCAGGGGTTGAGCACGGGGCCGGTGGCGCTGGGCCCGGACGGGACCTACGTCATAAGCAGCCACCTGATGGTGCCGGCCGGCGAGTGGCATGTGGGGACCCACTACAGCTGCCTGGCCCGGCACAAATCCCTGTGGAGCCTGCTGGAGAGGACCCTCAACACCCAAGCCTGCCGCCCGGCATAGCCCCCCGGGGAGACACTGCTGCCAGGGCCCGGCCAGGCACCGGGACTGGCCCTGTGGGGTCACCGACATGGCCACGCCAAGGACGGGACCGTGGGGGGCAGGGAATTGCTTTGTGCTTCTGGGAGCCGGGCCGGCTCCCTGCCCACGGGCAGCAATAAACCATGGACCGAGAGCAAGTGAGCGCTGGGTTGGCTCCATTGTATCATGGGCACTAGGGCAACAGAGGGTGGCAGCTATGCTGTATAATGGGCAGTAGGACAGGAGAGGGTGGGGTGGGGTGGGGAAGGGGAGGCTATACTGTATAAAGGTACATTATTATGGCAGAACAACTATTGTGCATATCTCTCTGGCATTGAGAAAGTGGGAGGAGCTTATGAGCCTTATCTGGGTCAAACACTCCCACAGAGTCAGAAGTTTCCTTTGGGGTTTTGACGATACATTTGGCATCTAGAAACTAGAGGTAGGATGGGCGGCTCCGGGCCAGGCACTGACTGAGCTGCCAAGGGTCTCTCGCCCAGGCTCCAGACACTTACTGGTGTGGTGCTCAAGTCAACAACCCGCCAACAATCTTTCTGCTCCTGTAAGCCCCAACAGGAGTGGGGCCCAGACAGGCCTGTCGCCAGGCCCTTCGATACTGCGACCCACTATGGGTCTGGGTCTCATCCCCTCCAAGGGAGACACAATTGAACGGAGCACAAAGAATTCCTGCCTCGGGACAAGGGGACGTGGGGTTCCAGCTGGGGAGAGGGAAGGGAACCAACCAATGGGCCTTGCCTGATCCGAGGACCCCAACCTCTGACCCCTCAGTGGCCAGCAGAGAACAGCTCCCACTGAGCGGGGGGGACAGATGCCACCTGAGCGAGGAGTCTGCTCTGCTTGTCTGACGGACCGGGCCAGGTCCGGGCACCACTGAGGGCATCGGTGCAGGGCGAATTGCTCAAACTCAGAGCTCCTTACGGCCCCTGACTTGAGGTCTTTCCCAAATAGGCCACAAACCAGTCACACCGAGCGCTCCAGCTGCCAATCCGGCCTTCAGGAAACCTCACGAGCAAAACCCCTTAGACACCCCAGCTCTCCTTGTGCCACAATCAGCCCTGGGCCTTACACACACGTGAGGGGTTACAGAACCCAATCTCACCTACCACCAATGGGTCCTTCCAGTCCCAAAGAACCAGCCGCACATCCCCGGGTCAATTTAGACTTTGGATCTTACCCACAACATCACGCTGGGCCAGTCCTTTAGCATCTGAAATCTAAAGGTTTATTAACAAAAGAGAGAAGAGGTGGAGAGGAAGGTTGTTGCAGGGAATATATCACATGCACCAACCACCGAGTTCTCGATGCAGGCTCTCAGCAGAGATGTCACAAACTGTTATCTTAAAAGTCTCTGGTGCACGTCCTGTGTCAGGATGAGTCAGCAATCCTTCCCGGCACTCTGCCCCTCACAAGGCTGCATCTGGGATCAGAAGCACAATTGCAGACAAGATGGAGGTTGCCACGTGGCACTTTGTATTTCTCCTGGCGTCCTCCTAGCCAGAGCAGGTCACATGGCCCAGTGACCCATCCCCGTGTCCCACGTCAGCAGCCATTATTTGCAGGTTCCCAGACGCATCCCTCAGGGGTAGATTGGGCCCCTGAGAGCCATTGGTCCTCATTCCACGAGGAGCAATTCATCCCCTCCAGAGACGCCTCCAACAAGAAGTTCCTGCTCAGCATCGGCAAGGTTCAGGCCGGGGACGACTCCGTCTATTTAGCTTTGTGTACTATGATTCAGCTGCAGTCCAGACGTGGGGCGAGGGGACCCGCGTACGGGTGCTGAGTGAGTACGGGGCCGGGCACTCTCAGTAGTGGGAGAATCCAGGGGCAGGAGGTGGCTGGGGCAGATCTGAATTCTAGGCTGATTCTGCCATGTCGCCGTGGCCCACCGTGGCCCAGTGTCCCTGCCCCTTGCTCCCCCCTCTTTGCAACAGGGCCCAGCCCTACCCTGCTGCCCGGGATTCCTTGGTGGTGTGACTTAGGCTCCGATATTGTGGGGTGGCAGGACAGGGACCTGTCCCTAGGGGCCACATGGAGGTTGGGGGAGGAGGCCCAGGGGGTGACTGAGGTGTCTCCATGGAGCCCCCAGACACCAGACCAGCAGTGGTTGTTACCACCGGTGTCTATCTTGTCCCCCCACTGGGATCCCGAGCAGTTAGGTGTGGGACGCAGTCTGGGGGCAGAGCAGGTCGGAGGCTGTGGCCATTGGATTTCCCTATGTGTGTTTTATCCCCACGCTGGGATACAGGTTCTGCAGGGAATCCCTGGGCTGGTTTGCCCCCTAAGAGGCATTTCAACAGTCCTCACAACAAATTCCTGAATGGCAAGGCCCTTCACTGTCAGAGGAGAGTGGGGTCTAGGGGTACGACCATGCAGGGCTGTGAGCCAGGACTCCTGGGTTCTCTCACCGCTCCAGGAGGGAAGTGGGGACTAGTGGTTGAAGTAGGAAGGATCTGAAACCAAACTTTCAAACTGTTTCAGGGAAGGCAATGAGCTCTACTGGTTATATCGGGGGGCTCTGAGAAAGAGGACTCCTGGGTTCTATGCTGGCTTTGGGAAGGGAGTGTGGGCTAGTGGATAGAGCAGAAGCAGATAGAAGTCAGGGCTACTTGGTTACGTCCTGGCTTTGGAAGGGCTGTGGTGTCTAGTGGTTAAAACAGGGAGCTCTATGAACCATAAAAATGTGATTTTAGTATGGCTGTGGGAGGGGAGCGTGGGCCACAGGTTAGAGCAGGCAGGGCTGGAACTCAAATCTCCTTTTTGGATCCTGGTTCTTTGAATCTGGTTCTGGGAGGGCAGTGGGGACTAGTGGTTAAATGTGGTTCTCTGGGGACCAGGACTCCTGGGTTCCACCCTGGCTGTGGGAGGGGAGTGTGGGCTAGTGGTTAGAGCAGGCAGCCAGAGACCCAGGACTCCCGCCGCCCTCCCAACTGATGACCCTCTGTGTCCTCAGGGAGCGACCTGCCCCAGCCCCGCATGCAGCTCTTCCTGCCCGCCCCGGAGGAGCTGGCCACTGGCGTGGCCACCCTCACCTACCTGGTGAGAAGCTTCTTCCCCGGCTATGCAGAGGTGCAGTGGGAACGCGAGGGGCAGCGCCATGCCTAGGGGGTGAGCACGGGGCCGGTAGTGCTGGGCCAGGACCGGACCTACGCCGTGAGCAGCCACCTGACGGTGCCGGTTGGCAAGTGGCACGCGGGGACCCGCTACAGCTGCCTGGCCCAGCATGAATCCCTGCGGTGCCCACTGGAGAGGACCCTCAGCGCCCAGGCCTGCCACCCAGCGTAGCCCCGTGGGGACCCTCTGCTGCCAGGGCCTGGCCAGGCACCGGGATGGGCCTGTGGGGCCACCAACACAGTCATGCCAAGGCAGGGACCGCGGGGGGCAGGGAATTGCTTTGTGCTTCCAGCAGCCCAGCCGGCCTCCTGCCCACAGGCAGCAATAAACCATGGACCGAGAGCAAGTGGGCGCCAGGTCGGCTCCATTGTATCATGGGCACGAAGGGCAGCAGAGGGTGGGGTGGGGGAGGGGCAGCTATACTGTATAATGGGCACTAGGGCGGCAGAGGGTGGGGTGGGGAAGGGGCGGCTATACTGTATAATGGGCACTAGGGCGGCAGAGGGTGGGGTGGGGAAGGGGCGGCTATACTGTATAATGGCACATTATTACGGGGGAACAACCATTGTGCATATCTCTCTGTCACTGACACAGAGGCCGGAGCTTATGAGCCTTAAGTGGGTCAAACACTCCCACAGAGTCAGCTTTCTTTGGGGGTTTGGACTATATATTTGGCATCTAGAAGCTAGAGGTAGGACGGGCGATTCCGGGTCAAGTGGTGAATGAACTGACCAGGGCCCTCACGGAGGCTCCATACACTTTCCGGTGTGGTGCTCAGGACAATGACCCACGAATATTCCTTCCACTCCTGTGAGCCCGATGAGAGTGGGGCCTACACAGCCCTGTGGCCAGGCCCTTAAATACTGCGACCCTTTTTGGGTTTTGGTCTTTATCCCCTCCAAGGGAGAAACAATTGAAGATAACACAAAGAATTCCTGCCTCGGGCCAGGGGCACATGAGGACCCAGCGGGGGTGAGGGAGGGGAAACCAACAAACAGGAGTTGCCTGATCCCACGATGCCAACCTCTGACCCCTCGACAGCTGGTGGAGAACAGCTCCCACTGAGAAGGGGGACGGATCCCACCCGAGCGAGGAGGCTGCTCCGCTTGTCTGATGGACTGGGCTGGGTCTGGGCACCGCTGAGGGCATCCATGCAGGGCGAATTGCTCAAACTCAGGGCTCCTTACAGCCCCTGACTGGAGGCTTTTCTCAAACAGGCCACAAACCAGTCACACCGAGAGCTTCAGCTGCGAATCCGGCCAGCAGGAAGCCTCAAGAGCAAAACCCCTCAGACACCTCAGCTCTCCATGTGCCACAATCAGCCCCGGACCTTACACACAGGTGAGGGGTTATAGAACCCAATCTCACCTACCCCAAAAGGGTTCTCGCAGTCCCAAAGAACCAGCCACAAATTCCCCATCAATTTCCACTTTAGATTTTACCCACAAGATCACGCTGGGCCAATCCTTTAGCATCTAAAATCTCAAGGTTTATTAACAAAAGAGAGAAAAGGCCGCGAGTAAGGTTGTTGCAGGGAATATATCACATGCACCAATCACTGAGTTCTCAATGCATCTCTCAACAGAGATGTTATAAACTGTTGGCTTAAAAGTCTCTGGTGCACGTCCTCTGTCAGGATGGGTCAGCAATCCTTCCCGGCTCTCTGCCTCTCGCAAGGCTCCATCTGGGATCAGGAGCAGAATTGCAGACAAGATGGAGGTTGCCACGTGGCACTTTGTCTCTCTCCTGGCATCCTCCTATCCAGAGCAGGTCACATGGCCCAGTGACCCATCCCCGTGTCCCATGTCAGCAGCCTTATTTGCAGGTTCCCAGACGCATTCCTCAGGGGTGTATTGGGCCCCCTGGGAGCCATTGGCCTTGGAGCCCTGCTAATTAGCACATTCGTTGGCTGGGCATTCCTGGCCCGTTGCTCCATCTCAGACATTCCCAGCACAAGCCTAGAGCCCGTCTTCATAACCCCACCCACAGACATCACACAAGGACGTGAGTAGCACGTACAGGATGAGTAGGACATGAACTTTAATTGGACACCTCCCATGGCCCCCTATGGACAGACTTCGGGGGAACCCCCCGTGGGTGCAGCTGTGATCTGGCTGCTCCCTTTGAAATCTAGTCACGTGGGAGCTTCTGATTGATGTTTCGGTCCTCTGGGGAGAGTCCAAGTTTGCAGGAAACTTTTCATGGTGGCTCGGGATTCGCCGGCGCCGTGTGTGGATTCTCACTTGGTACCGGGCTTTGCTCGGCCTGCTCCCGCCTGCCCCACTGAGATAGGGTTGCCAGGTGGACCGGACAGTCCGGTATTTGAGCTTTCTGTCTGGAAAACAAATTGAGAAAATCCCGGACGTATAAAAGTCCAGTACTTTCTAATGAAGTTTTTATTATTCGCATGAGTATCAGTACGTAGCTGTGTACTGCCTGGCTGGTAGACACGCTCACACTACCAGCCAGGCAGTACACAACTACACAGGAGAGAGGAGGGGGGCGGGCCAGGGGAGGGGGTGGGGCTGCGGCAGGATAGAATCCCCAGGGACTCGCTCGTGTACCCCTCTGGGACCGTGTGCGGGACGGGCAGCACCCCAGGATCTGCGCGCGCCTGGGTCAATCCTGCTCCTTGCTGGCAGGTTCCCAACGCCACTCTCCCCCTGTCCAGCCCTGCTCCCCCCAACTTTCTCCTAGACAGCCCTGCTTCCTGCCGGCCAGTTCCCTCCCTCCCCTCCCGATCTCCCCCGGCCAGCCCTGCTCCCCCCCAACTCCTTCCGGCCAGTCGCCTCCCATCTGAGATCAAATGTGTCCAGTATTTTTTTGAAACCATCTGGTAACCCTACACCGAGATTCCACTTCCCATACTGAACCAAAAGCCTTTTGTATGTTACTCAGCCCAGGGGAAATAATTCTTCCCTGGGGGACCAAGGCCTGAGCCTCTCTCTTAGCCCAGCAGCTCTGACAACCCCCCTCCAAGGGTCCGGGGGGGGGGGGGGAAGAGGCAGTGGCCTGGGCACAGCTGGGCCTGACACAACAACAGGCCGGTGGCAGGAGGAGACGCGGTCGGCTGCCCGCCCCCCTCCCTGGGCCTATTGGAAACCACAGCCCTGAGCCCTCCTCCCGCATGGTGCCCTCCCTACAGCACCAGGCCTGCCAGCCCCCCAGCCCAGCGCCCGGCAGCCAGACACGGCCCAGCCCCCGTCCGTATGTCCATCCGGCCACACCCTGTGGGGTTCTGTGTTTGCCCAGCCCCCGTCCATATGTCCATCTGGCCGCGCCCTGTGGGGTTCTGTGTCTGCCCGGCTCCCAGCCTGCACCCCTGGGAATCCCCCCGCCGGCCCCCCTCCTTCTGCTTTGCCTCCAGCTGCCCGGCCTGGGATTGGGAGCTACACTTTGTGGGGAGAATCCCCCAGTGCCCCACAGCCGAGGTCAGGGGCCTCAGCCCAGACCTTCTGCTGGGGGCAGGGTTAAAAATGAGGGAAAGGCTGGGAAACAGAAAGTAATTCTTGTCAATCAGCATCTACTCCAGATGCCTGGGTTCCCAGAACATCCTGCCACTACCCACCGCTCTGACCTGGGGGTTAATAGTTAGATCGGTTCGAAAACGTGACACCCTGATCTCTTGGAATTCTCGAAGAAAACGTCCTATCCCAATAGCCCATCGTACACCAGGAACAGCCCCTAGACTACAGGCCTGTAAAATACCGTCACGTTATAAACCGCTTCCACAGTATTCATTTGCCTTGTCGGTATATCTCAGACACGGCTGAGTTGCTTATAACCCTTTTCATAGTCAGGGTTCAGTCTACTTTGTAACCTTGTGTTTCTGCCTGGTGGTTTTGTGTGATGTGTGGTTCCCAATGACTCACTCCAGGTGTGTTTTGGCCGTAGACATCTAAGGGCCAGCCTGAGAAGAAAACTACTCTGCTCCTAGAGAAAGAGACAGAGGGATATAAGCGGGGCTGTCTGGGGGCTGAGTGGCCAGTTGCTGGGGGTGTGGGTTAGTCTCGGGTAGGTAAGATAAGGAGAGGAGGCTCAGAGCAGGAAATGGGGGTTCAGGGCTCATGAGCTCCTTCCCCCGGAGAGGAATAAGGCTGTCGGCTCCTGGTCCCTGTGCTACCATCCCTCCTGTGCTGCCCTGTGTCCCTGAGAACCAAGAAACCTTCTACTCTACTGGCTGCCTGAGGGGGTGCAGGGTTGGGGGTTCCCCGATGCGCTGTCACAAGCCCATTATCCTATCAACCTGTTTATCTGTCTTAAATAAAAATATCCTCATTAAAACAAACTATGATCATTTCAACCTCTCCCTAACAAATACTCCCACTGGATGTTCTTTAAACCCACGCTGACAGTCGGAGACATGGACAGAGCAATCCCATGTGACTTTCTCCTTCTTCTACACTGCCACTAACATGCATCTATTTTTCCCTAGATTTCAAGCAACTACAGATTTCTCCATAAGTATGTCTCAACCCTTACAATGTTCTCTCTAAGAAATCTCATGGTGTTTAGCTCCCTACCGGTCACCAGGAACTCTCCCGCAGTGCATGGGTATGAGAGGGAGCTCATTCGCATTGAAAGAAATAAAAAGGCAACCCCATTGCAAAAATAAATTTCAAGTTAGCCTGAGAAAACGGAGTTTTTAATACAATCGGTTTTGAGCATATGCCACTTAGATTTATCTATGCAAGGATCCTTCTCATCCATTTTTAATACTGGTCCATATTCAAATCAGGAGAAAAGAAAAGAAAAGAAAAGAAAAGAAAAGAAGGTTGATACTAATCGTAATAATAAGAATAAAATAATGAAGAAATGACCTACACCAGGACGACGAGAGATACCTATTTTCACACAGTAGAGTTTCCGACTGCGATGTTTTTCTCTTGTGTCTCATGATCTTCCAGAGCCTGTCACACTGATTTCTGAGGAACTCAGCAATTCCTCACTAGACATTTGGCATCTAGAATCTAGAATCAGACTTTGCAGGAAGACGTTCAAACAACTCTGGTCCGGTTATTCTCTCTCCGATCCTTCGTGCGTCCCCCATGTAACAGACTGAAGTACGTTAATTAATAACCACAGAATGCTGATGGATAACTAAGAGGTAATGATGCTGTATGATATTCTTTCATGTAGATAAGATCTGTCTCTGCGGTATTAGCAATTCATGAGAACTCAATGATTACCTGTAAATGATCAGTCCTGCATTGATGAGCTAATAAGGGTTCCAGCCCATGTGGGTCGGGACCCCGAGTGCCAGTCACAAGCGGGTGAGGAACAGACACGAGGACCTTGCGACCCACTGAACGACCCCACTTTGACCCCAGGGGGCAGCCCCACAGAGCAGGTGGGGTCATGTCTCTCCTCTGTCCGCCCCCCCGGGCAGAGCTTTTTCAAGCCCCAGCCCTGGCCTCCCCAGCTGCCCAGCCCCATGGCTCCCTACCCTCCCGTCTCCCCCCACAGCCCCACAGGGCCGGGCGCCCAGATGGTGCAAGGGGCGAGGGCTGCGCTGCAGTCGCTGGGCCGCAGCCCCAGGTGGTGGCCCCCTTCCTGCTCCCCAGGAGCCAATGTCCCAGGACTCCCATTCTCTACCCCCCCCCAGGCCCCAGGCCGGCCCCTCCAGCATCTCCTCAGCCCCCGGCCCACAGCCCAGGGGTCCCCCAGGGGCCTTTTGCCCCTCCCCTGCCAGGCGCCCGTCTCAGCCCAGCCCCACTCGATGGCAGCAGCCAGGCCTGTGTGGCCAGGACAGAGCCAGAGTCAGGACTCCACCCGGGGGCACCCGCAGGCAAATCTCCCCCGCACTGACACCGATTGCCCATTGGCTGGGGAGCTGTGCCGGAGAGGGGGCCCTGCCAATCAGGAGCATCCTCCTTCCCCCCAGAGGGCCGGATTTGCATACACAGCCCCATAAGAGGCAGCGTCTCCCTGGACCGTCTCAGCTCAGCACGAGGGACAGCGTGAAGGTCGGCCATGCGTCCGCTCCAGGGCCTGCTCCTGCTGCTCGGCCTGGCCGGTGAGTCACCCCAGGGGGGCCTCTGAACCCACCCCTGCCCTTGCTCCTGCCCCTGTCCCTGCTCCTGCCTCTGCTCCAAGGGGGCCTTCCGTCCCTAACCCTGTCTATCTATCTATCCCCATACATCTATCTATCAATCTATCCCCACACACCCCCTCTATCTATCTATCTATCTATCCCCATACACCCCCTCTATCTATCTATCTATCTATCCCCACACACCCCCTCTATCTATCTATCTATGCTCTCCAGTTTTTATTTTCCTTCTCCCTGTATCCAGACTCTCTATGTCCTCCCCACCTCTCAGAGCTGATCTCTCTCCATTTCCATCCACCCTCCCACTCCGAGCTATGGTTTGTCAAACTCCTGCTCTGGCCGTGGGCACAAGAAGCAGATGTGACAATCTGGTTTCTCCCCTGCAGGTGGATGGTGCCAATACGCCTCCTTCAGCCAGAGCCCCTCAGAGATCTCGGTGTCTCCCGGAGAGACGGCGACGCTGGAGTGCGCTGTGGCCAACGTCGGAGCAGACACGATCCCTGTGTGGTGGATCCGGCAAAGCCCGGGACAGAAGCCGGAGGGGGTACTGTCCATGAAAACAGACCTGTCTGTGTATCGAGCACCGGGGATCCCAGAGCGATTTGAATCCTCCCGAGACGCCGCCAACAAGACGTTCCTGCTCAGCATCCGCGAGGTCCAGGCTGGAGATGACTCCGTCTATTTCTGCTTTGTGTATTATACTGACGGAGTCCAGACGTGGGGCGAGGGGACCCGCGTGCGGGTGCAGAGTGAGTACGGGGCCGGGCGCTCTCCGTAGCGGGAGGATCCGGGGGCAGGAGGTGGCCGGGGCAGGTCTGAATCTGAGGCTGGCTCTGCCACGTCTCCGTGTCCCACCCTGGGCCAGCATCCCTGCCCCTCGCTCCCCCCTCTCTGCAGTAGGGCCCAGCCCTTCCCTGCCACCGAGGGGGTCATGCGGTCCTGTGACTCACAGAGACTCCAATATTGTGAGGTGGCCGGACGGGGACGTGTTCCTAGGGGCCACACGACGCTGGGGGAGCAGCCCCAAGGGGTGACAGAGGTGTCTCCATAGCGCCCCCAGACTCTAGACACACAGTGGCTGTGACCACTGGTTTCTCTCTTCCTCCCCCTCCCCGCAGCCACTGGGTTCCTGAGGAGCTGAGCGTGGGACACAGTCTGAGGGGCAAAGCGGGTCGGGGTCTATGGCCATTGGATTTCTCCATCTCTGTTTTCTCCCCATGCTGGAACACAGGCCCCACAGGGACCCGCTGCACTGTTTTGCTCCCTACAGGGATTATTTCAAGGGCTGGGTGGGACCTTCCATGGTAACGGAGCCAAAGCCAAATACACCAGCTGACTTAATTAATGGGAGCAATGATAACGAACCCACAACTAAGGGAAGGGATTGGATTTGTCCTCAAGACAAAGCCCTGAAGGGGAAGTCCCTTCACTCTCCGAGGAGGGTGGCGTCTAGGGGTTAGAGCAGTGGTCTCCAACCTTTTTAAGTGCAAGATCACTTTTTGAATTTAAGTGCAAACCAAGATCTACCTCAGACCCAAATACCCTTGCCCTGCTTCGTTTGTGCCCCCTTAACCGAGGCCCCGCCCCTGCTCACTCCATCCTCCCTCTGGCCCCTAATCTCCCTCACTTTCACGAGGCTGGGGCAGAGGGTTGGGGCTTGGATTAAGGGATTTGCAGTGTGAGAGGGGTTCTGAGATGAGCTTTGGGCGAGCAGTTGGGGTCTCGGAGGGGGGTTCTAGGTGCAGGCTGTGGGATGGCATTTGGATGCAGGGGTGCTGGGGGCTAGGGCAGGGGTTTGTGGTGCAGGACGGGGTTCGTGACTTGGGTAGGAGTTTGGGATGTAGGGTCCAGCAGGGCACCACTTACTTCTGGTGGCTCCTGGGTCGTAGGGCAGTGGGGAGAAGGCAGGCTAACCCCTGCCCTGGCCCTGTACCACTCTCAAAAGGAGCCAGCAAACTACATCCCAAGTCCTGTTGTGCCCTCTCTCTGTTCTCGGGAGATAGGATGCAGAGTGGGAGAGGGTACCTTGATATCAGCACCCTCCTCTCCCTTCCCTGATCTGTACAGCAAGCAGGACACTCCCCAAGGACGTGGGGGGACAGCTTCAAGGCAAAGGGGAGGAGATGTGCAGCAGTGGAGGGAGTGACAGCTGAAGTGCCAGCACTTGATAGCCTCTTGGCCAAACCAGTTAGGATCACCTGTCAGAGGCTCCAAGATCTACCAGTAGATCCTGATCTACTGGTTGGTGACCACTGGGTTAGAGCAAGCAGGGCTATGAGACACGACTCTCGGGTTTACACCCAGTTCCATGAGGGAAGTGGGGGCTAGTGGTTAAAGTAGGAGGCACCGGAAACCAAAGTTCCTTACTTTCATCCTGGTGCAGGGAAGGCAATGACCTCTACTGGTTATATCAGGGGCTCTGGGAACCAGGATTCCTGGGTTCTACCATGCCTGATGGAGGAGAATGTGGGCTAGTGGTTAGAGCAGGAGAGGATAGAAACCAGGGCCACTCGGTTACATCCAGGTTTTGGGAGGGCCATGGGGTCTAGTGGTTAAAACAGGGAGTTCTGTGAACCACGATTCTGTGATTTTTATTATGGTTCAGGGAGGGGAGTGCAGACTAGTGGATAGAGCAGGAATGGCTGGGAACACAAGCTCCTTGCTTCTATCCTAATTCTTTGATTCCGGTTCTGGGATGGCAGTGGGGACTAGTAGTTAAATGGGGGACACTGGGCACCTGGACTCTACCCTGGCGCTGAGAGGGGAGTGTGGGCTAGTGGATAGAGCAGGCAGCCGGGGACCCAGCACTGCCAGCACCACTCCCCACTAACCTCTCGCTTTGCCCGCAGGGAGCGACCTGCCCCAGCCCCGCATACAGCTCTTCCCGCCCGCCCCAGAGGAGCTGGCCACGGGCGCGGCCACCCTGACCTGCCTGGTGAGCGGCTTCTTCCCCGGCTACGTGGAGGTGCAGTGGGAGCGCGAGGGGCAGCGCCAGGTCCAGGGGGTGATCACGGGGCCGGTGGCTCTGGGCCCGGACCAGACCTACGCTCGTGAGCAGCCACCTGACGGTGCCGGCCAGCGAGTGGCGCGCGGAGACCCGCTACAGCTGCCTGGTCCGGCACGAATCCCTGCGGTGCCCGCTGGAGAGGACCCTCAGCGCCCAGGCCTGCCGCCCGGCGTAGCCCCGCGGGGAGCCTCTGCTGCCGGGGCCCAGCCAGGCACCAGGACCAGACTTTGGGGCCAGTGACACAAACACGCCAAGGCCGGGACCAAGGGGGGCAGGGAATTGCTTTGTGCTTCTGGGAGCCAGGCCGGCCTCCTGCCCACGGGCAGCAATAAACCATGGACCGAGAGCAAGTGAGCACCGGGTCAGCTCCATTGTATAATGGGCACTAGGGCAGCAGAGGGTGGGGTGGGGAAGGGGCGGCTATACTGTATAATGGGCACTAGGGCAGCAGAGGGTGGTGGGGAAGGGGCGGCTATACTGTATAATGGGCACTAGGGCAGCAGAGGGTGGGGGGGAAGGGGCGGCTATACTGTATAATGGGCACTAGGGCAGCAGAGGGTGGGGACGGGGAAGGGGTGGCTATACTGTATAATGGGCACTAGGGCAGCAGAGGGTGGGGGGGAAGGGGAGGCTATACTGTATAATGGGCACTAGGGCAGCAGAGGGTGGGGACGGGGAAGGGGCGGCTATACTGTATAATGGGCACTAGGGCAGCAGAGGGGGGGCAGGGGAGGGGCGGCTATACTGTATAATGGGCACTAGGGCAGCAGAGGGTGGGGGGGAAGGGGCGGCTATACTGTATAATGGGCACTAGGGCAGCAGAGGGTGGGGGGGAAGGGGCGGCTATACTGTATAATGGGCACTAGGGGGGCAGAGGGTGGGGGGGGAGGGGCGGCTATACTGTATAATGGGCACTAGGGCAGCAGAGGGGGGGCGGGGGAGGGGCGGCTATACTGTATAATGGGCACTAGGGCAGCAGAGGGGGGGTGGGGGAGGGGCGGCTATACTGTATAATGGGCACTAGGGCAGCAGAGGGTGGGGGGGAGGGGCGGCTATACTGTACAATGGGCACTAGGGGCAGCAGAGCATGGGGTGGGGAAGGGGCGCCTATACTGTATAATAGCACATTTTTATAGGGGACCAACCATTGTACATATCTCTCTGACATTGACAAGGGGGCGGAGCTTATGAGCCTCATCTAGGTCAAACACTCCCACAGTCAGAAGTTTTCTTTGGGGGTTTGGACGACACATTTGGCATCTAGAAGGTAGAGGTAGGACGGGCGGCTCCTGGCCAGGTGCAGACTGAGCTGGTGAGGGCCCTTACGGAGGCTCCAGACACTTAATGGTGCGGTGCTCAAGTCAATGACCCGCAAACAATCTTTCTGCTCCTGTAAGCCGCGACGGGGGTGGGTCGCAGACATGCCTATGGCCAGGCCTTTCAAAACTGCAACCCACTTTGGGTCTGGGTCTCATTCCCTCCAAGGGAGAAACTATTTAACGGGACACAAAGAATTCCCGCCTCGGGCCAGGGGGACGTGGGGTTCCAGCTGGGGAGAGGGAAGGAAACCAACACACAGGCATTGCCTGATCCTAGGACCCCAACCTCTGACCCCTCGTCGGCCGATGGAGAACAGCTCCCACTGAGCGGGGATGGATCCCTCCCACGTGAGGAGGTTGCTCCGCTTGTGTGACGGACCGGGTCCGGGTCCGCTGAGGGCGTCTGATTAGGGCTAATTGCTCAAACTCAGGAGTTCTTATGGCCCCTGACTGGTGGCCTTTCTCAAACAGGCCATCAACCAAACACACCGAGCACTTCAGCTGCCAATCCGGCCAGCAGGAAGCCTCACAAGCAAAACCCCTCATGCACCCCAGCTCTCCCTGTGCCACAATCAGCCCCGGGCCTAACACACAGGTGAGGGGTTACAGAACACAATCTCACCTACCCCGAATGAGTCTTTTCAGTCCCAAAGAACCAGCCACAGATCCCCGGTCAATTTACACTTTGGATCTTAGCCACAGGAGCATGCTCAGCCAATACTTTAGAACATGGGTTCCCAAACTGGGGGGCATGCCATCCTGGGGGGGGGCAAGAAGAAATTCCAGGGTGGGCATGAGGCAAACCAACCCTTCACCATCAATCTTCCCCTCCCCCAAGTTTTGCTGCTGTTTTTGTTTCTCCTCTCCAGTCAGTTTCTTTGTTTTTTTCCCAGTCAACAAGTTTTGCTGCTATGGGTTTTTTTGGGGCGGGGGGGGGGAGTGAGGGTTTCTCAAAAATCAAAAAGGGGGCATGATGCCAAAAAGTCTGGGGACCACTGCTTTAGAAACTAAAATCTCAAGGTTTATTAACAAAAGAGAGAAGAGGCTGGTCGTAAGGTCGTTGGGGAGAATACATCACATGCACCGATCACGAAGTTCTCAGTGCAGGTTGTTAGTGGAGATGTTACAAACTGCTGGCTTAAAAGTCTCTGGTGTCTGTCCTATGTCAGGATGGACCCACGGTTCTTCCCGGCTCACTGTCCCTTGCAAGGCTGCATTCTCAGGACATAAGTAGCACCCATAGAATGAGCAGGACATGAGCTTTCATTGGACATCTCAACTGGCCCCCTCTGTGCAGATTTCGGGGACACCACCCATCGTGGGCGTGGCAGTGATCTGGCTGCTCCCCTTGGAATCCAATCACGTAACAGCTTGTGACAGACATTTCGGGCCTATGGTGAGCGTCCGAGGTGGCAGGAAATGTTTCCTGGTGGCTCAGGATTGGCCGGCACCGTGTGCGGATTCTCTCGTAGTACCGGGCTTTGCTTGGCCTGTTCCCACCTGCCCCACTGGGATCCCACTGGTCACACTGAACCCAAAGCCTTTTGTGTGTTACCCAGCCTGGGGGAGATAATTGTTCCCTGGGGTAGCAAGGCCTGGGCCTCCCTCTGAGCCCGGCCGCCCTGCAACACCCCCTCCAAGGGGCTGGGGGGGGCAGTGCCCTGGGCACAGCTGGGCGTGACACAACCGGCCGGCGGCAGGAGGAGATGCGGTCGGCTGCCCCCTAATCCCCCCCTCCTCTCCTGGGCCTATTGGCTTCAACAGCCCTGAGCCCTCCCTCCACACGGTGCCCTCCCCGCAGCACCAGGCCTGCCAGCCCCCCAGCCCTGCCCCCGGAAGCCAGACACAGACCAGCCCCCGTCCGTGTGTCTGTCCATCCGCACTCTGTGGGGTTCTGTGTCTCCCCGGCTCCTGGCCTGCACCCCTGGGAATCCCCCCTCTGACCCTGCTCCTTGTGCTTTGCCTCCCGCCGCTGGGCCTGGGGTTGGGAGCTGCCCATCGTGGGGAGAATCCCCCAGCACCGCCCGGCCCTGGGCAGGGACCTCTGCGCAGACCTTGCGGTGGGTGGGTGGGCGGTTAAAATAAGGGAAAGCCTGGGAAACGGGAATTAATTCTTGTCAATCAGCGTCTGCTGCAGATGCCTGGGTTCCCAGAGGATCCCGCTCCCACCCAGCGCTCTGAAAACATGACAGATTGACACCCCGATCCTATTCCAACAGCCCATCATAGACCAGTAACAGCCGCTAGTCTACAGGCCTGTAAAATACCGTCCCACGACAAGCTCCTCCCATAGCATTCATTGGCCTTGTCAGTACATCCCAGACACAGCTGAGATGCTTCTCAACCTGTTATTCTACGGACTCTTTTATGTCTTAATTAAAAATCTTACCATTGATAGTATCTGTTATTTTAATTTCTTTCGACACTACTTGTTAATCATCACATTTGATCTGCTATCAACAAATACGGTTAATAGGAATTTATTCACGGAGCGATGTGACCTCACTTTGCTCTCCTTCTACGCATCCACCAAGATTACTCCACTTTTCCTCTTTTACTTCCCAAGTAAATATGAATTGCGCATTTATTAATCATTGTCACGTTCTATATGGGGCACATTTTCTTCTACGGAAAACTCCTTTCCCTCAGTTCTCTGTCAACAAAAATTCTCCTGTAACTGAGCTGTACAAAGACAGTCTGTACACGTGTAATGAAGTAAGAAAAAGACATTCCAATTAGAAAGCTGAAATTTCACATTTACCTAATAAAATACAGATCTCTGGTTGTTCGTCTTTACCACAGAGAGTTAGCTACGCAGTAAACTTACACGTTGATTTTTCAATATCTCCTTTTAAAGAAAAAAAGGAAAGAAAAATATTTTAATAATAATTGTAACAGGATTAATAATAACAAAACAGTAAGTAAAATATATTATAAAAAAGTGTGTGGGTTTTTTTCCGCTCTTCTTTTTTCTAAACCACTCAAGACCAATGCAGACCTCATTAGCAAAGAGATGTAAACATTATTGTCTCAACTTCTAGCCGATATTTTTTCTTTTCAGAATCAAACTCTTCCCTGAGAGATGGGTCAAAGAGAGATCCACTTGGCCCATTTTCACACAGCAGCATTGAACACCGATATGTTCTGTCATTTCGACTTCTCTTCTAGACAACGTTGTCAAACAGACACACGCAGTCCCCAAACTCAGTTAAAAATATTTTTTTTCCTGAATCAATTATTCATCATTGTTAATTAAGAGTTTTAAGCGATCCTTGCTAGTTCATTAAAGACAGATAAGGCCTTTTCCATCAGGTGTTCAAAACTCCAATGCAATAATTTTTCAGTAATAAAACTTAGTAATCCAGTACAGTACATTAATGTGCCTATAATCAATAAACATCTTTGATAGAAAGATCCGAGCATGCACCTGGTCCAATAAGTTCATCTCCTAGTCTTGATATGTACTTCACATAAGAGATACAGAATTAAATAATAATCAATAACAATAAAATTTTTCAATAATTCAATTAAAAACCCATCGGTCATTTGATATTATTTTCCTGCTCTCCGTGACGTATGTAAAAGCATTCCTAGCTTATTTCATATCGATATGATCTGTTTAAGAAGAAGTAGCAATTAATAAGGAGCCAATAATTACCTACTAATGATCAGCCCTGCATTGATTAGTTATTAATGGTGACAGCCCATGTGGGTCAGACCCCAAGCGCCAGGCAGAAACGGGTGACGAACAGATACGCGGACCTTGCGACCCACCAAACGGCCCCACTTTGACCCAAGGGGACAGCCCCACAGAGCAGGTGGGGTCCTGTCTCCCCTCTGTCCGCCCTCCCCCACCTCTGGCAGGGCTCCCTCCAGCCTCAGCCACAGCCCCGGCCCCAGCCCCGTGGCTCCCTGCCCGCCCATCTCCCCCCACAGCCCTGTGGGGCCGGGCACCCAGCTGATGCAAGGGGCCGGGGCTGCACTGGCGTCGCTGGGCCGCAGCCCCAGCTGGTGCCAAGCCAAGCTCGGCGTAAGAGACCGTGGGGGGGGGGGCTGGCCCAGGGGTTTCCACAGCCCCATGGGGACGCTGGCCCCACAGGAGGCAGGGGACCTGCCCCTGGCACAAAGCCCCAAGGGCCTGTCTGCCCAGAGCACTTTCTGGGGTGCAGAGACCCCGACCCCTCCCCGTGTGGGGCAGGGAACACAGGCATCCAGGCGCCCCCCTCTCTGCTCGCCCGGGGCCAATGTCCCAGGACTCCCCTTCTCTGCCCCCCAGCGCCCAGGCTGGCCCCTCCAGCATCTAAGCTCCCGGCCCTGAGCCCAGGGGCTCCTTGGGGTCCTGTCACTCCTTCCCTGCAGGGCGCCCGTCTCAGCCCAGCCCACCTGATGGCAGAAACCGGGCCTGTGTGGCCAGGAGAGAGCTGGAGCCAGGACCCCGCCCGGGGGCACCCGCAGGAAAATCTCTCTCCCTCCCCCCGGGCCCCGATGCCCATTGGCTGGAGAGATGTGCTGGAGAGGGGGCCCAGCTAATCAGGATTTGCATACGCGGCACCATAAGAGGCAGCGTCTCCTTGGCCCGTCTCAGCTCGGCTGAAGGGACAGCGTGAAGGTCGGCCATGCGTCCGCTCCAGGGCCTGCTCCTGCTGCTCGGCCTGGCCGGGGAGTCACCCCACGGACACCCCTGAACCAGCCTCTGTCCTTGCCCCTGCCTCTGACCCAGACCCTGCCCCTGCTCCAAGGAGAGCTTCTATCTATCGATCTATTTATGCTATGCAGTACTTATTTTCCATCTCCCCATCCTCACAATCTCTATGTGTCCGTCCAGTCTCTGAGTGCTGATCTGTCTCCATTTCCATCTCCTGCAGGTGGACAGTGCCAACGCGCCTCCTTCAGCCAGAGCCCCCCGGAGATCTCGGTGTCTCCCGGAGAGACGGCCACGCTGGAGTGCGCCGTGGCCAACGTCGGAGCAGACAAAGTCATTGTGATATGGATCCGGCAGAGTCCGGGATAGAAGCCAGAGGGGGTGCTCACTCTCATGAAGGACCTGAAAATCTACCGAGCACCGGGGATCCCGGAGCGATTCGAACCCTCCCGAGACGCTGCCAACAAGACGTTCCTGCTCACCATCTGCCAGGTCCAGGCTGGGGACAACTCCGTCTATTTCTGCTTTGCCTACTATGGTAATGGAGAGCAGACATGGGGCCAGGGACCCGCGTGCGGGTGTTGAGTGAGTACGGGGCCGGGCGCTCCCCTTCACGGGAGGATCCAGGGGGCAGGAGGTGGCCGGGGCAGATCCGAATTCCAGTCTGGTTCTGTCTGTTTCTCAGGCTCAGTGACTGTAAAGCAGACAACTCTAAATGCACTAGATGGGTTAATTAATGGGAGCAATGATAATGAACCCAAATCTAAGGGTGGGGAGATGGGGATTCTCCTGAAGAAAAAGCCCGGAGAGACAAGGCCCTTCACACTGCGAGGAGAGGAAGGTTAGTGCTTAGAGCAAGCAGGTCTAGTGGTTACAGAAGGAGGCGCTTGAAATCAAGCCTCCTTGGTTTCATCCTGGTTCTGGGGAGGCAGGTGGGTCCAGTGGTTAAAGCAGGGGGCCTGGGAACCAGGACTCCTGGATTCTATCCCACCCCTGAAAAGGGAGTTGGGGGTAGTGGTTAGAACAAAGGAAACTAAGACTCGTCTGCCCTATCCTGGCACTCGGAGGGGAGTGTGGACTAGTAGTTAAATGATGGTTACTGGGAACCAGGACTCCTGGGTTCCATGTGAGTTAATTAATGGGAGCCAACCCACAACTAAGGGAGGAGAGATTGGATTTATCCTCAAGACAAAGCCCTGAAGGGGAAGGCCCTTCACTCAAGGAGGAGAATGGAGTCTAGGGGTTAGAGCAAGCAGGGCTGAAAGCCAGGACTCCTGGATTCTCTTCCGCTTCCACTAATGGGTAAAGTAGGAGGGACCAGAAACCAAAGTTCTTTGCTTTCATCCTGGTTCATGGAAGGCAATGGAGTCTACTCATTATACCAGGGTGTCTGGGAACCAGGACTCCTGATTTCTACCATGGCTGAGGGAGGGGAGTGCAGGCAAGTGGTTAGAGCAGGAGCGGATAGAAACCAAGGCAACTCGGTTACACTCTGCTTCTGGGACGGCAGGGGGGTCTCGTGGTTAAAAAACGGAGTTCTGTGAACCATGATTCTGCTTTTAACCATGGCTGAGGGAGGGCAGTGCAGCCTAGTGATTAGAACAGGATCAGCTGGAAAGCAAAGCTCCTTGCTTCCATTGTGGTTCTTTGAATCTGGCTCTGGGAGGGCAGTGGGGATTAGTGGTTAAATGAGGTTCTCTGGGAACCAGGACGCCTGGCTTGTACCCTGACTCTGGGACGGGAGCGTGGGCTAGTGGTTAGAGCAGGCAGCCAGGGACCAGCATTCCCGGCTCCCTTCCCCACTGACCTCCCTCTGTGTCCGCAGGGAGCGACCTGCCCCAGCCCCGCATGCAGCTCTTCCCGCCCGCCCCAGAGGAGCTGGCCACCAGCGCGGCCACCCTGACCTGCCTGGTGAGCGGCTTCTTCCCCGGCTACGTGGAGGTGCAGTGGGAGCGCGAGGGGCAGCGCCAGGCCCAGGGGGTGAACACGGGGCCGGTGGCTCTGGGCCCGGACCAGACCTACGCCGTGAGCAGCCACCTGATAGTGCCGGCCACCGAGTGGCGCACGGGGACCCGCTACAGCTGCCTGGTCCAGCACGAATCCCTGCGGTGCCCGCTGCAGAGGACCCTCAGCGCCCAGGCCTGCCGCCTGGCGTAGCCTCGCAGGGAGCCTCTGCTGCCGGGGCCCAGCCAGACACCGGGACCGGCCTGTGGGGCCACCAACATGGCCACGCCAAGGCAGGGACTGCGGGGGGCAGGGAATTGCTTTGTGCTTCTGGGAGCCGGGCCGGCCTCCTGCCCATGGGCAGCAATAAACCATGGACCGAGAGCAAGTGAGCACCGGGTTGGCTCCATTGTATAATGGGCACTAGGGACAGCAGACGGTGGGGGTGGGGAAGGGGCAGCTATACTGTATAATGGGCACTAGGGCAGCAGAGGGTGGGGGTGGGGAAGGGGCAGCTATACTGTATAATGGGCACTAGGGAAACAGAGAGTGGGTGGGGAGGGGCGGCTATACTGTATAATGGGCACCAGGGAAACAGAGAGTGGGTGGGGAAGGGGCGGCTATACTGTATAATGGTCACTAGGGTAGCAGAGGGTGGGGCGGGGAAGGGGTGGCTATACTGTATAATGGGCACTAGGGCAGCAGAGGGTGGGGCGGGGAAGGGGCAGCTATACTGTATAATGGGCACTAGGGCAGCAGAGGGTGGGGGTGGGGAAGGGGCAGCTATACTGTATAATGGGCACTAGGGCAGCAGAGGGTGGGGGTGGGGAAGGGGCAGCTATACTGTATAATGGGCACTAGGGAAACAGAGAGTGGGTGGGGAGGGGCGGCTATACTGTATAATGGGCACCAGGGAAACAGAGAGTGGGTGGGGAAGGGGCGGCTATACTGTATAATGGTCACTAGGGTAGCAGAGGGTGGGGCGGGGAAGGGGTGGCTATACTGTATAAAGGGCACTAGGGCAGCAGAGGGTGGGGCGGGGAAGGGGCAGCTATACTGTATAATGGGCACTAGGGCAGCAGAGGGTGGGGGTGGAGAAGGGGGGCTAGACTTTATAATGGCACATTATGACGGGGGAGCGACCATTGTGCATATCTCTCTGGCACTGACATGGGGTGGGGCTCATGACTCTTAACTGGGTCTAACACTCCGAGAGACTCAGAGGTTTTATTTGGGGTTCGGTCCCTTCGGGGGCTGGTTTCTGGGGTGCCGAGCCCTTGAGGTGAGCTCCCCCAGAGCAGCCCTGTCTACGTGTCCTTGGAGCATGGCTGGGGGAGACCAGAGCATCCGGCCGGGTGCGATGGGCAGTGGGGAGCCCCACAGGGCAGGAAGCAGGGGTCCGTGGCTGGAGCCGCACACCGGAGACAGCCCCAGGGGGCTGCTGTGGCCCAGTCCCACAAAAGGGGCATCCCACCTGGGCCTGGGGGCTGAAATGGCTGAAGGAGCCCGACCTGCCCCAGGGCTCAGCAGTGGGGTGGGGAGAAAAGCCCCTCACGTCACACGGGCTCAGACCCACAGAGGGACAGAGGGAGAGTCTGGGGGGAAAAACCCCTCAGAATAACCCCCAGCTCATGGGGGCCTAGGGGCCATGCCAAATGGCCAGCCCCTGTGCCCTCCTTCCCAGTGACCTACAGTGGGCCTGGCCTGGCCCTGGTTCTGATCCCAGCAGCTCTGTCAACGCCCCCTCCGAGGGGCCGGCCTGGGGGGGACAGTGCCCCTGGCACAGCTGGGCCTGACATAACAACAGGCTGGAGGCAGGTGGAGACGCGGTCGGCTGCCCCCCTCCCTGGGCCTATTGGCAATCACAGCCCTCCCCCCACACGGTGCCCTCCCCGCAGCGCCAGGTCTGCCAGCCCCCCAGCCCCTCGCCCGGCAGCCAGACACGGCCCAGCCCCCTTCCGTATGTCTGTCCGTCCGCATCCTGTGGGGTTCTGTGTCTGACCAGCCCCTGGCCTGCACCCCTGGGAATCCCCCCGCCAGCTCTGCTCCTTGTGCTTTGCCTCCTGGCGCTGGGCCTGCGATAGGGACCTGCCTGTGGTGGGGAGAATCCCCCAGCGCCGCCCAGCCGTGGGCAGGGAGCTCAGTCTGGACACTGTGCTTGGGGGGGTGGGGTTAAAAATGATGCAAATGCTGGGAAATGGGAAGAAATTCTTGTCAAACAGCATCTACTGCAGACTCCAGGTTCCCAGAGCATCGTGTTCCCATCCACCACTCTGAACTGGGGGTTAATCGTTAGATCGGTTAGAAAGCATGACACACTGATCTCTTGGAACCGTGCAAGAAAACATCTTATTCCAACTGCCCCTCGTGCACCAGGAACAGCCCCTAGACTACAGGCCAGTAAAATACTGTCCTGTTATAAACCCGTCCCGTAGTATTCATCGGCCTTGTCAGTACATCCCAGACACGGCTGAGTTGCTTACAAGCCTTGTGAGGTAGTGGGGCTGCTGGCTGCTTTGTCACCGTGTGTTTCTGCCCCACAGTTTTGTGTGATTTGGGATTCCCAAGGACTCACTTCAGGTGCGTGTTGGCCGTAGACACCTGAGGGCCAGCCTGAGAAGATAACAACTCTACTCCCAGTGAAAGAGACAAAGGGCTATAGATGGGGCTGTCTTGGGGTCGAGTGACCAGTTGCTGGGCCTGTGGGTTAGTCTCCCATAGGTGGGATGAGGAGAGGAGGCTGAGAGCAGGAAAGTGGAGTTCAGGGCCCATGAGCTTCCCCCGGAGAGGCATAAGGCTGTCGGCTTCTGGTCCCTGTGCTACCATCCCTCCTGTGCTGCCCTGTGTCCCTGAGAACAAAGAAACCTTCTACTCTACTGGCCGCCTGAGACACGTCTCACTGCAGATGCGGGTGCAAGGGTTGGGGGCTCCCCGACGCACCGTCAAAAGCCTATTTACCTATCAGCCTATGTATCTGTCTTAAATAAACATATCCTCATTAAAACTAACGATCATTTCAACCTCTCCCTCACAAATACTCCCACTGGATGTTCCTTAAACTCACACTGACAGTCGGAGACGTTGACAGAACAAAGCAATGTGACTTTCTCCTTCTTCTACACCACCACTAACATGCATCTATTTCCCCCTAGACTTCAAGCAAACACAGATTTCTTCATAAGTATGTCTCAATCCTTACAATCATCTCGCTCAGAAATCTCCTGGTGTTACACTCCCTACAGATCACCAGGAACTCTCCCACAGTGCATAGGTATGAGAGGGAGCTCATTCCCATTGAAAGAAATAAAAAGGCAACCCCATTTCCAAAAATAAATTTCAAGTTAGACTGAGAACTGAATTTTTAATTAAATCGGTTTCGAGCATCTATGCCTTAGACTTGCCTACACAGGGATCCTTCTGGTCCATTTTTAATTTTGGTACAGATTCAAATCAGGAGAAAAGAAAAGAAAAGAAGGGTCATACTAATGGTAATAATACCAATAAAATAATGCAGAAATGACAGAATACAAACTCCGGGAGGAAGGGAGATGCCCACGCTCACACAGTAGTGTTTCCGACTGAGATGTTTTTCTCTCGTGTCTCATGATCTTCCAGAACCTGCCACACTAATTTCTGAGAAACTTAGTGATTCCTCACTAGACATTAGGCATCTAGAATCTAGAGTCACAGAGCCCTGAGGAGTCCTGGGACAATGGCCCCTGGGGGAGCAGGGAGGAGAGCGCCCGGATACCTGGGTTCCCTGCCCCGCACTGGGGAGTGAAGAAGGGGCGGCTATACTGTATAATGGGCACTAGGGCAGCAGAGGGTGGGCGGGGAAGGGGCGGCTCTACTGTATAATGGGCACTAGGGTCAGTAGAGGGTGGGGCAGGGGAGGGGCGGCTATACTGTATAATGGGCACTAGGGGGCAGCAGAGGGTGCGGTGGGGGAGGGGTGGCTATACTGTATAATGGGCACTAGGGCAGCAGAGGATGGGGCAGGGGAGGGGCGGCTATACTGTATAATGGGCACTAGGGGGCAGCAGAGGGTGCGGTGGGGGAGGGGTGGCTATACTGTATAATGGGCACTAGGGCAGCAGAGGGTGGGAGTGGAGAAGTGGGGGCTATACTGTAATATGGGCACTAGGGGCAGTAGAGAGTGGGGGTGAGGGGGGCGGCTATACTGTATAAAGTTATATTATTACGGGGGAACAGCCATTGTGCATATCTCTCTGGCATTGACAAAGGGGCACTAGGGGCAGCAGAGGGTGGAGTGGCGAAGGGGCAGCTATACTGTATAATGGGCACTAGGGCAGCAGAGGGTGGAGTGGCGGAGGGGCAGCTATACTGTATAATGGGCACTAGGGCAGCAGAGGGTGGAGTGGCGGAGGGGCAGCTATACTGTATAATGGGCACTAGGGCAGCAGAGGGTGGAGTGGCGGAGGGGCAGCTATACTGTATAATGGGCACTAGGGCAGCAGAGGGTGGGGTGGGGGAGGGGCGGCTATACTGTATAATGGGCACTAGGGCAGCAGAGGGTGGGGGGGGAAGGGGTGGCTATACTGTATAATGGGCACCAGGGCAGCAGAGGGTAGGGATGGAGAAGGGGGGGCTATACTGTATAATGAGCACTAGGGGCAGCAGAGAGAGGGGGTGGGGAAGGGGGGCTAGACTTTATAATGGCACATTATTACGGGGGAATGACCATTGTGCATATCTCTCTGGCAATGACAAAGGGGGCAGAGCTTATCAGCCTTAACTGGGTCAAACTCTCCCACAGAGTCAACGGTTTTATTTGGGGGTTTTTCCCCTTTCGGGGGCTGGTTTCCAGGGTGCCAAGCCCTTGAGGTGAGCTCCCCCAGAGCTTCCCTGTCTACGTGTCCCTGGAGCGTGGCTGGGGGAGACCAGAGCATCTGGCCGGGTGCGATGGGCAGTGGGGAGCCCCAAAGGGCAGGAAGCAGGGGTCCGTGGCTGGAGCTGCACACGGGAGACAGCCCCAGGGGGCTGCTGTGACCCAGCCCCTCACAAGGGGCATCCCACCTGGGCCTGGGGGCTGAAATGGCCAGAGGAGAAAGACCTGTCCCAGGGCTTGGCAGTGGGGTGGGGAGAAGGGCCCCTCGCGTCAGAGGGGCTCAGACCCACGAAGGGACAGAAGGGAAGAATGGGGGGACAACTCCTCAGAATAACCCCCAGCTCCTATGGGTCTGCGAGTGGGGGGCCCTCCTACATGGCCAGCCTGGGTGCCCTCCTGTCCCATGGGTGCCTGTGTCAGGGGGGCCATGGCCTGCAGTGGGGCCTAGCCTGCCCCCAAAGTCTGATCCCAGCAGCTCTGACAACCTCCCCACCGAGGGGCCAGGGGCGGGGGATTGTGCCCTGGGCACAGCTGGAACAACAACAGGCCTGAAACAACAACAGGCCGGAGGCAGGAGGAGACGTGGTTGGCTGACCTTCTCCCCCTCCCAGGCCTATTGGCAACCACAGCCCAGAGCCCTCCCCCCACATGGTGCCCTCCTCGCAGCACCAGGCATACCAGCCCCCCAGCCCGGCACCCAGAAGTAAGACACGGCCAAGGCCAAGTCCGTGTGTCCGCCCGGCCACACCCTCTGTTGTTCTGTGTCTGCCCAGCCCCGTCCGTGTGTCCATCCAGCCGCGCCCTGTGGGGTTCTGTGTCCACTCGGCGCCCAGCCTGCACCTCTGGGAATCCCCCCGCCGGACCCGCTCCTTGTGCTTTGCTTCCTGCCCCTGGGCCTGGGGTTGGGAGCTGCCCGTCATTGGGAGAATCCCCCAGCGCCGCCCGGACATGGGCAGGGACCTCAGCCCCGACACTGCGAGGGGTGGGGTTAAAATGAGGCAAAGGCTGGGAAACGGGAAGTAATTCTTGTCAAACAGCATCTATTGGAGACCCCTGGGGTCCCAGAACTTCCTGCTCTCCCCGAACCGCCCTGAACTGGGTGTTAATCGTTAGATCGGTTAGAAAATGAGACAGATCGACACCCCGATAGCTTGCAATCATGCAACAGATCACCATTTTCTAACAGCTGATAGCAAAGAAGGAGCACTTTAATTACAACCCAGGAAAATACCAGCATGTTCTAAACCCATCGGGTAGTATTTATTTTCCTTTTAAGTACGTCTCAGAAACAACGGTATTGCGCCTCAACCTGTTATTCTGTGAACTCTTTTATGTCTTCATTAAAAATATCATTGATAGACTCTATTATTTTAATTATTTTCAACACTAATGATTAATCAGAACATTCGTTCTTCAGTAAACACGCACTGTGAAGAGAAAAGCATTTGCAGACCAGTCCGATGTGGGTTTCCTCTCCTTTCCCATCGCCACAAAAGTGACGCTGTTTCTCCTTCTTGCCTTCCCACTCCGCCATGAATTCACCTTCATTAATTGGGGTCATGTTCTTTATGAGGCACCTGCCCTTAGAGAGAAATCTCATTGGCCTTCGCTCTCTCCCTGTCGCCAGGAATTCTCCCATCGCGAATGCGGGTGAAGAGAGCCGGGCCCCATGCAAGGAAAAAGATAAAGACATTCCTGCTACAAAACTAAACTTTCAATTCAGATTAATAGAACACACATCTCTGGGTTTTTTTATTTAGTGCTCAGATTTCTCTACACAGGTAACTTAATCCTTCACTTTTTAAAGTTTCTGCCTTTTCCAATGAGGAGGAAAAGGCAAAAGAAAGGAAAAAAAATATTGTAATAATAAAAGGACTAATACGTATAAAATAGTAAGGAAAATCTATGTTAGAAAGAAGATCTTTGAGATTTTTTTCGAAGCTAGTTCTTTCTCAATCACTCTGTAGCAATCCTAACGCTATTAGAAACACGCTCTAAACATTATCGTCTCTACTCCTAGACAATATTTTTGTTTACAAAACCAAACTCTTCCCAAAGAGATGCGGATTGGGAGAGGTGCCGCCGGTCCATTTCCACTAAAGACAGAAAAGTTCTTCTATCGTTTCGACTTCTCTTCCAGGCACTGGGGTCAAACAGACACATGCAGTCACAGAACTCTGTCAAAAATATTTCATCTCTGATCAATTATTAATCATAGTTAATTCTGAGGTTTAACCACTAATTACTATCTCATAAAAAATAGCTAGGGAATTTCTCATCAAATTTTCAAAACTCCTAGGCAATAATTCCTCAATAATCAAACTCAGAAATTCATTGATATACATTGGGCACCTACAATCTATAAACATCCTTCCTAGTAAGATTACAGCAAGGTTCTGGTCCAGAAAGTCTATATCCAATGTTAGAGGCATCCTTCATATAAGAGTCCAAAAAGGATTAATTAATAAAGCAAAATTAGAATAAAAAAGCAAGAATAATTGTGTAATACTGCAATTAAAAACCCATCCGTGCTTTGATATTCGTTTCCTGCTCTTGGTGACGTATGTGTAACACCATTTCTAGCGTATTTAATATCGATATGCTCTGTATAAGAAGTAGCTGTTAATGAGGAGCCAATAATTACCTACTAATGATCGGTCCTGCATTGATGAGCTATCAGTGGTGACAACCCATGTGGGTCGGACCCTGAGTGCCAGGCTGAAGTGGGTGAGGAATAGACACGAGGACCTTGCAACCCACCCAACACTTCCACTTTGACGCCAGGGGGCAGCCCTATAGAGCAGGTGGGGTCCTGTCTCCCCTCTGTCCACCCCCTCGGGCAGGGCTCCTTGCAGCCTTGGCCCTGCGTCTCCCTGCCCATCCATCTCCCCTCACATCCCTGCAGGGCCGGGCGCCCAGCCGGTGCAAGGGGCCGGGGCTGCGCTAGAGTTGCTGGGCCGCAGCCCCAGCTGGTGCCGAGCCAAGCTCGGTACCGGGGGCCGCAGAGGGGGCTGGCCCAGGGGTTTCCACAGCCTCACGGGGACACCGGCCCCACAGGAGCCAGGGGACCTGCCCCCAGCACAGAGCTCCGAGGGCCTGTCTGCCCAGAGCCCCTTCTCGGGCGCAGAGACAACCCCTCCCTGGCACAGGGCAGGGAACCAAGGCATCTGGGCACCCCCCTCGCTGTTCCCCCAGGGGCCAATGTCCCAGGGCTCCCTTTCTCTGCCCCCCAGCGCCTAGCGCACCTCCTCCAGCATCTCCTCCTATTGCTTCCCGGGAGCACCCGCAGGAAAATCCCCCCTCGCCACCCCAGTGCCCATTGGCTGGGGTGCTGTGCCGGGGAGGGGGCCCAGCCAATCAGGAGCCTCCTTCTTCCCCATCGGGGGTTCCATTTGCATATGCGGCCCCATAAGAGGCAGCGTCTCCCTGTCCCGTCTCAGCTCGGCACGAGGGACAGCGTGAAGGTCGGCCACGCGTCCGCTCCAGGGCCTGCTCCTGCTGCTCGGCCTGGCTGGTGAGTCACCCCACGGGTGCCCCAGACCCAGACCCAGACTCAGACCCTGCCCCTTCCCCAGCCCTGCAACTGCCACTGCCCCAAGGAAGCCAAACGTCGGTCATCAATCTATCTATCTATCTATCCCCACACACCCCCTCTATCTATCTATCCCCACACACCCCCTCTATCTATCTATCTATCCCCACACACACCCTCTATCTATCTATCCCTGCACACCCCCTCTATCTCTCTATCTAGCCCCACACCCCCTCTATCTATCTATCTATCTATCCCCACACACCCCCTCTATCTATCTATTTATCTATCCCCACACGCCCTCTATCTATCTATCTATCTATCCCCACACCCCCTTCTATCTATCTGTCTATCTTTGTATCTACCTATTTATGCTGTCCAGTATTTATTTTTCTTCTCCCCATCTCCAGACTCTCCCTGTCCATCCCACCCCTCGGTGCTGATCTCTCTCCGTTTCCATCCACCCTCCCACCCCCAGCTGCGGTTTGTCAAACTCCTGCTCCGGGTGTGGACACAAGAAGCAGGGGCGACTTTCTGGTTTGTCTCTTGCAGGGGGTCGGTGCCAAAGTGCCTCCTTCAGCCAGAGCCCATTGGAGATCTTGGTGTCTCCCGGAGGAACTGCGACACTGGAGTGAGCCGTGGCCAATGTCAGGGCAGACAAAACCAACATGCACTGGATCCGGCAGAGCCCGGGACAGAGGCCGGAGGGGGTGCTGCACTTCAAAACAGACCTGTCCATGTACCGAGCGCTGGGGATCCCGGAGCGATTCATCCCCTCCCGAGACGCCTCCAGCAAGAAGTTCCTGCTCAGCATCTGCGAGGTCCAGGCCGGGGATGACTCCATCTATTTCTCCTTTGAAATATATTTCGTCGGGGAGCAGACATGGGGCGAGGGGACCCACGTGCGGGTGCTGAGTGAGTACGGGGCCGGGCGCTCCCCTTAGCGGGAGGATCCAGGGGGCAGGAGGTGGCCGGGGCAGATCTGAGTTCCAGGCTGGTTCTGTCGATTTCTCAGGCTCAGTGACAGTTAAGCAGCCAAATCTAAATGCACTAGATTGGTTAATTAATGGGTGCAATGATAATGAACCCAAAACTAAGGCAGGGGAGATGTGGATTGTCCTAAAGACAAAGCCCTAAAAGACAAGGCCCTTCACTTTGAGAGGAGAGGGAGGTTAGCGGTTAGAGCAAGCAGGGCTAGTGGTTACAGAAGGAGGAGCTGGAAATCAAGGCTTCTGGGTTTCATCCTGGTTCCAGGGAGGCAGGTGGGTCCAGAGGTTAAAGCAGAGCACCTGGGAACCAGGACACCTGGTTTCTATCCCACCACTGAAAAGGAAGTTGGGGGTAGTGGTTAGAACAGAGAAGAGCCTGGAAACTGAGACTCGTCTGCTCTATTTTGGCACTGGGAGGGGAGTGTGGCCTATTGGTTAAGGGAGGGCTATTGGGAACCAGGACTCCTAGGTTCTACCCTGTCACTAGAAGAGGAGTGTGGGCTAGTGGTTAGAACAAGCAGGGCTGTGAGCCAAGACATCTGGGTTCTTTCCCAGCTCTATGAGGGAAGTGGAAGCTGGTGGTTAAAGTAGGAGGGACTGAAAACCAAAGTTCTGTGGTCCCATCATGGCGGAGGAAGGGCAGTGCAGTCCAGTGGCCACGGGAACAAGGATGCCTGGATTCTACAATGGCTGAGGGAGGGGAGCATAGTATAGTGGTCAGAGCAGGAGAGGCTGGAACCCAAAGTTCCTTGCTTCAGTTTTGGTCCTGGGAGGGCAGTGGAGACTAGTGGTTAAATGAGGGGCACTGGGTTCTCCCATGGCTGTGGGAGGGGAGTACAGGCCAGCGGTTAGAGCAGGACTCTGGGCCCCCCTGCCCACTGACCTCCAGGTGTGTGTGCAGGGAGCAACCTGTCCCAGCCCCGCATGCAGCTCTTCCCGCCCACCCCGGAGGAGCTGGCCACCGGAGAGGCCACCCTGACCTGCCTGGTGAGCAGCTTCTTCCCCGGCTACGTGGAGGTGCAGTGGGAGCATGAGGGGCAGCGCCAGGCCCAGGGGGTGAGCATGGGGCCGGTGGCGCTGGGCCCGAACCGGACCTACGCCATGAGCAGCCACCTGACGGTGCCGGCCGGCGAGTGGCGCGCGGGGACCCGCTACAGCTGCCTGGCCCAGCACGAATCCCTGCGGAGCCCACTGGAGAGGAGCCTCAGCGCCCAGGCCTGCTGCCCGGCCTAGCCCCGCGGGTACCCTCAGCTGCCGGGGTCCGGCCAGGCACCGGGACCAGCCTGTGGGACCATCGACACGGCCACGCCAAGGCTGGGACTGGGGGGGGGGCAGGGAATTGGTTTGTGCTTCCGGGAGCCAGGCCAGCCCCCTGCCCATGGGCAGCAATAAACCACGGACCGAAAGCAAGTGAGCGGCGGGTCGTCTCCAGTGTATCATGGGCACTAGGGGCAGCAGAGGGTGTGGGTGGGGAAGGGGCGGCTAAACTGTATAATGGGCACTAGGGGTAGCAGAGGGTGGGGCAGCTGTATTGTATAAAGGCACATTATTACAGGGAAACAACCATTGTGCATATCTCTCTGGCATTGACAAAGGGGGCAGAGATTATGAGCCTTATCTGGGTCAAACACTGCCACAGAGACAGAAGTTTTCTTTGGGGGATTGGACGATACATTTGGCATCTAAAAGTTAGACGTAGGATGGGCGGCTCCAGGTCGAGCTCTGACCGAGCTGCCGAGGGCCCTCACGGAGGCTCCAGACACTTAATGGTGCGGTGCTCAAGTCAACCACCCGTGAACAATCTTTCTGCTCCCATGAGCTGCGACGGGGGTGGGGCCCACACAGGCCTGTGGACAGCTGCTTAAATACTGTGACCCACTTTGGGTCTGGGTCTCATCCCCTCCAAGGGGGATACAATTGACCGGAGCACAAAGAATTCCCCCCTTGGGCCAGGGGGATGTGGGGTCCCAGCGGGGGATATGGAAGGGAAACCAACAAACAGGAGTTGCCTGATCCCACAACACCGATCTCTGACCCCTCAGCGGCTTGCGGAGAACAGCTCCCACTGTGAGGGGGACGGATCCCGCCCATGGGAGGAGGCTGCTCCGCTTGTGACAGATGTTTCGGGCATCTGGTAAGACTCTGAGGTTGCAGGAAAAGTTTCCTGGTGGCTCAGGATTGGCCGGCACCGTGTGTGGATTCTCACTTAGTACTGCGCCTTGCTCGGCCTGTTCCTACCTGCTCCCACCAGGATCCCACTGGTCACACTGAACCAAAAGTCTTTTGTGTGTTACCCAGCGCGGGTGAATAATTGTTCACTGGGGGAGCAAGGCCTGGGCCTCTCCCTGAGTCCATCCTCTCTGCAACGCCCCTCCGAAGAGCCATGTGGGAGGGGAGGTGCCCTGGGCACAGCTGAGCCTGACACAACTGGCTGGCGGCAGGAGGATACATGGTCGGCTGCCCCCCTCCTCCCCCCGTGGCCTATTGCCAACCACAGCCCCGAGCCCTCCCGCCGCATGGTGCCCTCCCCGCAGCACCAGGCCTGCCAGCCCCCCAGCCCGGCGCCCGGCAGCCAGACACAGCCCAGCCCCCGTCCGTGTGTCCATCTGGATGCGCCCTGTGGGGTTCTGTGTCTGCCTGGCCCCTGTCCATGTGTCCATCCGGCCACGCCCTGTGGGGTTCTGTGTCTGCCTGGGCTCCGTCCGTGTGTCCATCCGGATGCGCCCTGTGGGGTTCTGTGTCTGCCTGGGCTCCGTCCGTGTGTCCATCCGGATGCGCCCTGTGGGGTTCTGTGTCTGCCCGGGCCCCGTCCGTGTGTCCATCCGGATGCGCCCTGTGGGGTTCTGTGTCTGCCCGGGCCCCGTCCGTGTGTCCATCCGGATGCGCCCTGTGGGGTTCTGTGTCTGCCTGGCTCCCGGCTTGCACCCCTGGGAATCGCCCCACCGGCTGCGCTCCTTCTGCTTTGCCTCCTTGTGCTGGACCTGGGCTTGGGAGCTGCCCATCCTGGGGAGAATCCCCCAGCGCCGCCCAGACGTGGGCAGGGACCTCAGCCCAGACCTTGTGCCAGGGGGAAGGGTTAAAAATGAGGCAAAAGCTGGGAAATGGGAAGTAATACACCATCTGCTGCAGACCCCTGGGTTCCCAGAGCTTCCTGCCCCCACCCACTGCTCTGAATTGGGGGCTAATCCTTAGATGGGTTAAAAGGAAGTGAAAGATTGACACCCCAATCTCTTGGAATCATGCAAGAAAATATCGCCGTTGATCAGCCTCAAATACACAAGGGGCCGCACATATATTACAAGCCAGTAAAATACCATCACATTATCAACCCTTCGGGTAGTATTCATTTTCCTTGTAAGCAAGTCTCAAAAACAGCTGTATTGCTCCTCAGCCTGTTATTCCATACACTGATCTCTTGGAACCGTGCATCCTATTCCAACAGCCCATCGTACACCAGGAACAGCCCCTAGACTACAGGCCAGTATAATCCCGTCCCGTTACAAACCCCTCCCACAGTATTCATTGGCCTTGTCACTACGTCTCAGACACGGCTGAGCTGCTTCTCAACGTAGTATTCTATGGACTCTTTTATGTTTTATTTAAAAATCGTAACATTGATAGAATCTATTATTTGAATTGCTTTCGACACTACTCAGTCATCACATTTGATCTTCTATAAACAAACACGGTTAATAGGAATGTATTCACGGAGCAATGTGACCTCACTTCCCTCTCCTTCTATGTCTCCACCAAGATTACTCCACTTTTCCTCTGGTTCTTCCCAAGTACGTATGAATTGCACATTTATTAATCATTGTAACAATATATATGGGGCACAGTTGCGTCTATGGAAATCTGATTGGCCTCAGTATTCTGTCGAAAAAAATGCTCCGATAACTAATATGCACAGACTTGTAAGGGAGTAAGAAAAAGACATTCCAATCAGAAAGCTGAAATTTCACATTTACTTAATAAAATACAGATCTCTGGATATTCGTCCTTACCACGGAGATGTAGCTATGCAGATAACATACACATTAATTTTTTAATGTTTCCATATTGTAAAATCAGGGGAAAAAAGGAAAGATCAAATATTTTAATAATAATTATAATAGGATTAATAACAACAAAACTAGTAGTGGTGGAAACTAGTGGTGTTCCCCAGGGGTCAGTACTGGGACCAATCCTGTTCAACTTGTTCATCAATGATCTAGAAAATGAGGTAAGCAGTGAGGTGGCCAAGTTTGCAGATGACACAAAGTTGTTCAGGACAGTCAAAAGCAAAAGGGATTGTGAAGAACTACAAAAAGATCTCAGCAAACTGAGTGATTGGGCAGCAAAATGGCAAATGAAATTTAATGTGGGTAAGTGTAAGGTAATGCATGTTGGAAAAAATAACCCAAATTACACGTACTACATGATGGGGTCAAATTTAGCTACGACAGATCAGGAAAGGGATCTTGGAGTTATAGTGGATAGTTCTATGAAGACATCCACGCAGTGTGCAGCGGCAGTTAGTAAGGCAAATAGGATGTTAGGAATTATTAAAAAAGGGATAGATAATAAGACAAAAGATATCATACTTCCCCTATATAAAACTATGGTACGCCCACATCTCGAGTACTGCGTGCAGATGTGGTCTCCTCACCTCCAAAAAGATATATTGGCATTAGAAAAGGTTCAGAAAAGGGCGACTAAGATGATTAGGGGCTTGGAAAGGGTCCCATATGGGGAGAGGCTAGAGAGACTGGGACTTTTCAGTTTGGAAAAAAGGCGATTGAGGGGCGATATGATAGAGGTATATAAAATCATGAATGGTGTGGAGAAAGTGATTATAGAAAAATTATTTACCTTTTCCCATAATACAAGAACTAGGGGACACCAAATGAAATTGATGGGTAGTAGGTTCAAAACTAATAAAAGGAAATTTTTCTTCACACAGCGCACAGTCAACCTGTGGAACTCCTTGCCCGAGGAGGCTGTGAAGGCCAGGACTCTATTAGGGTTTAAAAAAGAGCTTGATAAATTTTTGCAGGTTAGGTCCATAAATGGCTATTAGCCAGGGATAAAGTATGGTGCCCTAGCCTTCATAACAAGGGCAGGAGATGGATGGCAGGAGATAAATCACTTGATCATTGTCTTCTGTTCTCCTTCTCTGGGGCACCTGGCATTGGCCACCGTCGGCAGATGGGATGCTGGGCTCGATGGACCTTTGGTCTGACCCAGTATGGCCATTCTTATGTTCTTATGTAACAACATAGTAAGGAAAATGTATAATAAAAAAGTCTGTGGGTTTTTTTCAAATCTTGTCTTTTTCTAAACTACTCCAGACGTTGTTAGCAAAGAGATCTAAACATTATCAACCTCGAGCCAATATTTATTCCTCTCAGAATCAAACTCTTCCTGAGAGACTGGTACAAAGAGAAACAAAAAACAGGACTATGTAGCACTTTAAAGACTAACAAGATGGTTTATTAGGTGATGAGCTTTCGTGGGCCAGACCCACTTCCTCAGACAAAGAGAGAGCTACTTGTCCCATTTTCGCACAGTAGTACTGAAGACCGAAATGTTCTGTCATTTCTGCATATCTTCTTGACATCATCAAACAGACACGCACAGTCCCAGATCTCAGTTAAAAAAATTTTTTCCTGGGATCAGTTATTGATAATTTTTAATTATGTGTTTTAACCAATGCTTGCTAGTTCATTAAAGACAGATAAGACCTATCCCATCAGCTGTTCAGAACTCCGATGCAATAATTATTCAGTTATAAACCTTAGTAATTCATTAAAGTACATTAAGGCACCTATAATTGATAAAAATGCTTGATAGAAAGATGCGAGCATGCATATGGTCCAATAAGTCGATCTCCTAATCTTGATGTGTCCTAATCTCATACTAATCTTAGTATGAGACACAGAATTAATTAATGATCAATAATGATACCATAATTATTAACTAAAATAATTTGGCAATAAGTCAATTAAAAACATATCGTCATTTGATATCAGTTGTCTCTTCTCAGTGACATATTTGTAAAAGCACTGTTAGATTATTTCATGCAGATTTCATCTGTCTGTGAGGCATTAATTATTAATGAGGAGCCAATAATTAGCTACTAATGATCAGTCCTGCACTGATTAGCTATTAATGGTGCCAGCCCATGGGGGTTAGACCTGAGCGCCAGGCAGAAGAGGGTGAGGAACAGACACGAGGACCTTGCAACCCACCGAACGACCCCACTTTGACCCCAGGGGGCAGCACCACAGAGCAGGTGGGGTCCTGTCTCCCCTCTGTCCGCCCCCCCCCGGCCCCGCGGCTCCCTGCCCACCCATCTCCCCCCATAGCCCTGCGGGGCCGGGAGCCCAGCCGGCGTGAGGGGCCAGGGCTGCGCTGGAATTGCTGGGCTGCAGCCCCAGGTGGTGCCAAGCCAAGCTCGGCGCTGGGGGCCACGGGGGGGGGGGGGGCTGGCCCAGGGTTTCCACAGCCGCAGGGGACGCCGGCCCCACAGGAGCCAAGTGACCTGCCACCAGCACAGAGCCCCAGGGCCCTGTCTGCCCAGAGCCCCTTCTCGGGGGCGCAGAGACCCCGACCCCTTCCTGGCGCGGGGCAGGGAACCCAGGTGTCCGGGCGCCCCCCTCCCTGTTCCCCCAGGGCCAATTCCCAGGACCCCCCGTCTCTGCCCCCCAGGTGCCCAGGCCGGCCCCTCCAGCATTTCCTCAGCCCATGGCCATCAGCCCAGGGGCCCCGCGGGAGCCAGTCGCCCCTCCCCTGCCCGACGCACGTCTCAGCCCAGCCCCACTCGACGGCAGCAGCCGGGCCTGTGTGGCCAGGACAGAGCCGGACCCAGGACCCCACCCGGGGGCACCCGCAGGCAAATCTCCCCCGCACTGGTCCCCGATGCCCATTGGCTGGGGCGCTGCGCCGGAGAGGGGGCCCATCCAATCAGGAACCTCCTCCTTCCCCGCTGGGGGCTGGATTTGCATATGCGGCCCCATAAGAGGCAGCGTCTCCCAGGCCCGTCTCAGCTCGGCACGAGGGACAGCGTGAAGGTCGGCCATGCGTCCGCTCCAGGGCCTGCCCCTGCTGCTCGCCCCAGCTGGTGAGTCACCCCACGGGTGCCCCTGCCCCAAGGAGACACTGGGTCTCACAGACGCAAACAGCCAGAAAGAAAAGGGCTGAAAGCCAAGGAAATGGATCTCCGGGTCTCACCCTGCCCATCTCCCCATCCACACGCATGTCCGTCTGCCTCCTTCCGCCCCCCGGCACTGACTGGATTTCCCCCCATCTCGGCCTCTCTCCTGCCTCCTCCCCATCCCTGTGTCCTTCCTGCCCCCCACGCCCAGGGAATCTCCTTCTCTCTGTCCCTCCATCCCCAGCATCTCTCCCCCCAGCCATCTCTGGGGTCCCTCCCCTGCGTTCCCCCTTCCCCCTGGGGTGCCCGGCTGGCTGGCTCTCCGTCACTCTGTTCCCGTGGCGTAAGGGGCCGCGCTGCCCTTGTGTGTCTCCCGACAGACGTCCGCGGGCAAGTCGCCTCCTTCAGCCAGAGCCCCTCGGAGATCTCGGTGTCTCCCGGAGAGACGGCCACGCTGGAGTGCGCCGCAGCCAACGTCGGAGCGGACGAATCATACGTGACGTGGATCCGGCAGAGCCCGGGACAGAAGCCCGAGGGGGTGGTGTCCTTTCAACCAGACCTGTCCGTGTACTGAGCGCCGGGGATCCCGGAGCGATTCGTCTCCTCCCGAGACGCCGCCAACAAGACCTTGCTGCTCACCATCCGTGAGGTCCAAGCCCGAGACGCCGCCGTCTATTTCTGCTTTAACCGTTATACCAGTGGGGAGCAGGCGTGGGGCCGGAGAGGGGGGGTGAAGAAATTCCAGGGGGGGCACGAGGCAACCCAGCCACACACACACCCCATCAGTCCCACCCCAAGTTTTGCTGCTATTCTTTGGGAGGGGGGGCGTGAGGGTTTCTCAGAAATCAAAAAGGGGGGCGTGATGCCGAAAAGTTTGGGAACCACTGCTCTAAAGGAACCAAATGTAAAGACACTAGATGGGTTAATTAATGAGAGCAATGAGAACCAAGCCACAACTAAGGGAGGGGAGATGGGGTTTGTCCGAAAGACAAAGCCCTGAGAGACAAGGCCCTTTACTCTGGGAGGAGAGGGTGGTTAGTACTCAGAGTAAGCAGGACTAGTGGTTACAGAAGGAGGAACTGGAAATCGAGGCTCCTGGGTTTCATCTTGCTTCTGGAAGGGAAGTGGGGTTTAGTGGTTAAAGTGGGAACCAGGAAACCTGGCGTCTCTCCTAGCTCTGAAAAGGCAGTTGGGGGTAGTGGTTAGAACAAAGAAGGCGCTGGAAACCAAGACTCGTCCGTGCCTTGTTGGCATCTGTGAACCAGGACTCCTGATTTCTACCACGGCTGAGGGAGGGGAGTGTAGGCAAGTGGTTAGAGCAAGAGCGGCTAGAAACCAAGGCAACTCGGTTACACTCTGCTTTTGGGAGGGCAGTGGGGCATAGTGGTTAACACAGGGAGATCTGTGAACCAGGAGACTGCGATTCTATGATGGCTTGGGGAGGGGAGTGTGGACTAGTGGTTAGAGCCAGCACGGCTGGAAAGCATAACTCCTTGCTTAGAACCTGGTTCTTTGAATCTGGTGGGGTCTGGTGGATAAATGCGGGGCCCTGGGAACCAGGATTCCTGGGTTCTGTCCTGCAACTGGGAGGGGAGTGTGGGCTAGTGGGTAGAGCAAGCAGGGCTGTGAGCCAGGACACCTGGGTTCTCGCCCAGCTCCATGAGGGAAGTGGGGGGTAGTGGTTAAAGTATGAGGGACTGGAAACCAAAGTTCTGTGGCTTCATCATGGCGGAGGAAGGGCAGTGGTGTCTAGTGGTTATATCCGTGACTCTCAGGACCAAGATTCCTGTATTCTACCATGGCTGAGGGAGGGCAGTGCGGGAAAGTGGTTAGAGCAGGAGTGGCTAGAACCCAAAGCCCCTTCCTTCGATGCTGGTTCTTTGAATCTGGCTCTGGGAGGGCAGTGGGGACTAGTGGTTAAATGAGGGGCGATGGGAACCAGGACTCCTGGATTTTACACTGGTGCTGGAAGGGGAGTGCGGGTTAGTGGTTAGAGCCGGCAGCCAGGGGCCCAGCACTCCTGGCCCCCCTCCCCGCTGACCTCCTGCTGTGTCTGCAAGGAGCGACCTGCCCCAGCCCCGCATGCAGCTCTTCCCGCCCGCCCCGGAGGAGCTGGCCACCCTGACCTGCCTGGTGAGTGGCTTCTTCCCCGGCTACATGGAGGTGCAGTGGGTCTCTAGCTAAATACACCCATAGTCACACCCTTTACAATACGCCTTGTATTGTCCCATCCTCCCTCTAGCCTGCCTGGCGTTGGCCCCGGGGGCTGGGCAGAGGCCGGTCTGGCCACATCGCTGGGGAACTGGTCTGACCAGGTGTCTTCCGCTGATGCAACCGGCCCTCATCTTCCTGCCCCAGCCTTCAGGCCCTGGTACGTCCGTCTGTCCAGCCAGATCCTGCGTCTGACCTCTGGGTGTCCACCTGTCCCTCCTCCCAGCCCTGTCCATCTGGACTGTGCCTGTCCCTCTGTCTGACGTCTGTCCATCTGTCCGAGCTGTGCCTAGCTCAGCGGTGTCTGTCCCTCCATCCTGCCCCATATCCCAGACCCCCGCCTGTGCCCTGGCCCGGGGCTGGCTCTCCTGATGCCGGAGGTGAACCAGGACTCCTGGGTTCTACCCCAGCACTAGGAGGAGAGTGATGTCTAGTGGTTAGTGCTGGGAAACAGCACTCCAGGAGCTTTTTGGGGGGGGGAGGGGATGTGGAGTCAAATAGGAGAGGGGAGGCAGGACTCCTGGGTCCCACGGTGGGTATTGAATCACCCCATTTTGGTCTAGTGCTGGGGGCACATTCCCCGGACTTTCCAACCCCCCTACCCTTCCCCACCCCCTGTGGAAACCTACCCCCGGTGGGCTCCCGCCTCTGGCTAGCCCCAGCACCTGTTCCCAGCACAGCTCCCGGCTAAGTATAACCAGACCGAGATTGAAAATAGAGTCGAGGGTACCCGGCCTTGAATCCAGGCTGGGAATTGGGCAGCAGGGAGAGTCAATGCACCAGCCTGTGGGTGCAGGTTGGTATTGTTACCCTCTGAACCTGCTCCCTGGAGAGGGGCAGTGGGGTTCAGTGGTTAGAGCAGGCCGGGCTGGGAGCCAGGACTCCTGGGCTCGCTCCTTGGCTCTGGGAAAGGAGTAGGGTCTAGTGGTTAGAGCAGGTCAGGGTAGAAGCCAGGACTCCTGGGTTATTTCCCCAGCTCTGGGAGGACAGTAGAGTCTAGTGGTTAGAGCAGGCTGGGCTGGGAGCCAGGACTCATGGGTTCTCTCCCCAGCTCTGGGAGGGCAGTAGGGTATCGTGGTTAGAGCAGGCCAGGCTGGGAGCCAGGACTCCTGGGCTCTCTACCCAGCTCTGGGAGGGCAGTAGAGTCTAGTGGTTAGAGGGGGCCGGTCTGGGGGCTGGGAATCCTGGGTCCTCCCCTCAACTCTGTCCTGACTTGCCAGCTGACCCCAGTCTGACTGGAGCCCCTCCGAGGTGTGCCTCAGTTTCCCCAACTGCAATAGGGGAGAATATCTACCTCCTCCCAGGGACCTAGGCTTGCTCTTCAGGGTTGGCTGGAAGGTCTGGGGGGGGGGTCATGGTAGGGAGACACCCCCCCAAGGGCAAAGGGGGGGTTGTTACTGTGCTGCAGACCAGCCCAGCCGGATAAACCGGTTTGGCATCCTGACTCAGCACAGGCCCCTGGGCAGCAGAAGGTTTCCAATCAGCACAGAAGAGGGGTGGCACTGTGATCTGACCACTACCCCGCACTCCCCTCCCAGAGCCCAGGGGAGATGTCCTGCCCCTCAGTGCCCTTCACAATAGCCCCCCTCCGGACTCTTGTTCCCCACCCCCTCGCTGTGGAAGGGCAGCGGCGTCTAGTGGTTAGAGCTGGTGGGGGGGGGGCACTGCGAGCCAGGACTCCTGGGTTCTGTTCCCAGTTGTGGGAGGGGCACCAGCATGGCTGGGGGAGGGGAGCGCACATAACTGAGGGGGGCTGTTCGGGGGGCAGCGACACAGTCTCTGTGTCTCGACCCTGTTGCAGAGAGACAGGAGGATGAAGGGATGGACAGACTGGGCGGGGGCAGCTGGAGGGACAGACAGACAGACAGACGGGGGGCTGGAAGGAAGGACAGGGGGCTGGAGGAAGGAGGGACAGACAGACATGGGGACAAAAAGGGGATGGACAGACAGGAGGATGGCAGGACCAGACTGGGGCGGGGGGGGGGGGGTTTGGAGGAGGGCGGGACAGACAGACAGACCACCGGGGGGGGGGCTGGAAGGACAGACGGGGGCTGGAGGAGGGAGGGACAGACAGACAGACCACCGGGGGGGGGCTGGAAGGACAGACGGGGGCTGGAGGAGGGCGGGACAGACAGACAGACCACCGGGGGGGGGGGGCTGGAAGGACAGACGGGGGCTGGAGGAGGGAGGGACAGACAGACAGACCACCGGGGGGGGGGCTGGAAGGACAGACGGGGGCTGGAGGAGGGAGGGACAGACAGACAGACCACCGGGGGGGGGGGCTGGAAGGACAGACGGGGGCTGGAGGAGGGAGGGACAGACAGACAGACCACCGGGGCGGGGGGGCTGGAAGGACAGACGGGGGCTGGAGGAGGGCGGGACAGACAGACAGACCACCGGGGGGGGGGGGCTGGAAGGACAGACGGGGGCTGGAGGAGGGAGGGACAGACAGACAGGGGCGGACAGAGGGATGCGGGACGGATGCCGGGGAGCCCCGCCCGGCGCGGACACCACGCCCCGGGCCCGCCCCGTGTCCGTCTGTCCCGTCCCCCCCCCTCCAGCGCGGCGGGCCTGGCTCCGGCGGCGGCCGCAGGTCCCGGGCGGGACGATGGAGGGGGGCGGCGGGGGCGCCCCCAACCCCTTCGTGCACCGGCTGCAGCTCTCGGGGGCGCAGAGGGCCCAGGTGAGGGGCTGGGGGGTGGCGCGTGGGGGGGACCCACATCTGGGAGGTCAGGTACGGGGGGGGGGCGATGTAGGGGGAGCAGGGGCCGAGAAGCATCTGCCTCGGTTTCGCTTTCGCTTTCCCCCTCCTTATGCACAGCCCGTGTCGCTACAGCCCCCCCAGCGCCGCCCGCAGCCCCCCATAACCTCCCCAGCGCCGCCCGCAGCCCCCCCCCCGATGCTCCCAGCGCCCCCCGCAGCCCCCCATAACCTCCCCAGCGCCGCCCGCAGCCCCCTGATCCCCCCGATCCCTCCAGGGCTACCTGCAGCCCCCCCGACCCCCCCCCCCCAGCGCTACCCGCAGCCCCTGCTGGTCCCCCCCCCCTTCCCCCGCATCCTCCCAGGCTGTGCAGTGTCCCTTATATGGCAGCAACCTCTGCATGTGTGTCTTCTGCAGCAGCCTCTGGCATCCTGCTCTTCCTGTCCAGCCCCTCTGTCTGTCCCCACACAGCGCATCTATCCGTCCATCCCCACCCCCTCTATCTATCTATCCATCCCCATCCACCCCCCTCTATCCATCCATCTATCTATCCCCACTCCCCTCTATCTATCTATCTATCTATCTATCCCCATACACCCCCTCTATCTATCTATCTATCTATCCCCACACCCCCTCTATCTATCTATCTATCTATCCCCACACACCCCTCTATCTATCCATCCATCTATCTATCCCCACTCCCCTCTATCTATCCATCCATCTATCTATCCCCATACACCCCCTCTATCTATCCATCCATCTGCACACCCCCTTATCTATCCCCACTCCCCTCTATCTATCTATCTATCTATCTATCCCCATACACCCCCTCTATCTATCATTCCCTCTCCCCTCCACTCCCTATACCCCATCCCCCCTTGTAGTACCCCTGTCTCCCCAGGCTACAGTGGGTTTGATCTGTGCTAACAGGCCCTGTGCTCTGGGCTTACTCCTGGTCAGTGCTTCAAGGCGGGTCCCTGAGGGGGGATAGAGAAAACACATGCCAGGGATGCTGCGTTCCTAATTAGTAGCCTTCACATTTAGGGCAGGAAGTGTTGGCCTTGGAGTCTGAATTATATCAGCTGGGAACAACCAGCTCCCAGAGATCCTTGTGAGCAGTAACTATACATTGTTATGAGCCGCTTGTTAATATTGTTCCCCCCCCAAAAAAAATCAGAAAGAAAAAATAAAATAAAATCTGTCTCTGTTGAGAAGCAAATTGCTTCAGTGTTTGCAGAATTCTCCAGGTGCTTCCCCACCACCGACAGCCAAAACTCTCTGTTTATAACAGATTAATGCAATCGCTGTTTGTATCGTTCCTTTCATTGACAGCCACTGGGAGCAAGTCAAATCCTTCCCTACTCCGAAATTATAGAGTGCCCCAATTATTAACCCTCACAAACAGGTTACTTCCTTGTGGCACTAGCTGGAAAATGTCTGTCGTTAACGAATAGGTTTAAAAGCCCTGCACTCGGTTCATTTTAAACAGACACAGGCAGCAAAACTCTGCTCTGATGGTATTGAAATGTAATACCCACTCGTGCTAAGCCAAATCCTAGGGATCCCTTGGCAATGATAATTAGCCTTAAGATGCTAATTGTTTCATCTAGGACACCACTGTGTGAAACGCCTATTAATTAATCACCGTTTGTATTTATCCACGTTGCTGTTTCCTTTTGCATCATCAGACACGGATGGCCGAGATTCTGCCCTGGTGATACTGAAAATTGTTCTTCATTTGGGTTGCATCTTCTGAGGTTACACACGTTTTTACTATTTATTAGGTGTATTACTCTTGTCCTGTGCTCCCCACTCGGCTCTCAGGACGCCAGGTGCTCTATGCTATTTATTAGGTACATTACTGTAGCTCCTAAGAACCCCTGTCATGGTCCAAGATGCCAGGTACTGTACATCAGATGCATTACGGTAGCTCCTAGGTGGATTACGGTAGTGCTTCGTTATCCCATTTGTGGCCTATGACACTAGGAGCAGTATGTTATTTATTAGGTGCATTACGGTAGCTTCTAGGCATTCAGCTGAGGCCTATGATGCTAGGGGCTGTAGGTTATTTATTAGGTGCATTGCAGTATGTCCTAGGCACCCAGCTGCAGCTTATGATGCCAGGAGCTGTACGTTATTTATTAGGTGCATTACGGTAGGTCCTAGGCACCCAGGTGCGGCCGATGATGCTAGGGGCTTTATGTTGTTTATTAGGTGCATTACGGTAGCGCCTAGGCTCCCAGTTGCGGCCTATGATGCTAGGGGCTTTATGTTGTTTATTAGGTGCATTACGGTAGCGCCTAGGCTCCCAGTTGCGGCCTATGATTCTAGGGACTGTACGTTATTTATTAGGTGCATTACGGTAGCTCCTAGGCACCCAGTTGTGGCCTATGATGCTATGGGCTGTACGCTTTTTATTAGGTGCATTACGGTAGCGCCTAGGCTCCCAGTTGCGGCCTATGATGCTATGGGCTGTACGCTTTTTATTAGGTGCATTACGGTAGCTCCTAGGCACCCAGTTGTGGCCTATAATGCTATGGGCTGTACGCTTTTTGTTAGGTGCATTACGGTAGCGCCTAGGCTCCCAGTTGCGGCCTATGATGCTATGGGCTGTACGCTTTTTATTAGGTGCATTACGGTAGCTCCTAGGCACCCAGTTGTGGCCTATCATGCTAGGGGCTGTATGTTATTTATTAGGTGCATTATGGTAGGTCCTAGGCACCCAGTTGCAGCTTATGACACCAGGGGCTGTACGTTATTTATTAGGTGCATTACGGTAGCTCCTAGGCACCCAGTTGCGGCCTATGATGCATGGGGCTGTAGGTTATTTATTAGGTGCATTACGGTAGCCCCTAATAGCCCCAGTCATGGACAGGGCCTGCCCCCAAGAGCTCCTAGAGAACGGTTCCTATCCAGCGACTTGCATGTCTACATCCATCATAACTAACCTGGATACCCTGGTTCTTGCCCCTGAGTCTCAGCCCGCCCAGCCGGTCTCACTGGGCTGCTCTGAATGACAGAGAGGGAGGGGCGGGGCGTTACTATTAGTCACTCCCGTGGTATCTGTGGGAGCTGACCCGGGTCCATCACCCCGAAGGTATTAACCTCTCCCTAGCCCCGTGCACCCGGGATGGGCGAGGGCCGGCCAGGTGCTGGAATGCACCCATGTCTTGGTGCTGCTTCTGCTGTGTTCATTTCCACCCACTGGGCTGCAAACCCCAGGCCATGGGCGTGCTTGGAGGGCTGCTAACAAAGTTCAGCGTGGCCAGAGTTAAGGGGTTTCTTTTGCAGCCGCTGAGTTTGAACACGACAAATGCTGGAATGTCTCCAGTCATAATTATTAGTCTCGATAGTCCTATTTCCATTTGGTGTTAGCTGCATTGGACTGGCTCCTATTCTGAGAATCCTCCAGTATTAATAACTGTTTCACTTTTAGTAGTAGTAACAGAGACTGTGTATTATTTACACTATTATTAATTTACCTTATTATCAATGTATTAGCTTTGCAGACCGCCAAACTGAAAAGCTCCTACTTTGGAATGATCTTAATTAATATCCGGATTATGACTCTTATTTAATTATATGTTGGTTTAAATGAAGGGCGGCGAGTGTACCTTAAGGTTAATAATACTAATTATACTGGGTGCTAATTAGCTATGAAACTTCAGGGATTGAATGAGTCACATCCCAGAGTTTGGTTATTAAGGACAGTTATCCTGAAAAAAACCCAACTTCACTTTGGAGTTAAAGTACCTTGATTCTTTCCCAGTCTGATGAAACTGAATTAATATTTATTTTCATAATTAGTGATTTTAGGTCGGGTTGTGGCAGATTGGACTGGCCACAAAAATGCTGAGTTTATTCGTTATTTTTAGAGTCGGAGTTTCAGCCGAATCTTATTCGCAGTTTAAAATGACACTGAAACATGCACGGATTCATGACCATTTGACCAAATCATTGGTTTCGGCAACAGGCCAACCAAACAAAAACTCAAATTGCTTCATGCTGATGTTTTTCAAAACACTTTTTGAGTTTTTTTGCATTTCGCTTCAAAACGTCTTTTCCTTTTAGTTTCTGGTTTTTATTTTATGTTGCTAAAGAGCCAAACGTGTTAACAAACAGTGACTCTATAAACAAGATGATTCATTTGGCCGCAAAAAAAACCCAAAAAAAAACCGGCTTAACGGTTTGCCAACCCCCTCCCCCCCAAAATTGTCACTTTCGGTCCAACTTGAAACAGAATCCTTTTCCTAGGCTGACTTCCAAATCCCTTGTTCTTTCATTAATTATCATTATTCATTATTATTATGATTACTCATTTAATTCAGCAACAGCCAGAGTTGTCGAGATCAAACTGTGATGTTTTTACAAGAAAAATGAAATATGATTAATGATTAAGTCTCCATGCTGTAGGCGTATCCAAAATATAGAAAGTTTGGAAAACTGATCAGATTTTGCAGCCTTTAAAGACATATTGTTTGGTGCCTCGGTTTCCCCCATGCCACTATTTCAAGTGTCTGTCTGCAACATTTAAGGAAGTTCTGAGTAAGTGGTTAGAAAAATACAGGAAATGAAAAGTGAAAGCAACCCAAAATCCGCAGCAAGGACCCCAGAGTAGGCCGCATTCGCAACATCTAACCTTTTATTAAGAATGCGAATAACATGTTGTGTGAATTGGAGTTTGAGCTGGGGTAGCGGAGAATTTTTACATTAATAAAATTGATGGTGATTCGTTCAGGCCCTGAATTAGGCAAGTATTGACGGACACTTCTTGTGTTATGATTTATTGTGGTTAGCTGGGGCTGTCTGGCTGCACAGGGGCCCGTGTGGAGCTGGGATTGGTACATTTAGCATTTGTATTAATAACGGTGTGAATGGCTGGAGGGAGACTGATGAATCTGTCCCTGGACCTCAAATCACTCTCAGAAAAGAGGCCACAAAACAAACGGCTCAAAAAGCCACAAGAAATGCAAAATTGATGCAGACAAAACAGAATCAGCATCTAATAGACAAAACACATACAAACAAGTAGAACGAGTTACTAACACCACAAAAAGTAAGACACAACGGGCACGTAAACTTACAAACAGAAAATAACACAAAATATCCAAACACACAAACATCCATAGTACACACAAACATGAAATAGCACAATGCACACAAATACACAGTAAACATCCAACAAACACATCAATATCAACTAAACAAGGAAACAGAAAATAACACAAAACATCCACAGTGAACCCAAAACATCAACCGAATACACAATCAAAAAAACAATGCAAATATGGATATGCAATACAACTAAACACACATCTGAAGAAGTGGGTTGTGCCCATGAAAGCTCATGATACCATCTACATGTTTTGTTTGTCTTTAAGGTGCTACTAGATTATTTGTTATTTTTTAAATTTTTTCCTGTTACAGACTAACTCGGCTTTCCCTCTGAATCTTTTGAACTAAACACATGATATACAAAACAACTAAACACACAAACAGAAAAGGGCACAAGCCACACAAACATCCAGTGTACACAAAACAACGTAGACACCGAAACAGTAAATAACACAGTAAACCGAAACCATTCACGGTACCCATAAAGGAGACAAACAGAAATGAACAAAAAATACATAAAACACACACAACCACATGACATGAACACACAACAACTAACCAAGCAGAAAATAACAGAAAACATCCACCATCCACACAAAACATTCAAAGCGCACAACATACCTACACACCCACAGAATAACGCAATCCACGCACCTGCCACACACAGCAGTAGCATGCGCTGAACATGCTAACATACATAACAAAACAGGCTAACATACATAGCTCTAAATCCCTGTGACCGGGTTACATGCCTGAAGGCCTTTGGAACTCCCTGCCTCATGATCACAACTCCTGCTCGATCCACGGCTGACAGCTGCCCTTGGCAGCCAGCCTGGACCTGGAACACCGCCCTGGGTGTGCTTGTCTTTGCCCCGTGGGCGTCAGCCCGAGGACAACACGCACCAAGGGGCCTGCACTCGCTGCGTTACGCTGTGGGGACTCCTCAGGCTGCGATCCGGCACGTGTGTCCCTGCTGCCCCCTACTGGTGGGGCCGGAGTGGTCGGTGCTGGGGAGGTGACGTCTCTCCCGTTGCTTTGCAGTTCTACCTGCTGGGAGCGGTGCTGGCCCCTCTCCGCGTGGCCCTGGCCTTCCTCGTCCTCTTCCTCATCTGGCCCTTTGCGCTGCTCCAGGTGTTGGGCCGGCCGGAGGCAGAGCTGAAAGAGCCACTCGTGGGATGGAGGAGGTAAGAGAGACCCCACCCCAAGGCCTCCACCCCACAGCTCTGTGCTGCCCCTCACTCCCGACCCGCATCCCTGCCCACACACATGCAGACATACGTCTCCATCTCTCCCGTTCCAGCGCCGTCTCCCACAGCTCCATCTGCTTCCTGAGCCGCCTGATGTTCTTCCTCCTGGGCTTCCTGCGGATCCGGGTGCGGGGCCAGCGGGCATCGCGGCTGGAGGCCCCCATCCTGGTGGCCGCCCCCCACTCCACTTTCTTTGACCCCATCATCCTGCTGCCATGTGACCTTCCCATCGTGGTCTCCCGCACGGAGAACCTCCACGTGCCTGTCATCGGAGGTGAGGGGATGGGGAGAGGGGCCCTTCTGTGGGGTGAGGCCAATGGGAAACGTTGGGGTCATCAGATGGAAGAGCCAATGGAGTAGGATGAGGAGATGAGCCCTTCCATTGCATGGTTGGCCCATTGGATGAGGCCAATGGAGGATGTTGGGGTCATCGGACAGAAGGGTCCATGGAGTGGGGTAAGGAGGGAGCCCTTCCAGTGCTTGGTCTGCCCATTGGATGAGGCCAAAGGGAGATGTTGGGGTCATCAGATGGAAGAGCCCATGGGGTGGGAGGAGGAGATGGGCCCTTCCATTGCATGGTTGGCCCATTGGATGAGGCCAATGGAGGATGCTGGGGTCATCAGATGGAAGGGTCCATGGAGTGGGGTAAGGAGGGGTCCCTTCCAGTGGTTGGTCTGCCCATTGGATGAGGCCAAAGGGAGATGTTGGGGTCATCAGATGGAAGAGCCCATGGGGTGGGATGAGGAGATGGGCCCTTCCATTGCATGGTTGGCCCGTTGGATGAGGCTAATGGGGTCATCGATGGAAGGACCCAGGAGGTGCGGTGGGGAAATGGGCCCTTCTATTTCATGGTCAGCTCATTGGATGGTTCCACCCATTGCACCCTTCAACCAGGTACATTCCAGTCTTGGGGGGAACTGGAGCCGCATCCGTGGGACTCCAGCTACAAGAGGGTAGGGCAGGAAGTGGGGCACAGAGACAGGCCCAGCGGTGTCCCATTCTCCCCATTTTTGGTGGGTTCTGTTCCCGCTGGAGGGGAGAGCACCATGGGGATGTGGCAAGACAGGGAGGGCCTCTGAAAGGAGGAGATGAGGGGTGGGGAAAAGTGGGATCCATGGAAGACAATGGGGGGTGGAGAAGATGACCCAAAGGTGAGGACCCAAAGTGGCCCCCTCGGGGCTGGGTGGTGGCCGTTGGTGGTGAATTCATCTCCTGCTCCATGGCTTGCCCCCTCACCTGTTTCTGTGCCTCCCACCAGCCTTGCTCCGGTTCAACCAAGCCATCCTGGTGTCCCGCCACGACCCGGCCTCCCGCAAGAAAGTCGTGGAGGAGGTGAAGAGACGGGCCACGTCCCAGGGAAAATGGCCACAGGTGAGATTGCTCCCCCCCACTGCCACACACACACAATTCCCACCCCCTTCCCTGGATCAACCCCACATCACCGCCCCATGGTATCTGACTGTCTCCCCTTGGTTCCTCCCCAGGTGTTATTCTTCCCAGAGGGGACCTGCTCTAACAAGAAAGCCTTACTGAAGTTTAAGCCAGGTAGGAGGCACAGTAGAATGGCTTAGCTCACATGGGGGCAGGGGGGCAACTAGAGCAACCCGCCCCCCCCACCCCCACCCAGGGAGTCCCACGTCCAGAGACTTCTCCCTAGGTGGTGTGACTGGAGGGTGAGATGGCCCAGTGGAGCTACAGGAAACCCCAGCCTAAGCATGTGAAGTGAGAGGAAACATTGCTGGAGGACACCGTGTAATCCCCCATATAAATGGTCGGAGTAGACCTGGAGTAATTTGCAGCATGGACTGAGAGTAGCAACACCATCTGAAGCAGAGAGTTAAACCTGGAATAAACCTGGAGTAACACGCTGTGTATTTTGACAGCAGCTGCTCTGTTTGAAGCTCAGAGTAAACCTGGAGTAACATGCTGTGTGGGTTGAGAGTAGCTACTCTGCCTGAAACTCAGAGTAAACCTGGAGTAAACCTGGAGTAACATGCTGTGTGGGTTGAGAGTAGCTACTCTGCCTGAAGCTCAGAGTAAACCTGGAGTAACATGCTGTGTGGGTTGAGAGTAGCTACTCTGCCTGAAGCTCAGAGTAAACCTGGAGTAAACCTGGAGTAACACGCTGTGTATTTTGACAGCAGCTGCTCTGTTTGAAGCTCAGAGTAAACCTGGAGTAACATGCTGTGTGGGTTGAGAGTAGCTACTCTGCCTGAAGCTCAGAGTAAACCTGGAGTAAACCTGGAGTAACATGCTGTGTGGGTTGAGAGTAGCTACTCTGCCTGAAGCTCAGAGTAAACCACGAGTAAATGTGGAATAACCAGGGCTCGACAATCTACTGAATCTACTTGCCCGTGGCGAGTAGATTTCAGCCCGGCGCCCCATTTACCGGTAGAGCCCGCATGTGCAATACAGCTGTTGCGCATGCGCAGTGTGGGGCTGGCGAGCAGCTTTTGCCACAGTTCGTCAAGCCCTGGGAATAACCATTGTGTGAATCAAGAGCAGCTGCTCTGTTGGAAGCACGGAGTAAACCTGGGCTAAACCTGGAGTAACATGCTGCATGGGTTGACAGTAGCTGCTCTCCTTGATGCTCAGAGTGAGTAAACCTGGAGTAAACCTGGAGTAACATGCTGTGTGGGTTGAGAGTAGCTACTCTGCCTGAAGCTCAGAGTAAGCCTGGAGTAAACATGGAATAACCATTGTGTGAATCAAGAGCAGCTGCTCTGTTGGAAGCACGGAGTAAACCTGGAGTAAACCTGGAGTAACATGCTGCATGGGTTGACAGTAGCTGCTCTCCTTGATGCTCAGAGTGAGTAAACCTGGAGTAAACCTGGAGTAACATGCTATGTGGGTTGAGAGTAGCTACTCTGCCTGAAGCTCAGAGTAAACCTGGAGTAAACATGGAATAACCATTGTGTGAATCAAGAGCAGCTGCTCTTTTGGAAGCACGGAGTAAACCTGGAGTAAACCTGGAGTAACATGCTGCATGGGTTGACAGTAGCTGCTCTCCTTGATGCTCAGAGTGAGTAAACCTGGAGTAAACCTGGAGTAACATGCTATGTGGGTTGAGAGTAGCTACTCTGCCTGAAGCTCAGAGTAAACCTGGAGTAAACATGGAATAACCATTGTGTGAATCAAGAGCAGCTGCTCTGTTGGAAGCATGGAGTAAACCTGGAGTAAACTTGGAGTAACATGCTATGTGTATTGAGAGCAGCTGCTCTGTTTGAAGCTCAGAGTAAACCTGGACCAAATCTGGAGTAACATGTTGTATGGTTTAAGAGCAGCTGTTCTGTTTGAAGCACAGCATAAACCTGGAGTAAATCTGGAGTAAACTTGGAATAACACACTGTGTGGATCATGAGCAGAGTGAAGAGGAATCAGAGTCAATCTAGAGTAACTCTCTAAGTAAACACTTTAAAAAATCCATTATAAAATGAGAGTCAGTGTAAATCTGGAGTAACCCTCTGCCTAAACACTGGGTAAATTTAAAGTTACTGAATTGTAAACCCAGAGCAAAGGACAGTAACCCACACATAACTCCATGAGTGTCTCCAGGTGATCTCCACTCCCCTACACCCCTGTGTAAATCCAAAGTGAATGTCTTGGTATAAATGTGTCTGTCTCTCCCAGGTGCCTTCATCTCTGGGGTTCCCATCCAGCCCATCCTCATCCGGTACCCAAACAGCCTGGTGAGTGTCTGGCAGGGATACCAAGACAGGGGGATGGTGTGACCAGGCCGTACAACCAACACCTCTGCTCTTCTTTTGGCAGGACTCGACAACCTGGGCATGGCGAGGTCCTGGAGTGTGAGTTATGCTTGGGGGAGGAGGGGTATGTCTCTCTGTCTGTCTGCTGCCCCCTGCTTGGGCAGGCAAGCACTGCTGTGTGTCTGTCTCTCTTCTGCCCTTTCCCTGGAGAGACAAGCACTGCTGTGTGTCTGTCTCTCTTCTGCCCTCTCCCTGGGGAGACAAGCACTGCTGTGTGTCTGTCTCTCTTCTGCCCTCTCCCTGGAGAGACAAGCACTGCTGTGTGTCTGTCTCTCTTCTGCCCTTCCCTGGGGAGACAAGCACTGCTGTGTGTCTGTCTCTCTTCTGCCCTTTCCCTGGAGAGACAAGCACTGCTGTGTGTCTGTCTCTCTTCTGCCCTTTCCCTGGAGAGACAAGCACTGCTGTGTGTCTGTCTCTCTTCTGCCCTTCCCTGGAGAGACAAGCACTGCTGTGTGTCTGTCTCTCTTCTGCCCTTTCCCTGGAGAGACAAGCACTGCTGTGTGTCTGTCTCGCTTCTGCCCTCTCCCTGGAGAGACAAGCACTGCTGTGTGTCTGTCTCTCTTCTGCCCTCTCCCTGGAGAGACAAGCACTGCTGTGTGTCTGTCTCTCTTCTGCCCTCTCCCTGGAGAGACAAGCACTGCTGTGTGTCTGTCTCTCTTCTGCCCTCTCCCTGGGGAGACAAGCACTGCTGTGTGTCTGTCTCTCTTCTGCCCTCTCCCTGGAGAGACAAGCACTGCTGTGTGTCTGTCTCTCTTCTGCCCTCTCCCTGGGGAGACAAGCACTGCTGTGTGTCTGTCTCTCTTCTCCCCTTTCCCTGGAGAGACAAGCACTGCTGTGTGTCTGTCTCTCTTCTGCCCTTTCCCTGGAGAGACAAGCACTGCTGTGTGTCTGTCTCTCTTCTGCCCTTTCCCTGGGGAGACAAGCACTGCTGTGTGTCTGTCTCTCTTCTGCCCTTTCCCTGGGGAGACAAGCACTGCTGTGTGTCTGTCTCTCTTCTGCCCTTTCCCTGGAGAGACAAGCACTGCTGTGTGTCTGTCTCTCTTCTGCCCTTTCCCTGGAGAGACAAGCACTGCTGTGTGTCTGTCTCTCTTCTGCCCTTTCCCTGGGGAGACAAGCACTGCTGTGTGTCTGTCTCTCTTCTGCCCTTTCCCTGGGAGAGACAAGCACTGCTGTGTGTCTGTCTCTCTTCTGCCCTTCTCCCTGGGGAGACAAGCACTGCTGTGTGTCTGTCTCTCTTCTGCCCTCTCCCTGGAGAGACAAGCACTGCTGTGTGTCTGTCTCTCTTCTGCCCTCTCCCTGGAGAGACAAGCACTGCTGTGTGTCTGTCTCTCTTCTGCCCTCTCCCTGGAGAGACAAGCACTGCTGTGTGTCTGTCTCTCTTCTGCCCTCTCCCTGGAGAGACAAGCACTGCTGTGTGTCTGTCTCTCTTCTGCCCTCTCCCTGGAGAGACAAGCACTGCTGTGTGTCTGTCTCTCTTCTGCCCTCTCCCTGGAGAGACAAGCACTGCTGTGTGTCTGTCTCTCTTCTGCCCTCTCCCTGGGGAGACAAGCACTGCTGTGTGTCTGTCTCTCTTCTGCCCTTTCCCTGGGGAGACAAGCACTGCTGTGTGTCTGTCTCTCTTCTGCCCTCTCCCTGGAGAGACAAGCACTGCTGTGTGTCTGTCTCTCTTCTGCCCTCTCCCTGGAGAGACAAGCACTGCTGTGTGTCTGTCTCGCTTCTGCCCTCTCCCTGGAGAGACAAGCACTGCTGTGTGTCTGTCTCTCTTCTGCCCTCTCCCTGGAGAGACAAGCACTGCTGTGTGTCTGTCTCTCTTCTGCCCTCTCCCTGGAGAGACAAGCACTGCTGTGTGTCTGTCTCTCTTCTGCCCTCTCCCTGGAGAGACAAGCACTGCTGTGTGTCTGTCTCGCTTCTGCCCTCTCCCTGGAGAGACAAGCACTGCTGTGTGTCTGTCTCTCTTCTGCCCTCTCCCTGGAGAGACAAGCACTGCTGTGTGTCTGTCTCTCTTCTGCCCTCTCCCTGGAGAGACAAGCACTGCTGTGTGTCTGTCTCTCTTCTGCCCTCTCCCTGGAGAGACAAGCACTGCTGTGTGTCTGTCTCGCTTCTGCCCTCTCCCTGGAGAGACAAGCACTGCTGTGTGTCTGTCTCTCTTCTGCCCTCTCCCTGGAGAGACAAGCACTGCTGTGTGTCTGTCTCGCTTCTGCCCTCTCCCTGGAGAGACAAGCACTGCTGTGTGTCTGTCTCTCTTCTGCCCTCTCCCTGGGGAGACAAGCACTGCTGTGTGTCTGTCTCTCTTCTGCCCTTTCCCTGGGGAGACAAGCACTGCTGTGTGTCTGTCTCGCTTCTGCCCTCTCCCTGGAGAGACAAGCACTGCTGTGTGTCTGTCTCTCTTCTGCCCTCTCCCTGGAGAGACAAGCACTGCTGTGTGTCTGTCTCGCTTCTGCCCTCTCCCTGGAGAGACAAGCACTGCTGTGTGTCTGTCTCTCTTCTGCCCTCTCCCTGGAGAGACAAGCACTGCTGTGTGTCTGTCTCTCTTCTGCCCTCTCCCTGGAGAGACAAGCACTGCTGTGTGTCTGTCTCTCTTCTGCCCTCTCCCTGGGGAGACAAGCACTGCTGTGTGTCTGTCTCTCTTCTGCCCTCTCCCTGGAGAGACAAGCACTGCTGTGTGTCTGTCTCTCTTCTGCCCTTTCCCTGGTGGAGGGGATGAGCCCTGCAGTCTGTCTCTCCTGCTGAACTCTTGGAGGACTAACTTGGAGTGTCATGTCTCTCTCACCACCCCCATCCCCCCACACTTCACCACCCCCAGGCTCAAAGTCATCTGGTTGACGGCATCACAGCTCTGCACCACCGTGGAGGTGGAGGTGAGATTGGACAGAGTGCCCCCTAGGGCGGTGTTGGGGTAGTGGGGGCCAGCATTCCCCCATTCCCCACCCGCCCCCCCCCATGGCTCCATGCTGCCCCCTAACCCCCTCATCTCTTGCAGTTCCTCCCCGTCTACCATCCCAACCCCGAGGAGAAAGTGAACCCCACCCTCTATGCTAGCAACGTGCAGAGAGCCATGGCCCAGTGAGTAGGGCTGGGATGTGGGGTGGCACCCACAGAGGGTTGGCAAGGGTACTGAGGCAAGGTGGTGGTGGAGAGGCTGGTGTGTCATGCTGGGGGGCGGGGACGGAGTTCCTGGGGAACATGGAGGATGGGGATAAAGGGTATTTGGGTGGCACAAGATACCTGGGGGAGTCAGCACAGGGGGCACAGGGTTACACGTTCCCCAGGGGGGCGGGCATGGGGAGCACAGAAGGGGCTGGCTTGGGAAGCTATGGGGGCACCAATGCATGGGGCCTCAGGGGGTGGACATGGCCACAGAGTGGGGATGGGGGGTTATGGGGGTACTTGGCCACGGGATCCGCCATAATATGGGGGTTGGTGCCAAGAGGGGGTCCTGAGAGGGGTTGAGGAGGGATTCTAGGGTCAGCGTGGCCATGGGGGTGATCATGGGGAGCTGGCAGGGGATTATCATAGAATCCTAGCACAGGAAGGGACCTCGAGAGACCCTCACGGCAGGACCAAGCACCGTCTAGACCATCCCTGACAGGTGCCTGTACATCCTGCTCTGAAATATCTCCAGAGATAGAGACCCCACAACTTCCCTCGGCAACTTATTCCAGTGTTTCACCACCCGGACAGGCAGGAAATTTTTCCTCATGTCCAACCTAAACCTCCCTTGCTGCAGTTTAAGCCCATTGCTTCTTGTCCTGTCCTCAGAGGCCCAGGAGAACAATTTTTCTCCCTCCTCCTTGTGACTCCCTTTTAGATACTTGAAAACCGCTCTCATGTCCCCTCTCGTCTTCTCCTTTCCAAACTAAACAAGCCCCATTCGTTCAGCCTTCCCTCCTAGCTCCTGTTCTCCAGACCTTGAATCATTCTTGTTGCTCTTCTCTGGACCCTCTCCCATTTCTCCATGTCTTTCCCGAAATGGGGTGCCCAGAACAGGGCACAATCCTCCAGCTGAGGCCTCATCCACGCAGAATGATGAGACGGATGGGGGGCCAGGCATGTAGGGGGCAGGTGGGAGGGAGGGACATGGGTGTGTGGGAGTTATAGGGGCACTGTGGGGGTATGGTGGGTTGGGGGGGAAATCTGGGCCCCTCCTCGGTCTGACCCTGCCTGTCCCCGCAGGGCGCTGGGCGTCCCGGCCACCGAGTGCGAGTTCGTGGGGGCCCTGCCGGTGCGGGCAGTCGGGCGGCTCCGGGTGGCACTGGAGCCCCGACTCCCGGAGCTGGAGAAGGCGCTGCGGCGGGCCAGGTGAGGGGCGGGGAGAGGAGGGGTGGCAAGAGACGGCGGGGGAGAGGACAGAGGGGGCCAGAGGGGAGGGACAGACAGTCGGACAGTGCTGGGTGGGAGGCGGGGCCAACCGTGTCTCTCACCTCTCTCCCCCCCCCGACATGGGGGTCCCCCCCCTGCAGGTGGGTCGCGGGGGCCCCCTTGCCCAGCGCCAGGGCAGGGACCCTGGGGCCCCGGGAACTCGCCCGCTGGCTGGGGCTGCCCCTCCCGGAGGCACCGGCGGGCCTCTGTGCCTTCTTCCAGCAGGTATGGGGGTGGGAGCGGGAGGGGTGCTGGGGTGCAGAGGTGGGGGAAGGGGATTACCCAGGGGTGGGGGAGGGGAATTGTCAGGGAGGGTTGGAGGAGATTGCCCCCAGGGGGTGGGGAGTTGCTCTGTGGGGGAGGGGAATTGCCCCAGGTGTGGGGAAGGGGGATTGTCCCAAGAGTGGGGGAGGGGGATTGTCTGGGTGGTGGGGGAGGGGTGGGAGTTGTCCCAAGGTGGGGGAGGGGAATTCTCTGGGGCAGTGGGGGAGGGGTGGGGATTGTCCCAGGAGTGGGGGAGGGGGTTGTCTGGGGCGGGGGGAGGGAGGGGTGGTGATTCTCCCAGGAGTGGGGGAGGGGGATTGTCTGGGGGAGTGGGGGAGGGGTGAGAATTGTCCCAGGAGTGGGGGGGGTTATCTGAAGCAGGTTGGGGATTGTCCCAGGAGTGGGGGAGGGGGTTGTCTGGGGCGGGGGGAGGGAGGGGTGGTGATTCTCCCAGGAGTGGGGGAGGGGGTTGTCTGGGGCGGGGGGAGGGAGGGGTGGGGATTCTCCCAGGAGTGGGGGAGGGGGATTGTCTGGGGCGGGGGGAGGGAGGGGTGGGGATTCTCCCAGGAGTGGGGGAGGGGGATTGTCTGGGGGAGTGGGGGAGGGGTGGGAATTGTCCCAGGAGTAGGAGAGGGGTATTGTGGAGGAGGGGGGCGGCTGTGCCCAGAGGTAACCCCCCTGCCCGTGTGTCTGTCCACCAGGACGCGGGGGGCTGCATGGACGCCCGGGCGGTGCGGCTGGCCCTTCAGGCCCTGGAGGGGGGGCGCGGCCCCGAGGACCTCACGTGGCTGGCCTTTGAGGTGGGAGGGGGTGTAGGGAGAGTGGGGTGCAGGGGGGAGGGGCTCTGGCAGGGATGCGGAGATGGAGGGCGGGGTTGGGGGGATGGGGTGGTATGTGGGGGGACGTGGAGGGTATCTGGGAGTGGCAGAATGGGGGGCCACGGGTGGGGTCGCTGGGAGCTATGGGGGGGAGGGCACCTGGGGGGTCACAGAGGATATAGGAACTGCAGGTGGAGGGTTTTGGGGGGCAGCGGGGGAGGTGCAGGCCCTGGGGGTCTCTCTCCCACTCACTCTGCCTGTCCCCCTCCCCAACACAGCTCTTCTGCGAGGAGGGGGCCGATCAGGGGGGCCCACGCCTGCCCCAGGGGGGTTTCTGCGCCATCCTGCAGCTGCTTCTGGGGACGCCCTGGGCCGACGGAGCCGAACTCTTCACCGCGCTGGGCGGGGCTGCGCCCCCCCCTGGGCTGAGCATTGGTGAGCAGCCGTAGACAGCTGGAGGGGCGGGGGGACAAACCAGCAGACAGCTGGACAGGTGGCGGGGGCTTGGCCCAGCAGACAGACAGACTCATGCAGAGAGATGAGGGGAGGTCTGTTAGATAAACAGACAGATGGACGGAAGGCTGGACAGACAGACCCGTGCAGACATCTGGAGGGAGGCCTGGTAGACACCCAGACGGACGGACAGGAGGAGGTGTGGCAGACAAATAGCCCGAAGGTGGGATGAAGGACAGACAGAGGGGCGGCTAGACAGAGAAACTAACCCATGGGGAAGGAGAGGGAGAGAGGGAAGGAGACTAAAACGGCAAGGCAGAGAGACAGGAGGACAGGGTGGACAGACGGAGAAATGAGATGGCAGTTAGGCAGGAGGACAGATAGCTGGACAGACAGACAGACGAGGCCAAGATGGGCAGACAGGAGAGCAGACAGAAGGGCAGGGGAGAGAGCAGACAGACGAGAGGCCAAGACAGAAGGACAGAGGACCAATAGACGGGGAGGGGCAGACAGATAGACAGACAGGTGGATGACAAATGGACAGAAGGGCAGACAGATAGATAGGAGAGAGGGCAGACAGGGGGAGAGGGCGGACGGACGGGTGGGAGGGCAGACAGACAGACGGACAGGGGAGAGGACGGACGAGTGGGAGGGCAGACAGACAGATGGACAGGGGAGAGGACGGACGGGTGGGAGGGCAGACAGACAGACGGACAGGGGAGAGGGCGGACGGACGGGTGGAAGGGCAGACAGACAGACGGACAGGGGAGAGGGCGGACGGACGGGTGGGAGGGTAGACAGACAGACGGACAGGGGAGAGGACGGACGGACGGGTGGGAGGGCAGACAGACAGACGGACAGGGGAGAGGACGGACGAGTGGGAGGGCAGACAGACAGACGGACAGGGGAGAGGGCGGACGGACGGGTGGGAGGGCAGACAGACAGACGGACAGGGGAGAGGACGGACGGACGGGTGGGAGGGCAGACAGACAGACGGACAGGGGAGAGGACGGACGAGTGGGAGGGCAGACAGACAGACGGACAGGGGAGAGGACGGACGGACGGGTGGGAGGGCAGACAGACAGACGGACAGGGGAGAGGGCGGACGAGTGGGAGGGCAGACAGACAGACGGACAGGGGAGAGGGCGGACGGACGGGTGGGAGGGCAGACAGACAGACGGACAGGGGAGAGGGCGGACGAGTGGGAGGGCAGACAGACAGACGGACAGGGGAGAGGGCGGACGGACGGGTGGGAGGGCAGACAGACAGACGGACAGGGGAGAGGACGGACGGACGGGTGGGAGGGCAGACAGACAGACGGACAGGGGAGAGGGCGGACGAGTGGGAGGGCAGACAGACAGACGGACAGGGGAGAGGGCGGACGGACGGGTGGGAGGGCAGACAGACAGACGGACAGGGGAGAGGGCGGACGAGTGGGAGGGCAGACAGACAGATGGACAGGGGAGAGGGCGGACGGACGGGTGGGAGGGCAGACAGACAGACGGACAGGGGAGAGGACGGACGGACGGGTGGGAGGGCAGACAGACAGACGGACAGGGGAGAGGGCGGACGAGTGGGAGGGCAGACAGACAGACGGACAGGGGAGAGGGCGGACGGACGGGTGGGAGGGCAGACAGACAGACGGACAGGGGAGAGGGCGGACGAGTGGGAGGGCAGACAGACAGACGGACAGGGGAGAGGGCGGACGGACGGGTGGGAGGGCAGACAGACAGACGGACAGGGGAGAGGGCGGACGGACGGGTGGGAGGGCAGACAGACAGACGGACAGGGGAGAGGGCGGACGGACGGGTGGGAGGGCAGACAGACAGACGGACAGGGGAGAGGGCGGACGGACGGCTGGCGGGGGGAGCTGGGTGCCTATTCCCTCCTCTCCTACTGTTCTCTCCCTCCCCCAGGTCAGTTCCAGGACTTTGCCCTGCGCCACCCTGCCTACGCTCCGCTCTTCCGCGCTTACCTGCGCCCCCCAGCCCCCGCCCGCCGGGCCCCCGCCCCCTGCCCCAATGGCCTTGCCCTCGCCAAGAGCAAGGCAGGCTGACCCCCCCGCCGCCCAGCGCACTGTGCTACCCGGGACACACCCCGCAACTCAGGGCCACAAGAGACAGGGACTGAAGCCAAATTCGGGGTGGGGGGGAAGGGGCTGAGTGTATTTTTGTAAAGAATGTGGGGATTTATTTTATTTTTGGGGGGTGGGGGAGGGGCTGGGTTTCTTCTGTTTTGTAAAATGGAAAGGAAGGCTATTTTATATATCAAATATCTATCTCTATATAAAAATATATATTATATACCTATCTATAAACGAACTTTGAAGGCAAAGGCATTTTTGTGCCACGTTCGTCAGAAAACCGGGGGTCGGGGCCCCATGGCAGGGCCTTCATATCAAAGGTGGTGGTTTCAAGAGCGCCCTCATGCCACTTCCTGAAACACCAATGTGAGTTTCAAGGGAGCCCCCTGGAATGGATCCTGAGGCATTTCCACATCTAAGGCATTGATCTTGTTGGCTCAGGGAGGCTGGGAACTGGGGTGCAGCTCTGGGGAGCCCCCCCTCAGTGGGGCCCCACACTCAACTCTGCCCCAGAGGGCGCCAGATCCGACACATCGTGAGCGGGGCCCAACATCGGTCTAAATCCTTTTAATGGACCCAGAGAACGAGGAGATCGCTCTGCTCCCGGCATTCGTGTTTCCGAAAGGTGCCCCGCCCACTCAACGGGAAGCCAATCCGCATCCTCCGCTTCGCCTTCTACATTCCAGGAGGGTGGGACGTCGAAAGTTGGGAGGAGTTGGCCAATGACGGCCCTCGGTTCCCTCCTCGGCGTGCAAAGGGGCGGGGCGCTCTGCCAACCAACGAGGACCCTCCATTTCATCCTCAACATTCCAAGGGGTGGGGCTTGAGGGGAGGGCGGGCCCAACAACTGGCTGACAAAGGCACTCATAAAGATCTCAAGATGAATCAAGAGTGAAGGCCTCATCATGGCCACCCTCTCTCATTGGCTGCGCAGGCGTTTGCTTCTTCTGGCGGCCATATTGTCACCCTTTCTCTTGTGGCCGTGCCGAATGCCAGGGTCCGTGGCCAGTGGCTCCTTCAGCACCCCACCGGAGCATAGCCGGGTGGAGCGCCTCCTCGCAGGATCCCATCGCCCAGGCTGCCAAGTCGGGGAGAGGGCTCTGCCGACGGGTGCCACTCGGTCCCTCGGGGCTGAGACGGTGCTCACCTCAGGACTGGAGAGCCGGAGCTTGGACGCCAGTAGAGAGGAAAAAACGGACAGCTCTTCATCGTCTTCCTCATCATCACTGTGTTTCCCAGTATCCTCCATGTCCCCGGGGGGACGCGCTGAGTTGTCAGCGGCGGTCATCTTGGAAGGGCCGTCACCCATGGCTGAATTGGTCTCTCTTCTCTCCTTTCTGTCATCTCTTGGCCTACTCCCGTGGCCACCGCTCCGGGTGGCTCTTGCCTCACGTTGTCCTGCATCTTTAGGTCCAGCCGCAGTGCTGATGCCCTTGCCTTCATGGGGGCCACCATCTTGGAGGGGAGGCTGCCTGGACCCTGTCTCCCCCATGATTCTCCGTTCTGGCTCTGCTCGGTGACTGGCCCTGGCCTCTGAAGACCCCTGGATCTCGATAGGCCTCTTTGGGCCACGCAGGCCAAGGGGAGGCGGGTCAGGAGGACGTTGGCCATGACTGTTGGACACGGGTGACAATTCATGCTCCCCTCGCCCGTCAGCACCCAGGAGGCGCGCAGAGAGGCCGAATGGCCGCCCATTGGCCCTGCTGAGTAGTAATGCTGTAGCGTGGGCATCGTGCAGCCTCGATTCCAGTACGGTTGGTTGACCTGCTTGATTGCCATTGTGTTCTTGGGGCATTGTGGGAGCTAACGCAGGGCTTCCTTCTCTTTGGAGGTGGTTCCCACTCAACTTCATGCTCCCCCGTTGGAGGTCGTGCTCTCTTGAGGTGGCTTCACTCCCATCGGCCTCCTCCTGGTTTTGATCTCTGACCTTCTCTCCTCGGCCACAACCTTGTTTTCCATATCCACTGAGAGTTGACCCGACAGCTATTTGTTTCATCACCATGGCCCCGCATGACCTCACAATCTCGGCTTGATTGGTCATGCCTGGGGCATCTCCCAGTGCTTCCCCACTAGCCTGGCCTTGGTTTTTGACTATCTCTCCTGGGCAGCCATCTTGTTTCCCATGTCCACTGAGGTTTGACGCTAGAGTGCCTGGGTCCATCATGTTGTCCCGTTGGTAACGACACTCAGTTCTTGTTGGGGCATCTCCTAGTCCTTCCCCACCAGCACTGGGCTCCGATTGACCATTGGTCTTCCCTTCTTGGCCGCCATCTTGTTTTCGGAGAGTGGACTCTAGGTTCACCGGTCCTCCCAAATTGTCCCCCTGTGACCTCAAGCCCCAAGCCTGGCTGCCGGGCTCTATGCTGACCACTGCCCCTTGCCTTCGGCCTCCATCTTGGCCGTGCCCCTGAGCCTTCTGGGATGCCGTCTCCACGGGGCCCCGTGGCAAGGAGACTAGTCTCCCTTGGTCTCCATGTTGGCGAGGGGAGGGGCCTCTTGGAGTGGCCACGTCCTCTGGCCCCGCATTTCCTGGCTGTGGTTGGCATTGCTGGGATGTCCACATGGGTGTGGGGGCGGGTGCCTCATGTGGCTCCGCCCCCAGTGCCTCAGCCTTGGCCCCGCCTCCTCGGCAGAACGACGGCCGACGGCTGGTGGGTCCCTTGTGGCAGTGGCCTTCATCCTCCTCCTCTGACTGGGAGGGGGTGGAGTCTGACTGGGAGGCGGGGCAGGCTGGGGGGCTGAGCTCGTCTTCGGAGAGGGCTAGAAGACGTTTCTCGACCAGCTGTGGGGAGGGAGGAAATGGAGTCACCCGGGGGGACGGGGAGGGTTCTGCCTATAGGGGGCAGGGAGGGCACCACTCTGGCTCCCCCCCGTGGGGAGTGGATACCTGGCTCGGGGTGAGTCCCAGCTCTTGCTCCAACTCCTCGGTCAGATCCAGGGGGTCGAGTTGCTTCTCCGGAGAGAGTAGCTGGGCCAGGAACTGGGGGTGGATCACGGCTTCCACCTGCTGCGGCGGGGAGCGTGAGCCCCTGATGTGGTGCTGCCGACCCGAATGCCTGCATCCCCTCCCCTGCCCTGCTCTCTTCCCCCCGGGGGTCTGGGACCTTCGGGGCCCTGCTGTCCCAGATACCTGGGTCCCCTCCCCTGCCCTGCTCTCTTCCCCCTGGGGGTCTGGTACCTTCAGGGCCCTGCTGTCCTGGATGCCTGGGTCCACTCCCCTACCCTGCTTTCTTCCCCCTGGGGCCTGGGACCATCCCGGACACCTGGGTCCCCTCCCCTGTCCTGCTCTCTTCCCCCCTGGGGCCTGGGACCGTCCCGGACACCTGGGTCCCCTCCCCTGCCTTGCTCTCTTCTCCCCTGGGACCTGGGACCATCCCGGACACCTGGGTCCCCTCCCCTGCCTTGCTCTCTTCCCCACTGGGGCCTGGGACCGTCCCGGACACCTGGGTCCCCTCCCCTGCCTTGCTCTCTTCTCCCCTGGGACCTGGGACCATCCCGGACACCTGGGTCCCCTCCCCTGCCTTGCTCTCTTCCCCACTGGGGCCTGGGACTGTCCCGGACACCTGGGTCCCCTCCCCTGCCTTGCTCTCTTCCCCCGTGGGGCCTGGGACTGTCACGGACACCTGGGTCCCCTCCCCTGCCCCAGTCTGTGCGCCCTGGCTGCTGGGCCCTGAGGGCCCTGGGGGTGGGGATGTGGCGCCCCCCAGTGGATGCACGCACCTTGCAGACAAAGCTCTCGTCCGCGCAGAGCTGCTCGACGTACGGCAGCAGCGCCGGGTCCGGCAGCGCCCCGAGGGCTGGACTCTGGGGCTCGCCACGGCCCCCCGCCTCCTCCTCCCAGCCGGGCCGGAGCCCCTCCATGATCTCAGCATACTGCCGCACAGCTTCAGGCGGGATCTCCCGCGGCTCCCCCGCGGCCAGCGGGCCAGGTGGGCGGCGCTGGCGGCGGCGTGGCTGGCGCCCCTTGGATGCAGCTTTCTTGGGGATGTACACTGCCAGGGAAGGGGAGACGCCATGCAGGAACCAGATGGGAACACTCCCATGCACTCCCAGTCCTGGAGACCTTCCACCCAGCCCAAAATCATGCACGGGAGGAAATGTACACAGGTTTTGCAGGTGCGTGCAAAGGTGCTCGGTGTGTGCACAAGCGCGGGGTGTGAGCAAAAATAAAACACGCAGACGTGCTAGGTCCCTGCAAAAAAAAATCACGTGAAAATGCTGGTGGAGTGTAAAAAATTGTGCAAAGGTTCTGGGTAGGTGCAAAAGCAGGCAGGGTGCATGCACCCACCGGGGCCAAGTATCAGGGGGGTGCAAACACTGCAAAGGTTCCAGGTAGATCTGAAAAGTGCAAACATTCTAGGTCCGTGCAAGAAGCGGCAAAGAGCACATGCGAGGACGTGCAGATTCTGTGCAAAAAAGCAGTGAGGTCCCAGGCGTGGGCGAGAATCAAGCCCAAGTGCTGGGTATGTACAGAAAAAAAAGAAAAAAAAAAGGTCCAAGGTGCCAGGGACAGGCAAAAAACCCCGCACGGGTGCAAATGTTCTGGGTCTGTGCAAAAGCCGTGCAAAGGGATGTGAAAAAACATGCACAAGTGAAAGGCTTGTGCCAAAAAAAGGGGGGGAGGAGGTACAGATCGTCCCGTGGGCTGGCGGGAAGTGGGGTTTTCCCTCCCCTACTGGCTGTTGGGGGGTACCTTGCTGCTGGCTGGCGTCGGGGCCTGCTGGGCCGGGGAGTTTGGGGGGCTCGGCGGGGAGGGGCTGGAACTGGGAGCTGCTCAGGAGTTTCATTTTTTGGATCTGCAGCTCCTCTTCGGCCTCAAACTCCATGAACCTGAGGAAGAGGAGGGGTCAGGCCGGGGTGGGGGGGAGCGGGAGGATCCCGGGGGGGGGGCAACACTCACTTCTCGGCCATCTCGTAGAAGATCATGCGCTCGAAGTTGCTGCTGCGCTCCCACTCCTGCACAGCCCGCGGCACCCCCTCCTCCGGCGCCAGCTCGGGGCGCAGCCGGCCCAGCGACCGCAGCACGGGGCTGGGAGGGGGGGGCGGGTCAGCACTGGGGCATCCCCTCGCTCTGGCCCTGCGGCCCCTGCCCCCCCAGCGCTGCCCCTCGGTCCCGCCCCCCGGCCTCTGCCCCCCCAGCCCTGCCCCTTGCTCTCAACCCGCAGCCCCTGCCCCCCCAGCGCTGCCCCTCGCTCCCGCCCCCCCGCCTCTGCCCCCCCAGCGCTGCCCCTCGCTCCTGACCCGCAGCCCCTGCCCCCCAGCGCTGCCCCTCGCTCCCGCCCCCCCACCTCTGCCCCTCGCTCCTGCCCTGTGGCCCCTACCCCCTCCCGGCCCTGCCAGTGCCCCCCACTCAGACCCACAGCCCCACTGCCCAGCAGACCCGGCTCTCACATGAAGAAGCAGGCCAGGGCCTCGGCGTCAGGCGTGCCCGGGTGGTGCCGCCGGGCCAGGGCCTTGTAGCGCTGCCAGCGCCGATAGTTCTCGTAGACGCCCTTGGAGGTGCAGGAGGCCGAGGGGTCACTGGCGGGGGGCGCCCGGGCTGGGGCCGCCGTGGGGGCCTCCCTGGGGCCCGGCTCCTCCCCAGCCTTGCTCAGCAGGATGGTGCGGATCCCGGCAGCCAGCTGGAGCCGGAGGGGGGCCCCATCCCGCCGCGGGAGGCCCCAGCCCGCCGGCGCCCCCGTCAGGATGATGGTCTGGGCCCGGGCTGATTCCGGGCCCCCCTCGGGCTTCAGCTTCACAATGAGTTTGCCCCCGGGGGCGTCGGGCGAGGTCAGGAGCAGGGCGGCGCCAGGGAAGGTGGGCAGCAGGAGGGGGGGTGGAGGGGGGCCCGGGGTGCTCATGGCGGGGATGGGGGCGCACGGGGTCCCTTTGCAGAGGGTGTCAGCAGCCCCCCCTGTTGGAGAGCAAGAGCTGATGGGAACCTCCCCCCCACCCCTGCTCCCAGGTGCCGGGTCGAATGAAAACAATTCCGGAATCCAGAGACATCGGGAGTTCTGAGCTGGGGGGGGGATTCCGAGCCCAATCCTGGGGTTCCCCCCGCACCCGCTCTACCAGTGCCCCTCAATCCCCCCCCCCCACTTCCACCCCTCCAACTTTCCTGGTGCCCGTCAATCCCAATCCCAGGGTGAAGTGCCAGCTGGGGGAGGCTGGCTCTGAGCCCTGCCCCGCCCCCTGAGGCCCCGCCCCTTCAACCCAAGGCCCCTCCCCTTCTATGCTGGAGAACAGTCCCACCCCGTCACCGATGATACATTGCAAAACACAGTCGTGCACTCTGAAATGAAAGACGAAAACATCTTTCCCAACAGGGCTAGGCCGGTCCTTTCCGCAAGTTAGTAAGGATGGCTGGTGAGGTACACTGAGGCACGTTGCACTGCGTAACGCTACATTTTAGCTACATTCCTGCTGGCCCCCAATTAGGGTTGCCAAAGAGTTTCACCAAAAATACCGAACATGGCGGGAAAAAAATTGGTTGAGAAGAAAAAAAAACAAAAACTAGGACCAACCTTGTTGAACAACAAAAAAAAAAAAGCACACCAAAAAAAAAAGTCATAGCACCTTTAAATTCCCACGCTCCCCCGCCCCCACCAGACACGGCAGGGGAAGAATGTCCCAAGCAGCCTTCTGTCCGAGAAAAACAGGTATATTCTGTTTTTTTTAACTGGACAGAAGCCGCAAATACCGGACTGTCTGGGCCAATACCGGACACCTGGCAAACCTATCCCCAATGTGCATACAGGTTGAACCTCTCCAGTCCGGCACTCTCTGTTCCAGCAACATCTGTGGTCCGGCAGGATTTGAGTTAGCTGGGTGTCCACTTATCTTGGGCGCGGCCAAGTTTCCCGCGATCCCATAAAGTCCGTTTACTGCTGCCAGACCTGCCTCTTAGGGTGCATCTATGCAGCACCCTAAACTCAGAAAAAGAGATGCAATTTGAGCCATGCAAATTGCATCTCTTACCTCGAATCTATGTCAAAAGAGCTTATTTTGAAATTCGGCACGTCTACACAGCGCCAAAGTCTGAAATAACGCGCCCCGTATCCCTCCTGCAATGAGGTTTACCGGGATGGCGAAACAGCACGCCGTTCTTTCGAAAAATATTGGGAAATAACGGGCAGCTTGTGTGGACGCGGGGTAGCTATTTCGGGATACCTCCGCTGTGCAGTGTAGACGTCTCTGCAGTGGTCTGTGCTGTTCTTTAGCTGTAATTGACCCTTACATGTCTTCTCAGAGCCCAGCCAGCAGTGGAAGGGTTGGGACTTCTGCTTGACAGTAGAGATCTCCCATGGTCCGGCAAGTTCTCTGGTTCGGTACCGGCCAGGTCTAGAAGGTGCCGGATTAGAGAGGTTCCCCCCGTAGTAATATTTTCAACTATACCTGAACTTCACCTGAAATGTAACTAACCAATCCTAACATATTGTAATTAGCTAAGCAGTTACAGCCCTTCACCTTCATTGGTCTCCACCCTGCTAATTGAATTACACAGCTGTGATGGTGCATCGGGGAGCCCCCCGACCCTGCACCCCCATCCGCAGTAAGATGGGACGCTGCCAGCCAGTAGATTAGGGAGGCTTTATTGCTTCTCAGAGATACAGCACAGCCTGGGAGCTCTGTGGACATAGGAGTACACTACAACTCCCAGAGTGCATCGGGGCCAGAGAGCACTACAGCCCCCAAAGTGCACTAAGGCTAGAGAGCACTGCAACTCCCAGCATGCATTGGGGCCAGAGCGCACTACAACTCCCAGCGTGCATTGGGGGGGTAGAGTGCATTGGAACGCCCAGCGGGTTATTGGGGCCAGAGCGCACTACAGCTCCCAGCGTGCCCTGCGGCCGCCCTTCCGCCAGCTGCCCTCCGGGTTCCACGCACGTGTGGCGCTGGGTGCCGGGGCCGCAGCATGTTCCTGCAGTTCTACCTCAACGCGCAGGGCGAGCGGGTTTACACCCTCAAGGTGGGACCCCTCCCTCCCTCCCCCCAGGGCAGCACCCTGGGGGGCGGGAGTGAAGGGCATCGGCAGGGTTAGGGGGCAGCGGCTGTGGGGCGGGAGGGAGGAGCACCGGCAGGGCTGGGGGGCAGGGGTGGGAGGGATCAGCACCGGCAGGGCTGGGGGGCAGGGGCTGTGGGGCGGGAGGGATCAGCACCGGCAGGGCTGGGGGGCAGGGGCTGTGGGGCGGGAGGGGAGGAGCACCGGCAGGGCTGGGGGGCAGGGGCTGTGGGGCGGGAGGGGAGGAGCACCGGCAGGGCTGGGGGCAGGGGCTGTGGGGGAGGAGCACCAGCAGGGCTGTGGGGAAAGGGCTGTGGGGCGGGACGGAGGAGCACCGGCAGGGCTGTGGGGCGGGAGGGAGGGAGGGGCACCGGCAGGGCTGGGGGGCAGGGGCTGTGGGGCGGGAGGGATCAGCACCGGCAGGGCTGGGGGGCAGGGGCTGTGGGGCGGGAGGGGAGGAGCACCGGCAGGGCTGGGGGGCAGGGGCTGTGGGGCGGGAGGGGAGGAGCACCGGCAGGGCTGGGGGGCAGGGGCTGTGGGGCGGGAGGGGAGGAGCACCGGCAGGGCTGGGGGGCAGGGGCTGTGGGGCGGGAGGGGAGGAGCACCGGCAGGGGTGGGGGGCAGGGGCTGTGGGGCGGGAGGGGAGGAGCACCGGCAGGGGTGGGGGGCAGGGGCTGTGGGGCGGGAGGGGAGGAGCACCAGCAGGGCTGTGAGGAAAGGGCTGTGGGGCGGGACGGAGGAGCACCGGCAGGGCTGTGGGGTGGGAGGGAGGGAGGGGCACCGGCAGGGCTGGAGGCAGGGGGTCGGGAATGAGGGACACTGGCACCACTGTGGGGCAGGGAGCAGAACTAGGCGAGCCAGGGATGATGGGTCTGGCCCTGGTTGCTTTCACACGTCCTGTCCCTTCCTCCCTGGCAGAAAGTGGACCCCTCGGGCCAGCCGACCTGCTCCGCCCACCCTGCCCGCTTCTCCCCGGATGACAAGTACTCCCGCCACCGCATCACCATCAAGAAGCGCTTCGGGGTCCTGATGACGCAGCAGCCGCAGGCCGTCCTCTGAGCCGTCCGCCGGCACCACCGCTGAGCCGAGATGGGGCCAGGCTCCTCCCTGAAGCCGGCCCCCTGCTGCTACCGAGACCCTCGCCTGTGTCTAGCCTCTGACTCCACAACCCTGCTCCTCTTGGTGGCAAATAAATTGTCTTGATCCCACATCAGCTGTCGGGTTTGCTCCTTCCCGTTTCAAGGCCAGAAAAGACTGTCCGGTCTGGCCTGCCAGGGAACGCCCCCAAATAATTCCTAACTGACCTGTCCAGAGGTGCTGCCGGGCCAGTCGGTTTCATGCTAGGGCAGTGTTTCTCAACCTTTTTTTTTTTTTTAATAAAATACCCCCTTTTAAAAAAAAAAAAAAAAAAAAAAAGTACCCCCAGTACCTACAGTTTGCAGACACACACCATTTTTTTCCTACCATAGCAACACATTGGTTTAAACAACTTCATCATAGCCAGGAGGGTGATGAGATTTTTTGGGTGTAAAAAGTACCAAAATAATAAAGCGCTGTAAAACTTAAGCAAAAATTCAGTTTTCTCCAAATTTCAATTGTGGGGACGTACCCCCCGGACTTCCCATTCATACCACTGGTGGAGAAACGCTGCGCTAGGGGATCTCTCGCTTGGTTCAGGGTGGGTCAGGCGGCAGGGGAAGGTGTGGGGCAGAGAGCAGGGACTTATCCGCCCCTGGTGAGGTTGATGCGGACAGCGGGGGGCTTTTGGGAGTAGATCTGGAAGCAGGAACCAATTTGGCCCTTGTCACTGGTCATTCGAGACCAGGGGCGGGGGAGGGGACCGAGGGCCGAATGAGGCCCCCGGCTTGCTTGGATCTGGCCCCTGGGACTCCGTGCCCCCCCTTCCCACATTGGGGAGTCTCTGCTGGTACTCCAGACCCCCCGCTGCTCCATTGCAAGGCTGGAGCACACATAAGAATGGCCAGACTGGGTCAAACCGAAGGTTCATCCAGCCCAGTGTCCTGTCTGCCGGCAGTGGCCAATGCCAGATGCCCCAGAGGGAGTGAACTCAACAGGTAATGATCAAGCGATCTCTCTCCTGCCATCCATCTCCACCCTCTGACAAACAGAGGCTAAGGACACCATTCCTTACCCAGCCTGGCTAATAGTCAGGGCTCGCCAAGCGGTGGCAAGCCCTGCTCGCCAGCCGTGCAGTTCTGCGCATGCACAGATCGCTCTACGCCGGCTCTTCTGGGTTGTATGTAAACTACTTGCCACGGGCGAGTAGATTACGTTATTTGTCGAGACCTGCTAACAGCCATTTATGGACTTAACCTCCATGAATTTATCTAGTTCTCTTTTAAATCCTGTTATAGTCCTAGCCTTCACAACCTCCCCAGGCAAGGAGTTCCACAGATTGACTATGCGCTGTGTGAAGAACTTCCTTTTATTTGTTTTAAACTTGCTGCCCATTAGTTTCATTGGATGGCCCCTCGTTCTTATATTATGGGACCAAGTAAATAACTTTTCCTTATTCACTTTCTCCACACCACTCATGATTTTATAGACCTCTGTCCTATCTCCCCTTAGTCTCCTCTTTTCCAAGCTGAAAAGGCGTAGTCTCTTTAATCTCTCCTCATATGGGAGCCGTTCCAAACCCCTCATCATTTTAGTTGCCCTTCTCTGATGCTAGTATATCTTTTTTGAGATGAGACCACATCTGTACGCAGTATTCAAGATGTGGGCGTACCAAAATCTACTAGGCTTTTTGCTTCTCACTGGTGTGCACCTCATTTTTCTATGGGTAAGTGGCCCCCGACCGGTCGAGACGCTTGCCCAATGTAGGCATCGCCGCACTCGGCCTGAGGGGTTATAGAGGCTGGCAGCAGGGGCGAGCGAATTTGAGGCCGGAAAGGGACTGACGGGGTGATGGAGCTGAGTCGAGGGTCCGGTGTGGGGAGTGGGGGCCGGGCTGTGGGGCAGCACTGATGGGTGGAGGGGATCCATGGGGAGCACGGCTGGCTCAGCAGCTCCCCAGCACTTATTGGGGAAAGTCAGGCGTCAGCTTGGCATGGAGATGGGCATTTGCATGGCCGTGGGAAGGTTTGAAAACAACCCCTGAGGGCGGATTAATGTACAGCCGGGCACGGACGAGGGTGGGGAGCCCTGTGTGAACTGCTGCCGCAATAGGGGGAGACCCCAGGCCTCCTGGCTCGCGGCGAACCCAGTCGGACTGGGGGGACCGGGGATTGGCACGGGACACGGGGGCAGCCACGCGGCCCTGAGCGTGGCACTAGAGAGCGCCTCGCCCTTGGGAGCTGTGGGGGGAAGCCAGGACAGGGATAGCAGGGGGCTGTGGGTTGAGTGTGCATGTGGGGGGATCGCAGTAGGCTATGGGTTGGGATTCGGGTTGGAGGGGCATGGCAGACCTGTGGGGGGGGGGGATGGAGGGGCACTCGGGAGGCTGGCGGTGGGGTTGGGGCCTCGCTGACCCCGGCAAGGGCCCTGCCAAGTGGGGAGCGCTGGCAGCATCTGTCCCTGGCACGCCACAGGCAGAGGCACAGATGGGGGGGGTCTGTGTGTGGAGAAGGAAAATGGGGTGCCCCCTCCACCCGGCACATTGGGGGGGGGTGTTAAAAATCTTGCAGGCTGGGTGCAGGAAGCTAGGGTGACCCCGGATTCCCTTCCCTTCCCCCCCACACACTCTGCACCCCCAGAGTCGCTCCCCTGTGTCTCCCTGAGTGGGCCCCCCACATTTACCCCCCAATGCCCCTTCCCCACAAATGCCACTCCCCCATGCACCCTGACCCCCAATGCCCATCCCCCACAAATGCCACGCCCCCTGCACCTTGACCCCCCAATGCCCCTTCCCCACAAATGCCACTCCCCCATGCACCCTGACCCCCAATGTCCCCCACAAATGCCCCTCCCCTATGCACCTTGACCCCCCAATGCCCCTCCCCCACAAATGCCCTTCCCCCATGCACCCTGACCCCCAATGCCCCCCCACTAATGCCCCTCCCCCATGCACCTTGATCCCTAATGCCCCTCCCCCACAAATGCCCCTCCCCCAAAGCTCCCCCACAAATGCCCCTCCCCATGCACCCTGACCCCCAATGCCCCTACCCCACAAATGCCCCCCCGCACCTTGACCCCCCAATGCCCCCCCACTAATGCCCCTCCCCCATGCACCTTGATCCCTAATGCCCCTCCCCCACAAATGTCCCTCCCCCAATGCTCCCCCACAAATGCCCCTCCCCATGCACCTGACCCCCAATGCCCCTCCCCCAAATATGCCCCTCCCCCATGCACCCTGACCCCCATCATTGCCCCTCCCCCACATTTTCCATTGCCCCTCCAGCCCGCCCCTCCCTTCTGAAAAACTACGACTCCCAGCATGCCCTGTCCTAGCCCCAGCGTGACCTCTAACCCCGCTCTTCTACCCTCCCCCCCCACCGCAAACAACGAGCTCCAGCACAACAGCAGCCCGAGCAGCTCGGCCGTGCGCATGCGCCGGGAAGCGAGAAGGGAGGGGGACCCAGCTCGCGCATTCCCCTTTCCCTCGAGCCGGCAGCTGTGCGAGGCAGCGCGAGCCGGCAGCAGCTGCAGCGCCGGCGCGCGGGGACCCCGGTGGAACGCTGCGGAGCAGCCGCCGGCGCGCGCCCTAGGTAAGCCGCTAACGGTCCCCAACGGCCGCCCGCGGCTTTTCCCGCGCATTCCGGGGGGAGGGGGCGCCGCGACGCGGGGCAGGGGGCTGCTGCGCACGAGCCGTGCGACCCCCCCCCCCCGCAAGTGGGCAGCGTAGGGCACCTCCCCCGCCTCACACCCACTGGGGGGGGGGGCTTGCATTCCCCTTGCACCATTGCCCCACCCACTGGGGGGTGTGCAAACCCCTTGCACCATTGGCCTGGTGACAGACTCTTGTGCTCCCTGTAGCGCCATTATGGGGCTCTCGCACACCCCTTGCACCATCGGTTTCCCATATGTGGTTTGCAGGCACCATTGCTCCCTTGCACGGCTCTTGCACGCTCCTTGCACCAGTGAGCTGCGAGGGGCAGCTCTTGCACGCTCCTTGCGCAATCACTTCCTCATAGGAGATTCATATGCCACCTGCCTCATTGCCCCCTCATGGGACTCTCGCACAGCCTTCGCACCAAATTACCTGTGCATGGGGGTCTTGTGTGCCCTTTTCACCATTGGTTTCCCCGTATCTGGTTTGTGCATCCCTTTGCACTGTTGCTCCCTCATAAGGCTTTCTCATGCCCCCACAGTAAGGGTGTTCACAGGGGCTTTATGTGCCTTGCACCACTGATCTCCATGGCCCCTCTCCCATTGCACACTAGCGCTAGTTCACAGTGTCTTACCTGCTGATGGGGCTCTCACACCCCTTCTAGTAGGGCGAGAGAGACCCACATCCCTTGCACTATTTTCCTCACAGAGCTCCTGCAGCATACCCTTGCCCTGGTGATTTAGTCACAAGGGTCTTACACATTCCTTGCACCATCACTCCTTCTCTTTCGGGGTTGAGGGTGGCCATACTCCTCACTAGGATTTTGTATACCCATCACAGCTCCACCCTTGCGGGGGGGAAGAGGGGGGAGTTTTCCACCATTATCCCTCTCCTGCCATGGTTTTGCACTCTCTTGTACCATAGGCACACTGGTGCACTTTCACAATTCTGTCCCCTCTATGGGGACCATATGGAGCCTTCACGTGTTCTCATGTGGGATTTTCTTGTGCTCGCACGACTGCGTGCTTTCATGTGAGTTTCACTAGGACCCTAAAGGGAGTTTGTGTGCCCTGGCCCTGGGATCCTCTGGAGCAGCCATATTCTCTTGCTTTGTTGAGCATGGTTGCACTACTGACATTTAATAGTTACCTTCTCACCCCAGGACCCCGCTGAAAAATTGCACGTTTTTGGAATACTTGTGCACCATAATTGTACCTGGACCTCACGGATTAGTTGCATATGTCCTTGCACCAGAACTTTGTTCAATAATCATCTCTTTGCACTAGGATATTCCACCTCCTTGTACCAGAGCTGTTTGGAATAGCTGCCACTCTGCACCAGGATCCTTGCGCTGTTGCACCTCCTTGTTGCACCAGGTTCACGTGGGGTGTTTGCAACCAGGGCTCTTTGGGATACTTGCTGTCCTTGCACGTTACGTCAGACACCAGTGGGTAATTCTCCTCCTCGCACCGGGATCTCTTGGTCTCTCCTGCCTCCATTGTTGCATTAGGACCTTGTGACATTCTTTTGCCGCCTTGCACGGTCTCATTTCCGTAACCCACAGACCCCTTCCTTGAACCGCCTTCCCAGCAGGATACAAACCGTTGCTTGTCCCGGGACGCGTGAGACATTCTCCTCCGTGCCCACGGATTCTGCCTTGCACTTCTCCGAGGATTGCCTGCATGCAGACAGCCTCCGGCAAACAAATCATTAACTAAACCAGACAGCTGTGAAATATTTGCCGGGTAAACCATGGGTCAGCTCCTGTGCTCCACCTTTAGCCACACCTGCGGAAAACTCACCTGATAGCGACCAGGTGTCTGGGCACCACCTTGCACCAGACCGTGAAGGAGCCACGCTCGATATGAATCCACTCGGTGACGGAGCCTGCTGTTACCGTCCTAAATTATCGTTTCCCTTTTTATTTGTTGTTGTTTCTGGATGATTAGAGTTTAAAGCTACTGGGAAGTCGTTCGATTGCTCCGCGCCCGCATGCACCAACGCCACCAGTCCCCTGCCAAAATGGCTTCCGTCCGGTTCATGGTGACCCCGACGAAAATTGATGACATCCCCGGCCTCTCGGACACCAGCCCGGACCTCAGCTCCCGCTCCAGCTCCCGGGTCCGCTTCAGCTCCCGGGAGAGCGTCCCTGAGACGAGCCGCAGCGAGGGCATCAGTGATTTCTCCGGGGCCACCACCTCGGCGGCCACGGCGGCGGGGGAGCCGGCGAGCGACAAGACCTCCAACCCCCATGATGTGGCGGAAGGTAGGTGGGATGCGGCCAGTCATGTGCGGGAGCGTCAACGAGGTTGGTGTGGCCACCCGGTGTGGTGATTGGAGCGGGTGTGGGAGGGTGGACGGGGACACGGGTGCATGGGAGGTGGACCTCTCGTGCAAGAGTAGTGAGCTGCAATGGTGGCAGTGTGATCGCGTCGGGGCGAGCGTGGGAGGGGACACCAGACATGTCCCCTGTATTGGAAACCGAGGAAGACACTTTTTTGATTGCGTTGGAGGTGGCCTGCTCAACGTGCAACGCATGTATTTGTGGGCCAACTTGTGTTTGCGATGGAGATGCGCACCACAATTCCTGAGTGTGCAGGAGCTGGAAAGACACCTCCTTCGGGTGCATTAGAAAGGGGTGACTCCTGGATGCAGGGGAGATGGAAAAGGCTCAGTTATATAGCTGTTGCTGGATGGGACTGTGTTTTCACGGGGGGAGGAGGGGCAGATTATGGTGAGTTGACTCATGGTGTCACTTGAGTGTGAATGTCTCAAGCCAGTTCCTGTTCGTTTTTTTTTTTTTTTTTTTTTTTGTCTTCCGTCATTTTCCTGTGTGGGAAATGCTGAGCAAGGCTCAGGGGGAAATGACTCGGGAGAAGCTGAACTTCCCCTTTTATCCTGTGGATTCCCTTTTTTTTTTTTTAAGGCAGACTCAAGATGAGAGAGGCTGCTCTCATCTTGGTCATGGCTGATTCAAAGTTGGGGTTCCTCCCCATGGCGGGGGGGGAGGGGGGAGTCAGGCGAATGATCCACAGCCCGGTCGTGCGGTGGGCGGGAGGGTGGGCACGTAGGAGCTGTGCACCACAGATGGCGCACCCTGCCCGGAAATGCGTCTGCTTCTGGGGTGAGGCCGTGGCGTAAGAGTGCGTCGGATTGTTCCTCGGTGCTGAGATGCACCCACCTCTGGTGCGGAGCACGGGGACCCCCTTCGCAGCCCTGGGAGTTTAGGACAGGAAGCGGAGGAGAACTTCGAATTGCAAGGAGAGATTTAAGAGGCAGGGGTGACTCATTGGAGCTGGGATTTGCTGGGTTCATGCCCCGTCTCTTGCCGTAAACAGCAGCCGTGCCAGGGCGGGCTCACGATTGCACAAGCTGGGCACTGGGGTAAGCTCTGACTCAGCGGCCAGAGGGGCGCTTACAGAGCCGCCCAGGCTATGTCCAGCCCTCCCCAAGTCAGCCTGGGGCGGGGTGGGAGCTGGTGTGCTACGGAGTCATCCCATTTTCCTCCCCCTGATTCAGCCAGAAGCTGCGATCCTGGACCCCCTCCTTTACTAGCTGGCTCGGTCCCACGTTAAGCTGTGGGTTGTCCCCCTCCGTCCCTGGTGCATCTCCTCTCACGCCCCATTCGCGAGGCTTGGCCCCGGCCCCCACCGCAGGGGCAAAGCTGATCTGCAGCGTGGTGGAGGCAGGAAGGGAGAGCAGGCGTACGGATATTGCCCGGTTCACACGCGTGTGCCCAAGAGCCTCGTGCAAGCAGAGCCCACCCAGGGCTGTCTCCTCACCGTATCGTCACGGCCAAGGCGTTGCACGAGACGTGAAAGCCGCCCGCCTTGCCTCCGAGGGCTGCTAGCAGAAGCCCAGCGAGGCAGCAAAACGGGCGCTGCGGGGAAATGAGCGCACACGTGCGTGCACGTGTGTGAGGCTTGCAGATGGGAGCAGACAGCCAGGGCCTCGGGAAGGCCGTGTCTCCAGCCCGGCGGTGGTTTTATCTCCCCGGGGAGGCTGGCTCTGTGCCCCTGTCGTCCTTGGGGCGGATGGGGACTGGGGAGAAGACCCTGCGGGGTGAACGGCCGCGGGAAAATGACACCCCCCCCCCGCGAGAACCTGCTGGGCTGTCTTCCCCCCTCCCCGTTGTGTGTCTCCTCCCACAGCTCCCCTCCTTCCCCCACATCATCCCATGACAAATGGCCCTTATGCAGCTCCCGCCTACGCCTGTTCTCCGCTCCTCAGACAGCGAGACAGGGGCTGGGAGAGCGCGCAGCCGGGGGGGGTGTGTGTGTGGGGGGGGAAACCTGCTTCCCCACCCCTCTCCGCCGGCTCCGGGGGCCCTGCCCGTCCATTGATCTGCCTGTGACCACCCGAGAGGCCCCGGGGATGGGGGTGACTCCAGTTCTGCCCCCCCCCCCCCCGGGATGTGGTCTGACCTCCGCTCACCTTTGCTGTCGCCCACCCCTGCCCGAAGACCAGCCCCCGGGCCGGATGGGGTCTGCCTCCATATTTCCTTGCACCTGGGCGGGTACCGGGGATGGATCCCCCCCTTCCCGGCGATCGGCCATACCTGCAGGGGCGCAGCTAAATCTAGAGGCCCTCAAGGGGTTGATCCTGGTGAGCCGCTGTAGTTTTATTGCCCACCCTGGCTCTGGGTTATCGAAGAGTGCCCCTTAATCCTGACCCATAGCTATCCCAGTCCTGGCCTTTTTCTCCTCCCCAGTGCTGCTGGTACTCTTCAGTCCTTACCTGCAGCTCCCAGCCAACGTTCCCGCTAATCTTTTCCCCACCCATGTGTGGATTAAATTTTGTGCACCAAGACACGTGGATGTGCACCACCCGTAGAAACACACGCTGTGGGCACTCTGCCCCTCACCGGGGCGGCATTTGGACCTCTTCTGGGAGGCCACCTACGTGTGCGGGATACAGGAAAGTCAGCCCCCCGTCGGCTGGTGCTTCTCACTCCCAGCTTGCAGCCCCCCCTTCTGTTCCATGTGAATGCACATCCTGGTGTGTTGTGTGGTTTGGCCTGTTGATGGCAGCAGAAATAAAGTGGAAAAGGTGCCTGGCAGAGAACCAGGAATTGGTCGGAAGAAGGCAGCTAAGGCCACAGGTCTGTGCTGCAATGAAGGCAGCTTGTGTCTGTGTCTGCACGGCCGTGCTTTTTCCCCCCAAAGCCAGAGAGCTTGCTACGTGCCATAATAACTCCACCTCCATGAGGGGCTTCCGTGCACGTGGTAAGGGTGACACAGCGTCTGTGTAGATGCTGCATTGCCTGCATCCGCTCCTGCCCCAAACGGGGCTAGCAGCTGTTGGCTCCTCCCAGGAGCGGCAGGTTTGCAGAAATGTCCATGGTTCCTACAGCCCGCACCGCCCCCCCCCCCCCCCCCCGCATCCAAATTCCCTCCCCTCCCACCCGCCTAAGGGCCTGGGAGGGGTGCAGGCTGTGGGAAAGGATTTAGGTGCTGGATGCAGGCTTTGGGATGGGGCTGTGGATTAGGGTGCAGGCTGTGGGGGGGGGGGGAGAGTGTGGGTGCAAGAGGAGGCCTGGGGTGTGTGCGCTGGGGAGGGAGTCTGCATGCAAGCTCTGGGCTGGGGGTGGGGGTGCAGGAGGGGGTGAGGGGCGCAGGCTTTGGGAAGGACTTTGGGGGTGTGGGAGTTTGGGAGCGGAAGAGGGTGGGGGGAGGCTCTAGGAGGGAGTGAGGGGATGTGGGGGTGCTGCACGCCACCCGGAGCACACCCCTCTGGGGCGTGGGGGGAGCACACCCCTCGTGGGCTGGGGAAGCTGCAAGGATCTGTTGGCGGCCACATGGAGGGAGCTTCAGGAAAGCGCTCTGCCCCGCTGCGCTGCTGGTCGTGGCAGGCTGGGGTTGCAGGGGGGCGGCCAGTGGGGCAGGGGAGAAACCTGGCCCCCAAATCTGATGGAGCCAGGCCCAGGAATATTCCTGCTGCTTGGAGACCAGGGGCCCACAGAACTTGCCCCCTTCCGCCCTGGCACTGAGGGGGCATCAGGGCTGTCCTGGTGAGGGATCAGTGACAGTGAAGGAGAGCATGAGACTCCAGCTCTCCTCCCTCTCCCTTGGCCCTCACTGGGTGTCCGCATCGGGGCTCCAGCTATCAGCCCCACAAGCGGGGCTCGCAGGGGGAGCCCCCCTCCTCTTGCCCTGGGGCCCAGAGCCCGGCACCCCTCTCCCTTTGGCAGCCGGGAGCTGACCCCGCCTTGAAACTGACGTCCTTGTCAGTTTCAGCGCTGCTCTTAGTGGGCGTTTCCCTTCCCTTGCCCCTAGGGCTCCCCGAAGGGAGGGAGCTCAGCCCCCCGCAGGTGGACAGCCGGAGCCCAAGCCAAAATAAGGGCAGCCGTGAAACGGACGAGGCTGGCTGTTTCGCTGCGGGTTGCTCCCTGCTGTGAAATCGCGCTTCCTCCAGGGCTCGTTCCCAGGCAGGGGTGTGTGCCGCGGGTCCAGCCCAGCAATGTGTCCTTCCCCCCGGCACAGGCGGCTTCTGAACTGATTAGGACCTTGCCCTAATCGCGGAATAAATAGTGAGGGCGCGGCAGGGAGGGAAAAGGCCACTGTGCTCTGGAGTTTGCCCTGGCGCAAACCCGCCAGGCGCCACTCCTCTGGCCGTGCAGGGAACAGGACCCAGACTCCCCCCCAGGTCTAACCACTAGGCTTCACTCTCCTCCTAGTGCAGGGAACAGACCCCAGGAGTCCTGCCGCCTCCACCCCCAACCCACTAGACCCAGCTCCCTGCCCAGAGCTAGGGAGAGAAGCCAGGAGTCCTGGCCCCCAGACTCTGCCCTGCTCTAACCACTAGACCTCGCTTCCTTTCCAGCACAGGGAACGGAACCCGGGAGTCCTGCCTCCCAACAACTCCTCCCCACACATGCCCGCTCTAACCACTAGACTCTGCTCCTTGCCAGGAGCTGTCCTGCCTCCCCACCCTCTCTGCACTAACCACTGGACTCCACTTCCCTTCCAGCATAGGGACCAGAACCCAGGCATCCTGGCTCCCAGACCCTCCCCCCATGTCTAACCACTAGACTCCACTTCCCTTCCAGTACAAGGAACAGAACCCAGGAGTCCTGCCTTCTAACACCGGCCCCCCTCCCTGCTCTAACCACTAGGCCCTGCTCCTTGCCTGGAACTGTCCTGCCTCCCACCCACCTCCTCTAACCACTAGAGCTCGCTTTCCTTCCAGCGTAGGGAAGGGGACCCAGGCATCCTGGCTCCCAGAAATGCCCCCCCCCGCTCTAACCACTAGACCCCACTCTCCTTCTAGTGCAGGGAACAGAACCCAGGAGTCCTGCCACCTCCCAACAACCCTCCCCCCCTGCCCCAACACACCCCCCCCTGCTCTAACCGCTAGACCCCGCTCCTCTTCCAGCACTGGTGATACAGCCTAGGGGTCTTAATCCGATTCCGCCGTGCCTCTCCAAAAGCCACGCTACCGCCAAGGTGGCTGGAGACGTCTCCGTCCCACAAGAGGAGCCGTGGGGCTGTTCCCCAGAGCTGGCCGCATCGCTCCCTGCCTCGCCCCGGTGCTTGGGGGAGAGGAGAGTGGAAGCCCTTGTAGGTGGAGTCGTTAATCCTCTTAGTGCCAGTAACAGGCACACACAGCAGGGGAGGGCGTGTCCCCCCCCCACGCACTATCCCGCCCCTTCCCCTGGGGCCTGCCGGTCACCTGATCTCCCAGCGTTTCCAGTCCCCGTGCACTGGGGGGGAAAAGTTAGTGCCGAAAATGCCTCACTTCACTGTCACCAAGGTGGAGGACGAGGAGGGTGGCGTGGAAGAAGGGGGCCAGGGAAGAGGTCCCCCGCCCGGCGTCTGGATCCCCAGCGAGAGCCTGGTGTCAGGTGAGCCGGGGAGTAAACACGCCCCGTTAATCTTCTGTACCTGCAGCTGCCTGGGTTGTCTGCTCGGTCTCTGTGTGCACGCATGGGGTGGATATCTCTTCAGTCCCCCCCCCCCCTTTCCCTGATCCAAACTCCCTCCTCTATCCTCGCAGCCTCCCCTGCGGTCTTTTTTGCACGGCTGGATCTTCTATTAATCACCAACCACTACCCCGCTAGTGGTTAGTGAAAGAAGTGTGCTCTAGTGTGGGGCGAGGGGGGGGGGGAAGATCGGGGTTCTTCCTGTTGTTGACGGTGTGATTTCTCTGCCGGCTGGGGGTCTAACCCCTGCAGGGTGGGATCCGAAGCCCCCAATCTCCATGGGAAGATTCCCCCTGGTTGCGGGCCAGGCCCGGAGACCCTGGTGGAGATGAGGGCACCCCGTGCGCGCTGTAATAGGGTTGATGTGGGTCTGGAGAGGCAGGAGTTGCGAAGGGATCTGAGGGGCAAACCCCCTCGGGGATTGCGGCAGCCGTAGCTGGGGTGATGCGGGGAGGGGGGCTAAAATCAGCCCCTGCCACCAGAGAGAGGGGTGCGGTGTGAACCCCACTGTCCTGGCAGGATTCGCGCTCTGGTGATTCTGGCCGGGCCCAAACCACACGGCACCCTCTCCCGCTGCCTGCCCCAAACCCCGGAGGCAGCTCTGTGAACCAACCTCCCCACCCCAGAGATGGCTGCATCTCCGTCCCAGGCGAACCGTCCCTGGCAGGTTGCACGCTCTGGGGGAGCTCTTGCTGAATCTGTCCCTGCTTTGGGCTTGCCCAGAGGCGCCGGGCTGTGTCGGCTTGGCCCCTCCCTCCCAGACCAGGCGCCGGGTAGCTCCCTGCAGCGTCTCCCTCCTGCTGTGCCCAGATCTCCACGGGGCAGAGACAGGGCCCGGCCTTGAGCGTGGCTTTTCTCCACTGGGGGGAGGGGGGGGTTAATGCATCGCTGTGTTACTACAGCTCCCTAGTCGGGACTCCTCTCGCTGTGGCTCTGGGAGAGGAGCGGTGCCTAGTGGGTAGAGCAGGAGTGGCTGGAGAGGGCTCCCCTGGGTTCTATCCCAATCTGCAGGGTTTCCGGTCCACCCCCCCCCCCCCCGGATTGGGGCAGGTGCCCCTTCGAGGGGGGAAAAGCGACCGTCTTCCGAAGGGCGTCACCTCTGCCCCTGCCTCCTGTCACCGCAGCCTGGCTAATTCGATTTAGCGCCAGCCGGGTGGGCAGGCAGGGATTATATCCCAAGCCTAGCCCCAGGCTTCCTGCCAGCCCACCCTCTGCTTCTCATGCTGCTTATCGGCTACGTGCAGAGGAGATGGCCTACAAAGCCTGGCTGGGACGGTCCTCCAGGCAGAACAGCTGCTCAGATGACCTGCGGAGAGCCAGAGTTCCTGGGTTCTCCTGCTCCCCGGGGGCTGAGGGTCTAGTGGTTAGAGCAGGAGGCGCTGGGAGTCAGGATTCCTGGTTCTTTTCTTAGCAGAAAGTGCCAAACGCTCGGCCATGAAAATCACGTCCCAGCTGCATGTTTTGTTCATCTTGAAGGTGCTGCGGGACTATTTGTGGTTGTTTTTTTTTTTAAAGTTTTTCCACTGACAGACGAACTCGGCTCCCCCTCTGAAGCTTACGGTCACAGACCGTGAGATTTTTAGAGTCACTGTGGATCGTTCTCTGGAAACATCCCCTCCGGGCGCAGCGGCAGTCAAAACAGCACACCGAATGTTAGGAATCCTTAAAAAAGGGATGGAGAATAAGAGAGAGGACATTTTATTGCCTCTGTATAAATCCATGGGACGCCCACATCTTGAATGCTGTGTACAGATGTGGTTGCCGCATCTCAAAAAAAATGTATTGGCACTGGAAAAGGTTCAGAAAAGGGCAACAAAAATGATGAGGGGTTTGGAATGGGTAATTATGAAGAGAGATTAAAAAGACGGGGACTTTTCAGCTTGGAAAAGAGGAGACTAAGGGGGGATAGATAGAGGTCTATAAAATCATGACAGGTGCGAAAAAAGTGAATAAGGAAAAGTTATTCACTTGTTCCCATAACATAAGAACTAGGGGTCACCCAATGAAATGAATAGGTGGCAGTTTTAAAACCAAAGGAAGGTTTTCTTCATGCAGCGCAGAGTCAACCTGTGGAACTCCTTGCCAGTGGATGTGGTGAAGATCAGGACTTGGACTGGGTTCAAAAAAGAGCTAGATACATTCATGGAGGTTAGGTCCATCGATACTTATTAGCCAGGATGGGTAGGGATGTGTCCCTGGCCTGTTTGTCGGAGACTGGGAAAGGGCGACGGGGGAGGGACCGCTTGATGGTTCCCTGTTCTGTTCACTCCCTCTGGGGCACCTGGCCTTGGCCACTGTCGGCAGACAGGACACTGGGCAGGATGGACCGTTCATCTGACCCAGTCTGGCCGTTCTCACGTAAATCTGGTCTCCCCCTGTGAGATCAGATTTACCCTATGCTGAGCAGATTTCGCGGGGGAGACCGGTGTTGCTAAACCTGGGGGTCCTGGCCCAAAAGGGAGCTGCAGGGAGATCCCCCCGCTCCGAGGGCAGCTCTGCCACCAGCAATGGGGCGGAAGTAAAGGATGCAGCACTGCAGTCCCCCTACAATATCCTTGTGACCTCCCCCCTCCCCCCCACGGCTCCTTTTTGGGTCCTTTTTGCAACGCCCTGCGTGTGGTGGTTCGAATCTCTGACATCAGGAAACGTACACGTTTTTAAATCCCACCACCATGAAATTGACCGAAATGGACCTGACTTGGGGAGGGCTGGAAGTATAAAGTTGGGCAAAGGGGGTGGGGGGACAGAAATCCCCCTCGCTCTACAGAGGGCAGGGCAGGATACCAGCTGGATCCAAGCAATCCCCATTTGTTCTGGGCCGTTCCCGGTCCCTGCGAGCTGGGACAAAGCCGCTGATCTGGCGCCAGAGCCTGCCTCGTCGGCTGGGAATGAGCGGTAGGCCCGGGGGGGCGGTGGGACTGGATTCTCTTTCCCTTTGTCTCTTCTGGCCGGTGAATCCTTTCCCCAGAGCCCCGGGGGAGGTGGGAACTCAACAAAGCTTTGATTCATAGCCCGTCCTGACCACCCTCGCTCGGCCCTCCGCCTCCCCCCACCGCGTCCTTCAGTCACGTTGCTGTTTCGGTCGAGTGACAGGGAAAAATCGGGTCTGATGGGCGCTCTCGGCCCCCCGCGGTCCGGTCCGGCCCGGCCCATGTGTGTCTGGGTGGGAGACGGACCGCTTTCCTGCCCGGCCACCTTTCTGCGTGGTGTGCCCTGGAATTGTATCTGGACCCCAGTGAAACTCCCCACCTGGGGGGAGAAAGGGCTGGAAAAGGCCTTAGAACCAGCCGGTTCCCCCTCCTGGACCTGGATCAATGCACCCTCTAGAAGGAAAACAACTTGCTTTGTAATCACGGTGAGTGCTCCCTGTAAGCTCGGGTGAGATTCGCCCGGCGGATGAGCAGAGCGCCCACAACTGTGTATTTGTTTCGACTGGTGGTGCACACGACAAAATGCATTCCACGCTAGGGCTGTGAATGCTTCACTGGTGGGGCCTGGAGTAGCACCTGTCCGTGATGGACCCGGTCCCGCTACAGGCTGGGACGGGGGCTTTCCAGCCCATGTGGGCAGGACTGGCCCCCGTGCCGGTCTCCCCCCCCCCCCAAAATTGATTAACCAGTTAAACAGGATTTTACAGCCCTGTCCCACACGGGGATGCAAAAGGTTGGAGGAAACAGTGACGTGATTTCTTTTCCTATGATTGCATCTCTTTTTTTGGTTTCGAAATCCTGCTCTAGAAGCCGCGTAACTGTCCCTTCCTTGGCTGACGTGTTTCGGGGCGAGGAGAGCTATTTTTACCCATCCTTTTTTACATTTGTTTTTCATTCCTTTTTGTTTCTTCTTCTTTTGTGATTCATTTTCCTCCCCCCCCCCCCATCTTCTGTTTGATTTTCAGACGTGAGTCAAACCTCCATCACAGGGGAACAGTGTCAGCTCTTAGGTACAGTATGGCTCAGGAGTCGTGCGTGTCTCTCTCTCTGTGCTGGACCGAATGAGCATGCGTGTGTATGTATTTGTGCTGCCTGCTGGCTTTGTGTGTGTGCGTCTGTCCCTGCAGCCCCCTTGCTCTGTGTGGGTGCGTTTCCTCCTTGATCTCACTACCCTAGGGAGGGGGTAATTTACGTACCCCCTTCTGCAAAGTCCTCTTTCCTTGGACCCAGCTGCTCCGGGGGGTCTTTGTGGGTGCCAGGCCCAAACCAGGTGTGGCTTTCTTCTCCGGGGGCCTTCTCGGTCCCTGAGTTCATGGGTAGGCACGCCAGCCGGCTGGACCGGGGCAGGAGAACTCACGGTTTTATTTCAGCCACTGGGGTTTTGGGGAGACCCGTCCCACCCCCTGCGGCCCAGCACCCCCTTGTGCCAAGCTGAAGGAGTCTGCGTTGGCTCCCCCCCCCCGGGTGAGTCCCGCGGTCGCCGCCGACCTCGTCCCGCCTTGGGGGCCGGCTCTCCCTGCGCTGTGGACAAAGCAAACATGCACGGCAGCTGCACACACCGCGGTTCCGTGGACCTACGGGGGGTGGGCCCTGACGCAGCCTACGGGGCGTTGCAGGGAGTGGGGCTGGGGAGTTGGTGGGCACCCTGCCCCCTAGGGAGCGGTTGTTCCTGTGCCGCTGCCTCCCGGTTGTGCAGAGACAGGACCTGGATTTGCAGCCTGGGGCCTTGGGCGGGGCCGGGCGATAGAGGAACAGGCGGGACTCACCCAGTGTCAGCAGGCAGAGAGGGGTGGGCCCCAGGGTGGGATCTGGCGGGGCTGGAGGGCAGGATTCCCAGGCGCTGGGAGAGGGGAGTCTTGTCTAGTGGTTAGCGCAGGGAGCAGTGTGCCCCAGGGTGGGATCTGGCGGGGCTGGAGGGCAGGATTCCCAGGCGCCGGGCGTAGCTGGGGCAGGGGAGTTGTGTCTAGTGGTTAGCGCAGGGAGGCGGGTTTCTGCAGACACTGGGTCCCTGTTTCCGTGTCGGGGAGCCGGTGCCGCTGGAGGGGCAGCGGCCGGCTGGGCTCTGGGAGGCCCCTGGCACCAGCTGCCCCCCCCCCCCCGACCCCGGTGGCTGCCCCTCACGCCAGGCTGGGCCCCTTGTCTCCCCGCAGACCCCGGGCGCAAGAAGGACATCTACCTCAATAACATCAACTACGAGGATGGGGACGAGTACTTTGACAAGAACCTGGCGCTCTTCGAGGTACCGGGGCGGCGGGGGGAGAGGGCAGGCTCACGCCAGGGCCGAGCGGGAAGCGGGGGGGGCCCGCGGACGCCCCTGTGAGACGCACGCAGGCAGCTGGCCCAGCTGACCCCCATTTCGCCCCCTGCCGTCCCGCAGGAGGAGATGGACACCCGGCCCAAGGTGTCCTCCCTGCTCAACCGCATGGCCAACTACACCAACCTGACGCAGGGGGTGCGCGAGCACGAGGAGGCCGAGAACATGGCCCTGGGGAAGAAGAAGCCCACCAAGGTGAGAGCCAGTGGGTGGGGGGCAGGGATGGGATGGCAGGGCGGGGTGCAGGGACATTGGCAGAGCTGGGGGGTGGGGATGGGATGGGAGGGGCATTGGCAGAGCTGGGGAATAGCGGGGGGCAGGGATGGGATGACAGGGGGTGGCGGGAGGGGGAGGGGCATTGGCAGAGCTGGGGAATAGCGGGGGGGCAGGGATGGGATGGCAAGGGGTGCCAGGAGGGGGGTGGAGGGGCATTGGCAGAGCTGGGGAATAGCGGGGGGGCAGGGATGGGATGGCAAGGGGTGCCAGGAGGGGGGTGGAGGGGCATTGGCAGAGCTGGGGAATAGCGGGGGGGCAGGGATGGGATGGCAAGGGGTGCCGGGGGGGGGGTGGAGGGGCATTGGCAGAGGTGGGGAATAGCGGGGGGGACAGGGATGGGATGCTGGGGTGCCGGGGGGTGGAGGGGCATTGGCAGAGGTGGGGAATAGTGCGGGTCGCGGGGCAGAGGGGGGGGTGCCAGCAGGGCCGCAGCCCCTCTGCATCTGTCCCTGCCCTGGAGCGGGAGTCCTGGCCCCCCCCACTTCAGCCTCTCTCTTTGCAGACCCCGCAGATGGGCACCTTCATGGGCGTCTACCTGCCCTGCCTGCAGAACATTTTCGGGGTGATCCTCTTTCTGCGCCTCACCTGGGTGGTGGGCACGGCTGGGGTGCTGCAGGCCTTCGCCATCGTCCTCATCTGCTGCTGCTGCGTGAGTGCCCCCCCCACGCTGTGTGAACCCCCCGTTCCGCCCCCTTCCTCTAACCGCGCCCCCGCTGTCTCTGCCTTCCCCGCAGACGCTGCTCACCGCCATCTCCATGAGTGCCATCGCCACCAACGGGGTCGTGCCAGGTGAGTGGGCCCGGCCTGTCTCCTCTCCCCCAGCCCTGCCACGGGCCCATCCCCTTGGCCTCGGTCCTTCCTGGCGCTGGTTGGTTCCTTCCTGACCCCCGTCGCACCCGGCCCTGGAGCCTGCGGATGGGGAGCCCGCTGGCTGCCCCCTGGCTGCTCCCCGACGACCTCTCTCTCTCTCTCTCTCTCCAGCGGGGGGCTCGTACTTCATGATCTCCCGGGCCCTGGGCCCCGAGTTCGGGGGTGCCGTGGGGCTCTGCTTCTACCTGGGCACCACCTTCGCCGCCGCCATGTACATCCTGGGCGCCATCGAGATCTTCCTGGTGAGCGCGCTGCCCCTCGGGGGGCTGGGGGTGATGGGCTGGCCCGCCCCCCTGTGGTGACGTCTCTCTCTGCCCCCCCAGATGTACATGGCCCCCGAGGCGGCCATTTTCCGCAGCGCCGACCCACTGAAGGAGTCGGGGGCCCTGCTGAACAACATGCGGGTCTACGGCTCGGCCTTCCTGGTCCTCATGGTGCTGGTGGTCTTCGTGGGCGTGCGCTACGTCAACAAGTTCGCCTCCCTCTTCCTGGCCTGCGTCATCGTCTCCATCCTGGCCATCTACGCCGGGGCCATCAAGTCCTCCTTTGCCCCGCCCCACTTCCCGTAGGTGCCCGGCGCGCGGCGGGGAGGGGGGGAGAACACAGGGCCGATCTCCCACCGTCTCTTTCTCCCTCCCGCCCGGCGCAGGGTCTGCATGCTGGGCAACCGCACCCTCTCCGGCCAGCACTTTGACATCTGTGCCAAGACCCAGGACGAGGGCAACCTCACGGTGCCCACCCGCCTCTGGGGCCTCTTCTGCAATGGCAGCAAGCAGCTCAACGCCACCTGTGACGAGTACTTCGCCCACAACAACGTCACCGCCATCCTGGGCATCCCCGGCCTGGCCAGCGGGATCCTCGCCGGTGAGGGCCGAGCATGGCTGGACCTGCTCCTGCGATGCCCCAGGCGCCAAGCACCGCCGCTTCCAGGCCCCAGGCTGGGGGGTGGGACCCAGGCGTCTGGGACACCAAATCTAGGAGACACTGCAGCTCCCGTCCTGTGGGGCTGGGACCCAGGCATCCAGGAGGCCAAATCTAGGAGACACTGTGGCTCCCAGTCCTGGGGGGTGGGACCCAGGCATCCGGGACGCCAACTCTAGGAAGTTCTGAGGCTCCTGGCACTGCTTGGGAGATTGGTAAGGGGCAATGGGGGATCCCAGGCGTCTGGGACAGCATCCCTAGGGGGCCCTGCAGGTCCCAGCCCTGGCAGGGGTGGGAGGGACCCAGGCATCCGGGAAGGCAGTGCGGGGTGCTCCCCGGCCAAAAGCCGAGCCGGCCGTTTCCATGGCCCCTCCCTCCCCCCTACTTGTGCAGACCGATGCCCGGATGGCGACGCTGGGGCGGGCTGGTCCAGCCCCGCAGCCCCAGCCCCTCCTCTCTCCCCGCAGAGAACCTGTGGGGCAGCTATCTGCAGAAGGGGGAGATCCTGGAGAAGGCCTCGGCCCACTCCGTCGACGTGCTGGGGGCCATGAGCCAGGAGTACGTGCTGGCCGACATCACCACCTCCTTCACCCTGCTCGTGGGCATCTTCTTCCCCTCCGTCACTGGTGAACGCCGCCGCCGCGAGGGGCGGGGGGAGGATTCGCGGGGGGGGGACCCTGGCATCCAGGAGGTGCTCACCCGGGCCCGTCTCTCCCACAGGGATCATGGCCGGCTCCAACCGCTCCGGGGACCTGAAGGATGCCCAGAAATCCATCCCCATCGGCACCATCCTGGCCATCCTCACCACCTCCTTCGTCTGTATCCTGCCGGGGCCGATACAACTGGGGAGGGGGGGGTGGGGGGGGACCTGACCTCCTCGCTGTGACCCAGGGGCCACGCCCGCCTTGACTCTGCGCCGGCACAGATCTCAGCAACGTGGTCCTGTTCGGGGCCTGCGTCGAAGGCGTGGTGCTGCGGGACAAGTGAGTATGGGGAGGGGGGGGCCTTGCCCCATGGCTCCTGGCACTGCCCCGTCCCCCCCCCAGCGCCTCGCCACTGGGGGGCCCTGCTCTGCCGGGCTGTTGTCCTCGTTCTGCGGGCTCCCCCCCCAGCTCCCCTCCGTTGGTCCCCTCTCTCCATTGGGTTCCAGGCTGTAGCGCCCCTCCGCTGGGTCCTGACCCCCTCCTCACGCTGGGGCCCTTCTCCGTGTGGGCCTCCCCCTGTCTGAGGCCCCCTCCTCCTGCTGACGGTCCCTCCCTGGCCGCAGGTTTGGCGAGGCCGTGCACGGGAACCTGGTGGTGGGGACACTCTCCTGGCCCTCCCCCTGGGTCATCGTCATCGGCTCCTTCTTCTCCACCTGCGGGGCGGGCCTGCAGAGCCTCACCGGCGCCCCCCGGCTGCTGCAGGCCATCGCCAAGGACAACATCATCCCCTTCCTGCGGGTAAGAGTGCGTCCCGCTTGGCTCAGTCCCCCGCAGGGCAGGACCCAGCGGTGTTACGTGTGGCTGTCCCCCAGCTGCCCGTGCCCAGAGCTGGCTGCATCTCTGCACCGGGCAGTGTTGTGTAGCTGTCCCCCAGCCGCCCCGGCCCAGAGCTGGCCGCATCTCAGCACCCAGCAGTGTTATGTGCAGCTGTCCCCCAGCTGCCCTGGGCCATCTCAGCACTGGGCCCGGTGTTGGCTGCATCCCTGCCTTTCTGAAGACCATTCCCTGTGCGTGGGCTCCCTAGGTGTTCGGCCACGGCAAAGCCAATGGGGAGCCGACGTGGGCTCTGCTCCTGACAGCGGGCATCGCGGAGCTGGGCATCCTCATCGCCTCGCTGGACCTGGTGGCCCCCATCCTGTCTATGTGAGGCCCTCGCCGAGCCACGTGGGGGGGGGGGGGGAAGATCCCCGCGTCTCCCCAGGGCTGGATTCACGCAAGCGCTTTGGGGGCTGCAGGCCAGGGGCCCAGGGGCCCTGCAAAAATCAGTCCAGACTTCTGCCCGCCGGTGGTGGGCGACCCCTTGAGCGCCGTTGGCCTTGTCGCCCTCTCTGGGCTGCTACGAGTCCAGCAGGGCTCAGACCTGCTACCTGGACGCTACTGGCGGCTGGCTGGGAACTGGCCAGCGGGGGGGCAGTGCACGGAGAGATGTGCCAGCAGCCGTCTGCTTTGGGGAGCAGTGTGGGGGGGGGAGTCGGTCTGCGCTCTGGGACATCGGTGGTACAGGCCTCCCCGCCTGCACCCAACATCCCGACATCTGCCCCAGATCAGCACCCCCCTGCACCCACCACCCCCTCCCGGAGCCTGCCCACCAACACCGCCTCCTGCACCCCAACACCCCTCTGCACCCGACCTCCATCCCAGAGCCTGCACCCATCAGCCCCTCTGCACCCCAACAACCCTCTCCCAGAGCCTGCGCCCCAACAGCCCCTCATGTACCCCAACACCCCCTCCCAGAGCCCTCACCCCCTCCTGCACCCAACCCCCCTTCCATAACCTGCACCCCTCAGCCCCTCCTGCACCCCACCACCCTCTCCCAGAGCCTGTACCCCAACACTGCCTCCCAAAGCCCTCACCCCCTCCTGCACCATGACACCCCCTCCCAGAGCCCGCACCCCTCACTTCTGCACCCCAGCAGGCCCCGGGCGGGAAGGAATGGAGAGCCGTGGAAGGGCACAGCGGCGGTGGGTTAGAGTTGCCCCTCCGGCTGCCGTGCTGGGAATGATACCTAACCACAGCCGGCTCCCGGCTAAGCACAAAGCAGGGATATGGCCTCCCTGCCCTCCTTGGGACCCTGGTGACTAAGGAGGGGCCAGGCTGGTCTCGGGGGCCCCACAGGAGAGCTACTCTGGCCCCGCCCCCCGACGCGGGGGAGGGAGACAACTCCAGCCCCCTGCTGGCTTCTGCCCCAGGGGAGCTCCCCCCCCCCCCCGACTGTCTCTTGTCCGTCTGGGTCCGTAGGTTCTTCCTGATGTGTTACCTCTTCGTCAACCTGGCCTGTGCCTTGCAGACCCTGCTGCGTACCCCCAACTGGAGACCCCGCTTCCGCTACTACCACTGGTAAGGGGGCCCGGCCTGGCCCTGGCAGGGGTGTGGGGGCTAGTGGTTAGAGCGGTGGGGCTGTGGGCCCGGACGCCTGGGTTCTCGCCCCAGCTCTGGGAGGGGAGTGGGGGCTAGTGGTTAGAGCAGTGGGGCTGTGGGCCCGGACGCTTGGGTTCTCGCCCTAGCTCTGGGAGGGGCGTGGGGGCTAGTGGTTAGAGCAGTGGGGCTGTGGGCCGGACGCCTGGGTTCTCGCCCCAGCTCTGGGAGGGGCGTGGGGGCTAGTGTTTAGAGCAGTGGGGCTGTGGGCCGGGACGCCTGGGTTCTCGCCCCAGCTCTGGGAGGGGCGTGGGGGCTAGGGTTAGAGCAGGGAGGCTGGGAGCCGGGACCCCTGGGTTCTCACCCCAGCTCTGGGAGGGGTATGGGGGCTAGGGTTAGAGCAGTGGGGCTGGGCGCCCAGGTTCTCACCCCAGCTCTGGGAGGGGTATGGGGGCTAGGGTTAGAGCAGGGGGGCTGGGCGCCCAGGTTCTCTCCCCAGCTCTGGGAGGGGCGTGGGGGCTAGGGTTAGAGCAGGGGGGCTGGGCGCCCAGGTTCTCTCCCCAGCTCTGGGAGGGGCGTGGGGGCTAGGGTTAGAGCAGGGGGGCTGGGCGCCCAGGTTCTCACCCCAGCTCTGGGAGGGGCGTGGGGGCTAGTGGTTAGAGCAGTGGGGCTGTGGGCCCGGATGCCTGGGTTCTCACCCCAGCTCTGGGAGGGGCGTGGGGCTAGGGTTAGAGCAGGGGGCTGTGGGCCGCTCTGGGGCAGCGGTGGGGGTCTGGACTGTCTCTCCCCCCGTGTGCAGGGCGCTCTCCTTTGTGGGCATGAGTATCTGCCTGGCGCTCATGTTTGTGTCCTCCTGGTATTACGCCATCGTCGCCATGGTGATCGCCGGCATGATCTACAAGTACATCGAGTACCAGGGGTAGGTTCCCACCCCCCCCAGGCTGGGCCCCCCGGCCTCGGGCACTTCCCTGCCCGCCAGGGCCAGTCGGCACCTCCCCTGCCAGGGTGCAGTGCCTGCAGGAAGCCTTGTCTGATGGCTTAGGGTGAGGTGGGCCAGATCCCGCCCCTTGCCTCAGTTTTCCCCAGCCGTAGTCCCGCCTCCTCGGGCTGAGGTGGGCGGGTCGTGGCTGAGCCCCGTCTCTTCGCACCCCCCTGCAGAGCCGAGAAGGAGTGGGGCGACGGCATCCGGGGCCTGTCGCTGAGCGCTGCCCGCTTCGCCCTGCTGCGCCTGGAGGAGGGGCCCCCCCACACCAAGAACTGGAGGTAAGAGAGCCCCCACCCTCTTTCTCCGTGGGAGAAGGCCCCCCCGCCCACCTGACCCCTGGCTCCCTGCAGGCCCCAGCTCCTGGTGCTGCTGAAGCTGGACGAGGACCTGCACGTCAAGCACCCACACCTGCTCACCTTCGCCTCCCAGCTCAAGGCGGGCAAGGGGCTGACCATCGTGGGCTCCGTCATGGTGGGCAACTTCCTGGAGAACTACGCCGAGGCGCTGGCGGCCGAGCAGGTCAGCGGAAGGGGCGGGGAGGCCCCCCGGACCGGCTTGCCAGGAGCACGCGGAAGCTTTTTCCGGGGGGGGAGCCACCAAGACAGCCGAGGCGGCGTTCCCAGGCGTCCTGGCGCGCATGGCCAGTGAGGCAGGGCACGAGGAAGGGGCCGGGCTCTGTCGATGGACCCCCCCGCCCCACTTCAGAGCCGGGAGTCCCAACTGTGTGGCTTTGCAGCGTCCTGCCGGCGTCACCCAACGGTTCATTGGGCGTCCCCGCCCGCCGGCAGACACCAGCTTCACTCCCAGCATATCTCGCGCCCAGTCTCCGTCCCGGGGGGGATCTCTGTGCTCAGGGTCCCTGATTCAGCCCCTCTGCTGACATCCTGGTTTTGAGCCACGCCTGCATTCGGCCCTGCTTGGTACCCATTCGGCGCCCCTGCTGCTTTCTCTTCCCCCACTCCTCCCTTCCACGCTGGACGGGTCATTTCACACAATGCAATTTCTTTTACAAAGGAACAGGCAGGATTTCTTAGACCGGGGGCAGCCTTTTCTCGGGTTGGGGACTGGGGGGGGGCGCTGACTCTCATCAAAATTAGTCCGGGGCTGCACATAAGTGAGAAGCGCAAAAGAAAAACCAAACCCTCACTGACGTGGCCCCCGATTTGAGGAGACACATTCCCCGCTGTCAAGGCTGTTCCCCACTCTGGAACGATGAACACAGAAGTGGGGGCCTGTAAAAGCAACCCTAAAACCTGATCTCTACAGGCTTTGGTACAAAAACTCCCCCCAAAATCCTGATACCCGGCTTTTGGAAAATAAAAACCGCTGCCCTCCACCCAAGTATCGGTAAGAGAAAAACCAGAGAGGAGATCACTTGGGAAATTTCAGCCCTAAAGTAAAACCAGGACACACCAATGAACCAGTACTAAAAGAAAGAACTTCTATTATCAAAACAATACCCCAGTTCCAAGCATAGCTGGAATGGCTAGAGGGTAAGAGCCCCCAATTAATATACACGTGTGGGATTGCCCCATGGGCCAAAACTTATTTGTAAAAGAGGAAAACCCATTTCTGACAGCACAGACATCAGATCCAAATTCCCAACCGAGGAAACAATCAAACCTGACGGATTTATCTAGACTTTACCCTACTTACCTGTGATGAAGAGTCTTTTTCTTGGGGAGAGACATGTCGTCTGTCTCCCGCAGTAGCTACAGAGCAAACTGGCTCAGAGACAAAGGAGGAAAAACCCCCGAATTCCTTTCTTTGAAATCCTGCAATTCTGTTGGCTGACTGCTACCTGGCTAGGTACAGGGGACATAGTTAACCTTCATGGCCATGACACCCGCGCACACCAGAGCCTGGGGGGCGGAGAGGGGGGGCGAGGCTGGTCGATTTTGTGTGCCCTGGGCCGGCTCCCCATTGCTAGGGGGGCAGATCTACACCGCGGGGGCCCGGACCTTAGATTCCCCACCCCGACTTAACAAAATTAAAAAAAAACTTCTATCCACAATTCCTCCCCAACTTGCAGTCGAGTTTGTGGCCGTACCTAGCTGCTGCCACAAACTGGGCTTACGCAACACAACCGGCAGCACCCCCACCAAACACAGCTGTGAAATCACCATGCGCCTGTCAGTCCCACTATGTCAGGCCTCTTCTCTCCCCTCCCTCCCCCCCAGCAAGTCCCCTCTGTGTGTGTGGCTTGCAGACCATCAAGCACCTGATGGAGACGGAGCGGGTGAAGGGCTTCTGCCAGCTGGTGGTGGCGGCCAAGGTGCGGGAGGGCATCTCCCACCTCATCCAGTCCTGCGGCCTGGGCGGCATGAAGCACAACACGGTGGTGATGGGCTGGCCCAACGCCTGGCGGCAGAGCGAAGACGCCCGGGCCTGGAAGACCTTCATCGGTACGTGGGGGGGCAGGGGGCAGGCTAGGGACGCCCCCTTCTCCGGCAGGGCCCCTCTGACCCCCATCTGGTCCCTGCAGGCACCGTGCGGGTCAGCACAGCCGCCCGCCTGGCCCTGCTGGTGGCCAAAAACGTGGCCTTCTACCCCGGCAACGCGGAGCCCTTCGCCGAGGGCCACATCGACGTGTGGTGGATCGTGCACGACGGGGGGATGCTCATGCTGCTGCCCTTCCTGCTCAAGCAGCACAAGGTGCGTGGGGTGGGGGGGAACTGGGGGGAGGCGGAGCCGGCCCGGGGGGGGGCACTGACCCCTTCCCCTGCCTCTCCAGGTGTGGCGGAAATGCAGCATCCGCATCTTCACCGTGGCCCAGCTGGAGGACAACAGCATCCAGATGAAGAAGGACCTGGCCACCTTCCTGTACCACCTGCGCATCCAGGCCGAGGTGGAGGTGGTGGAGATGGTGAGAGGCGCAAGGGGGCGGCCGGGGAGTGGAGGGGGGCTGCCCGTGGGCAGGCAGGACCCGGGGGGGGTGGCAGGGGGGGCGCGTTTCTGGGGCACTGCAGCCTTTCTGCCCCTCGCCATGGGGCACAGCTTTGCCCAGGGGTTGGAGCAGGAGGAGCTGGGACTCCCAGGTCCCGGGGGGGGGGGGGGGGACACGGGCTGCCCCTCTGCTCACCCCACCTACGCCCCCCCCCCCCAGCATGACAGCGACATCTCAGCCTACACCTACGAGCGGACCCTCATGATGGAGCAGCGCTCCCAGATGCTACGGCACATGCGGCTCTCCAAGACGGAGCGGGACCGGGAGGTGAGCTGCTCTCCCCCCCCCCCCCCCCCCAAAAAAACCCCACGCACCCCCTCACCCCTCCTGCCTCCCCACAGGCCCAGCTGGTGAAGGACCGGAATTCCATGCTGCGCCTGACCAGCATCGGCTCGGACGAGGACGAGGACACGGAGACCTACCAGGAGAAGGTGCACATGACCTGGACCAAGGACAAGTACATGGCGGCCCGTGGGCAGAAGGCCCGCACCCTCGAGGGCATGCAGGATCTGCTCAACATGAAACCGTGAGCCTCTCCCCCCACCCCCCTGGGGGGGCACACCCCACACACAGCCAGGAATGTCTCCTGTCCCTGGGGGGACCCCCTGTTCCTCACCCCTGTTCACAGGGGCAGGGTGGGAGCCACCTTGCCCTGTCTGGGTTCCCCCCCCCCAGGTGCCCGCCCTGACCCTCCCGCCCCCCTCAGGGACCAGTCCAATGTGCGGCGCATGCACACGGCCGTCAAGCTCAATGAGGTGATCGTCAACAAGTCCCACGAGGCCAAGCTGGTCCTGCTCAACATGCCCGGGCCGCCCCGCAACCCTGCGGGCGACGAGAACTGTATCCTTGGGAGTGTGTGTCTGTCTGTCTGTGTCCTTGTCTGTCCGGTGTTGGCTCCTTGACCCACCCCCTCAGACATGGAGTTCCTGGAGGTGCTGACCGAAGGGCTGGAGCGGGTGCTGCTGGTGCGCGGGGGTGGCAGCGAAGTCATCACCATCTACTCCTAGAGCGCCCCGCTGCCATGGCCCCCCACCGGCCAGAAGGGACGTGGGGCAGCCTGCACAGCACTCTTACCCACGCTCGGCCCCTGCAGGCCAAGGAAGGGGGGGGGGCAGCCCCCCACAGGGACAGGTATTAGACCCAGCCGGGCAGGGCCACCCCCCCCAGCACAGGGAGGAGGGGAAGAGATTGCCTGTCACCACACTGTGCCAAAGCTGCTTTGCTTCCTTCCCCTGGGCTCACTGCTTGTGGGGGGCAGGAGGGCTGTGGGTCTCCCACCCTCCTGCCCCCCCCCCCCCGGCCACCTCTTGCAGGCTCCATCCACCCAAGAGACATCACCAACTCATGTGTGCGGCTTAACTTTTTATTTCACACTCCCGCCTGCCCCAGTGCCAGGAGTGCCCTGGCAGCAGGTGGGGCTACAGATGCTGAAAGGGGGAGAAGTGGGTTCCTAGACCACTGAGCCCCTGGGGTTCTCTCCCTCCCGCTCCCCCCTTTCACTCCACACTAATCATGGCAGGCTGGACAAGCAGTTTCTGGATCCCCAGCTTCCTGGGCAGCCTTGAAACAGACAAATCCAATCTTCTCTCCTGCAGCTCTAGCTGGAAGGCAGGGCCTGGTAGCTGCCGGGGGACAGGGGGTTAATTTATTGGGGGTCACGCCCCCGTTAACAGTGTTGGGGGGGGGTAGGAGGGCTTTTTTTTTGCTCTGTACCAGAACTATGTAAAAAATAAAATTTTATATAGTAGTGTGGCTGCAGCTGCTGGAGGGCAGGGGTAGCCCTGGGGGGGGAGGACCCAGATTGCTTGTGGGGTGCTCCCCTCCATCCTGCTTCCCCCCACAGCAGGGGCGATCTAAACTGTGCTTGTGAGGTGCCCCCTTTCCCCCCCCAGCAGGGACTGGAGAGGCTCTATGTAGCAGCTTTATTCCACGCCCACCCTGTGCCGGGGAGGCTTCATCAGCTGCAGGAAGCCCGGAGGGGTGGCAAGGCCAGGCCCGGGCCAGCATTTCCAAGTGAGGGGGCGCTGTGGGTCACAGCAGCAGCCCCCCACCGCTGTATTCCATGCGCTGCAAGAAGGGAGAAGGGGTCAGCGGTTCCCTGCCAGCCCCTTGCCCCCCACAAACTCCCCCCACCTTCCCCCCTCACCTCGGGGGGCTCGATGAAGGCCAGCCAGTCGGAGGCGTGGGTGGGCAGCAGCCCCATGGACTGGCACTTGTAGACAGCCAGCGCCAGCCCCAGCAGGTTCCCGATCAGATACACCAGCTCCTGCAGCAGCTTCTGGCTGGAGCTCTCCAGCAGCTTGAAGGCTGAGGGCGGGGCAGGGGGAGAGGCATGTCAGCTGTGGGGCAGGGGTCAGGTGCTGGGGGAGGGGCAGGGGGGCAATACTCACTGGCAGAGATGGCCATGAGGGCCTGCAGGGGCCGCCAGGCCATCATGCACACCATCATGGTGGGGAAGATGGAGATGGTGTTCCCGGCCATGTACATGATGAAGAGGTTCATGGGGATTTGCTTCAGCGGCCCCAGCGCCACATCCCAGCACCGCTGGTGGGGGGGGGGAGGAGCACAGGGGTCAGAAAGGGGGCTTGCTCCCATCCCACCGCCCCGTCCCTGTACCCTAGAGAGCACCCAGGTGTCCTGGGGGCTCCCGCCCTCAGCCGTACCTTCTCCACCAGGTTGCGGTCCGTCTCCTGGACACTGGTGTCAGGCACCTGCTTGTCCGAGTAGCCCACGGGGTAGAGGGATTCGCCCTGGCCACTGCTCCGGTCGCTGCGGCCCCTGGCGGGGAGAGAGAGGAGCAGTGGGGGGCAGCGTACGCCCAGGGCAGTGCAGCCAGCTCTGGGGCGGGGAGGGACCAGCCACACAACCCTGCAATGAGGGGAAGGAGGGGGGTAGCTTGCCTAGCGCTGAGACAGTCAGCTCTGCACTGGGGGCCACACAGTATGGGACAGCTCTGGGGGGGGGGCAGCCACACGTAACGCCACCCAGGGCAGCTTCCTTGGCACTGAGATGCAGCCAGCTCTGGGGCGGGGCGGGAGGGGGGGCGCCACATATCACACTGCCTGGGGCCAAGATGCAGCCAGCTCTGGGGCGGGGCGGGACCAGACACACACAGCGCTGCCTGGCGCTGGGAGGGGGCCCGCGCTGCAGTGGGGCAGGTGGGGGCCACACAGGGTGGGACAGCTCGCCGGGGGCCGAAATACAGCCAGCTCTGGGGCGGGGCGGAGTGAGCGGAGACACCCCCCCCCTCCCCCCGCGCAACGCGCCACGGGAGGTTTGCGGGAAAGGGGGGAGGGGGGGTAAGCTCGGGGCCCTGCCCCGCCCCGGCCCCTCACCTGCCCCCGCTGCCCGGGCCGCCCAGCTCGATGGCCCACTTGAAGCGCCGGCCCCGGCTCGCCACCAGCGGGGTCCCCATCGCCGCCTGCCTGCGCCGGGGAGAGTCAGCACCGAGACCCCCCCCTTCCCCCTCCCCGCACGGCCCCGCCCCGTCCCCCCGCAGAGCCCCTCCCCCCTCCTCCTCCTCCTCCCACAGGGCCCCCCCACCCCTCGCAGGGCCCCGCCCCCTCCTCCCCCGCATGGCCCCGCCCCGTCCCCCCGCAGAGCCCCTCCCCCCTCCTCCTCCCGCAGGGCCCCCCCGCCCCTCGCAGGGCCCCGCCCCCTCTTCCCCCTCCCCGCACGGTCCCACCCCGTCCCCCCGCAGAGCCCCTCCCCCCTCCCGCAGGCCCCCCCCGCCCCCGCAGAGCCTCTCCCCCCTCCTCTTCCCGCAGGGCCCCCCCCGCCCCTCGCAGGGCCCCGCCCCCTCCTCCCCCGCACGGCCCCGCCCCGTCCCCCCGCAGAGCCCCTCCCCCTCCTCCTCCCGCAGGGCCCCTCGCAGGGGACCGCCCCCTCCTCCCACTCCCTCCCCCCCGCAGGGCCCCTCTCGCCCCCGGCCCTCCTCTCGGGACCCCTCCCCCCCTCACCCCGCGGACGCTCCCGGCCCGGCGCCTCGCTCGGGAACAGCTTCCGCTTCCGCTCCGCGGCACCGACTTCCGCCCCCGGCGCGGCGCGGCACTTCCGGTCGCTGGCCGCGCGGGGCGGGGCCTGGCCAGAGCGAGGCCGCGCGGGGCCCGCGACCGCCCCGCCCCCTCCAGCGCGTCCCGCCTGGCAGCTCGGGGGGCGCTAAAGCGACGGTTGGGAGTTAAAGGGGAGGCCGAGGGGGGGGGAATTAAAGAAAAAGTCGGGGGAATTAAAGGGGATGTCGGGGGGATTTAAAGGGAAAGTCAAGGGCGTTAAAGGGGATGTCAGGGGGAATTAAAGGGAAAGTTGAGGGAATTAAAGGGGATGTCAGGGGGAATTAAAGGGAAAGTTGAGGGATTTAAAGGGGATGTCAGGGGGGAATTAAAGGGAAAGTTGAGGGAATTAAAGGGGATGTCAGGGGGAATTAAAGGGAAAGTTGAGGGAATTAAAGGGGATGTCAGGGGGAATTAAAGGGAAAGTTGAGGGATTTAAAGGGGATGTCAGGGGGAATTAAAGGGAAAGTTGAGGGAATTAAAAGGGATGTCGGGGGAATTAAAGGGAAAGTTGAGGGAATTAAAGGGGATGTCAGGGGGAATTAAAGGGAAAGTTGAGGGATTTAAAGGGGATGTCAGGGGGAATTAAAGGGAAAGTTGAGGGATTTAAAGGGGATGTCAGGGGGAATTAAAGGGAAAGTTGAGGGAATTAAAAGGGATGTCGGGGAATTAAAGGGAAAGTTGAGGGATTTAAAGGGGATGTCAGGGGGAATTAAAGGGAAAGTTGAGGGATTTAAAGGGGATGTCAGGGGGGAATTAAAGGGAAAGTTGAGGGATTTAAAGGGGATGTCAGGGGGAATTAAAGGGAAAGTTGAGGGATTTAAAGGGGATGTCAGGGGGGAATTAAAGGGAAAGTTGAGGGATTTAAAGGGGATGTCAGGGGGAATTAAAGGGAAAGTTGAGGGATTTAAAGGGGATGTCAGGGGGAATTAAAGGGAAAGTTGAGGGAATTAAAAGGGATGTCGGGGAATTAAAGGGAAAGTTGAGGGAATTAAAGGGGATGTCAGGGGGACTTAAAGGGGTGGTTGGAGGGTTTCCAGGAGTTGGGTGGGAATTGGGGGGCACTGAAGGGCAGGCGGGCAGGACTTTCAGGGGCGTGGGGGGGGTCACAGAGGAGTGGGGGTGGGGCACTAAGCGGGCCGGAGGGGGTGATGGCCCCTCACGGCAGGGTTGTTAGAAGGCATGGGGGGGGCAGGTGATGGAGCCGAGCTCATGGGGGAGTGGGGCGCGAGGAGGGCCCCTGGGGTGTTTACAACTTTCCTACTCTCCGCCACTGGCGCCGGGGCCCTCCCAAGCAGGGACTTGGCCATGAAGGGGAGACAAAGGCCCATAAGACGAGGCATTGGGGGGACAGGTGCGTAAGCTCCCTCCCCCCTGATCCAGCACCACATAGCACCGGGCGTCCCCTCCCAACGGCAGGGAGCACTGGCAAAGGGAGAGGGGTCTAGTGGTTGCAGCAGGGGGTGGGAAGCCGGGACCTCTGAGTTCTTCTCCTCCCCCCTTTTTGCTGCATCGTTTCCCCTCTAAGGCTGCATGGTCACAGAAACAGCCACATCCCCTTTGGGTAGTCCCAGATGCCCCCCCCTTCCTTGGGGGGGCTTCCCTGAAAACCCTCCCACTGCACTCACTTTGATCGGGCCCCATGGCTGCTCTGCCCAGCCCCACCCTGGTCACATCTGCCCCCCCCCCGAGAAAGATCAAAGGGCCCCGATACCACCCGCCACCGCAATCAGTCGCTGCCACCTACCACCGCTACCACAGAGACACCAGTGGGGTCAGGGCCTGCTGAGTACGAGCCCCAGAGGTGCCCAGCTGTGAGCTGGCACCTGGAGCAGCCCCGGAGCTGGCTCGACACGTCCCCGCCACCTGGGTGTCCTCTGTCCATCCTCCACCGGCTGTGCAGAGACCCGGCTGACATATGGCTGTGGTCGGAAAGAAGACTCAGAGGAACACGTTTACGAGACGTGCAGGTTTCCTGCTGGGTCTATAAATCCCGCCCCCAGGGTTGAGACCAAGGCTCTGCCCTCTTCCCTGCAAGTCTCTGAGAATGCAGCTGCTGGTCCTGCTCCCCCTGGGCTTTCTCCTGCTCCCCGGGACTCTGGCTGGTGAGTACGGAGGGGATCGGGGCCCTGAGGGGACGGTTGGAGCTGTTATTCCGTTCCCGCTCCTCCCCAGAGTCAGACGCATCTCCCACGGGCGTTCTGCTCGCTCGAGGACCCAGCCGGGAAGCCCTAGTGTGCAGCAGGCTGGGGTCAAGTTTGTGTCCCGGAGGGGTGATGCAGAGTCCAGCTAACCTGCCCCCCGAGGCTGACGTGACGCCTGTCCTGGGTTGGGTATATCTCCACCAGGCCAGATCATCGGGGGAAAGGAAGCCAAGCGCCACTCAAAACCCTCCATGGCCTTCCTCAACATCACCACCAAGCGGGGACAGGACAGGTGTGGAGGGTTCCTGATCCGACAGGACTTTGTGCTGACGGCTGCGCACTGTAACAAGGGGTAAGCGCCTGCGTCGGGCCCCTCAGTTTCAACATTGCTGCCCCTGGGGAAATCCCCCAAAGAGGCATCCGCTGTGGCTTTATGACCAGGGGGATGGGTGGGAATGTTCACACTGCCCGGGGGTCCGCTAATGTGGACATATTTGTTCTGTCATCAGTAGGGTTCAGAGTTAAGAACATATATGCGATAACGGAGCCTGGATGATCAATCTAGCCTGTGCGGGTAGACATAAGTCAAACTCATGGTCTGTTCCTATAACAGCGAACCAGAAGGGTCCAAATCCCCAAATCTCACCCACAGGGTTCCTTGTCCTCCAGTCTTAGACAGGCCCAGGACTTGTTATTAAAGGGAGGGGATTTAAGGCTACCTCAGACATGCTGTTAATTCTGAACCCTACTCATGACTCACGGAGCTCAGGGTATGCAGCTGAACCAAGAAAAGAAGGAGTAGATGAGCACAGTGGTCCCTTCTGGCCTTGGAAGGTACAAATCCTTGTTCTATGGTTGGGGAAACTGAGGGATACAGGAGGGCAGTGAATTCTCCAAGGTCATCCCCCAGGCCTGTGAATAGAGCCAGGTCTCCCGAGTCCCCCTCCAGCACTCTACCCGCTGGACCACACTGCCATCCCGTAACTCCAGTGCATGACTCGACATTAATAACTCCGTCCTCATTCAGTTCCACGGACACGTTCACTCTGAACCCTACTGACACCAAGGCCTCTCTAGGTACTTCACTGTTTCACTGCGGCTGCCATCAGTGGCTTGGAAAATCTCCGTTTCTGGTTCCTATTTGAACACTCCTCAAGGTTGGGGCAGTATGGATGGGGGGTGTTTTGGAGGGCAGGGAAGTCCTACCCCATTCCCGGCCACGACTCTCTGCCTTCCCAGGAAAATCGTGGTGTATCTGGGAGCTCACGATGTGACCAAGCGGGAGTGGACCCAGCAGCGCCTGGCCATCCAGCGGAAAATCCCCCACCCCAAATACCACAACAAGACATGGGAGAATGACCTCATGCTGCTCCAGGTGCCAGTGACTGATTTTCTCCTGTTCCACCCCCGTCTGTCCTTCTGTCTGTCTCTTTCTGATGGCTCTTGCCTTCAGGCAGCCGCTCTCTGAACCAGGGACTGACTGTCACACTCAGTGCTACCGTATTACACGTAATAAAACATTAATAATAATGCCTCCACTTTTGAGGCAATTCACATTTCTGCTTCGCACGACGTTTTTGGTTTCTTTTGCTTTGTCAGAAATGAGCGCTTTGCGCCAAACTGAAGTCTTTTCTTGGAGAGACTTAGCTTTTGCTTAACTGCTCTTGTCAAAAAAAATTCAAAAAGACAAAATGACGAAAGAAATTTGTTTTTCTCCCCTATTTTTTACAGTTGTATTTTGACATACTGGAAAAATGTCCCCCTTCACACCAGCTTTTACTCCCCTGCCTTCAGCCATCCAAAGGCTTCCGAGGGGAAGCCAAGTTAGTCTTAGGCTACGTCTACACTATCTGTTTTCTCGGCAAAAAATATGCTAATGATGGACTCATTTGCATGAGTCACGATCTCATTTGCATATTTTCTGCCGATCCGTTTTTGCACTGGGGTTTTTGCCCAAAAACAAGCAGTGTGGATGTTTTGTTTTTGCGCAAAACCCCCTTTTCCTGCAAGATCATTATGCCCCAAAAAAGGAAGTTCACCAGTCTTGCAGGAAAAGGGGGTTTTGCGCAAAAAGAAAATGTCCACACTACCTGTTTTTGTACAAAAACCACTAGGGCAAAAACAGATCGGCAGAAAATATGCAAATGAGACCACAACTCATGCAAATGAGTCCCTCATTAGCAGGGCTCAACAAATTATACAAAACCCTACTCGCCAGACAAAAAAGGGACTCCACCCGCACCGCGTGGCCCCCACCGTGCAGGCGTGTGCCACCCGGAGAACGGGACGACATGTTTGCTTCTGTGACGGGGCGGGGCTGCCCTGCACTTCAACGATGCCGACCCCCATGCTGCATGAGGAGCGCAGCGTTCTGACAGCGGTCTGCGCCGCTTGCTCCCGTGCGGCCGCCCAGCCGAGCGGCATGCAGGGGGGCCGAGTCCTGGGACGGGAGCCGGAAGCGGGGGCGGGGCGTAGGGCAGGGCCAGAGTGTGCGTGAGTCCCTGATGTCAGGGGGAGAGGCGCCGGCGCAAGAGAGCGCCGCATTCAAAAGGGGCGTAGAGGAGAGCGGAAGAGAGGAGGGAGGCAGAGGAGACCGAGGAGAGTAACAGAGGGAGAGGGGAGAACAGAGGAGGGAGCTAGAAGACGGCGGTGGGTGGAGGAGTGAAGGGTGAGAGAGGAGGGGGGCGACGAGGAGGTCAGAGAAGGTAGGAGGGAGACAGGGAGTGGAGCAGAGAGCAGAGCCTGGGGGCAAAGGACGTGAAAGGAGAAGTGGAGGTAGGAAGCAGCCCAGGATGGGGCTCCTTAGTGTCTCCGCTCTGGGCTGCTTCCTACCTCCACTTCTCCTTTCACATCCTCTGCCCCCACGCTCTGCTCTCTGCTCCACTCCCATCCCCCTCCTGCCTTCTCTGACCTCCTCTGACTCCCCCCTCCTCTCTCCTCCCTTCACTCCTCCACCCGCCGCCATCTTCTAGCTCACTCCTCTGTTCTCCCCTCTCCCTCCGCTACTCTCCTCTGCCCCCCTTTTGAATGCGGCGCTCTCTTGCGCCGGCGCCTCTCCCCCTGACGTCAGGGACGCACGCACACTCTGGCCCCGCCCTACGCCCCGCCCCCGCTTCCGGCTCCCATCCCAGGACTCGGCCCCCCTGCACGCCGCTCGGCTGGGCGGCCGCACGGGTGCAAGCGGCACAGACCGCTGTCAGAACGCCACGCTCCCCATGCAGCATGGGGGTCGGTGCCGTTGGAGTGCGGGACGGGTCACCTTCGCCGCCATGGGGCGGCCCCGCCCCATCACAGCTCGCCAGCTGCTAAAATCTACTCGCCATGGGAGAGCGGATTTGTCGAGCCTTGCTCATTAGCATATGTTTTGCTGAGATAACTCGTAGTGTAGAAGTAGCCCAGCCGGAAAAACTTAAAACAACAACAAATAGTCTAGCAGCCCCTTAGTCTCTAAGGCTATGTCCACGCTGTCGGGGATTTTTTGTCAGAAAAATCATCTTTTTTGCAAGATACTGTAAACCTAGTTTTTTGAGGAATAAAGGATCTTGCAAAAAAGGGTTTTTTTCCAACAAATGGGCCCGTCAGCACAGGGTTTTTTATCTGCGAAACCTCTTCCGCTAAAAGGATTGGAAGAAGATATGCAAATGAGAGTGAAAGATATGCAAATGAGCACTCCATTTGCATTTCCTCTTCCACAAAAAGGATTGGCAGAAGGTATGCAAATGAGAGCATGATTTGCATATCTTCTGCCGAGAAAAACCCGGCAGTGTAGACACATCCTAAAGTTCTGCAAGACTGTTTGGTTTTTTTTCAGTTTTTCCAGTCATCCAGTTGGGGATAAAAGATAAAAAAAGCGAGAAGGAATGAGAGAGAAAGGTTTATCTCTGTTATTTACTGTTCCCCACTGGGAAAAAGGTGTAGAGCAGTTTAAAAAGGCATTTTTTCTAGCCCTTGTCCTTCTACACTGTAAAAATGTGGGGGAACTTGGGTTCCTCCCCACATTCCCACACGTGGTTCCTTTCTTGTTTTGTTTTTCACTGTGGGGAAAAAAAAGTTCAGTGACAGAAAGCGTGGGGGGAAAAATCCTCTGATTTTCAAAATGGATTTCTTTTCACCGCAATTTTTCACTTTGCATCTGATTTCTTTTAAAACATGAAACATTCCGAAAATGCCCCTTTAGACTGGCCAACACGTTCCTGTCCCTGGACACACATGGGGCAGGGATCTTGTGAACTTTTCTCACCCATACGCAACCTTGACTCTCCTACAAAATAGAATCCTTTACAAAATGGGGCATTGTAAGTTCTTTGTAGATCGAGATCAGGGCCCCGTGGTGCTGTCCACCCTAACAGAGATCAGGGCCCCATCGGACTGTAACTTGCAGACACGGCTAGGCAGAGCTTTGCTCCAAAGTGCTCCCACTGTAAATAGACAAAGAGTTGGAGTGGAAACTGAGGCACCAAGCAGCACTGAACAGAGCTACGAGCAGAGCCCATGTCTCCTGACTCCCAGCCCCGTGCTTTATCCACTAGGCCTTGCTTCCACCCCCTCTCTTCTTACAGCTGGAGGACAAAGCCAGGCTGACGAAGGCGGTGCAGCTCCTCCCCCTGCCCGAGGAAGGCGAGGAAGTGATGCCAGGAGACGTCTGCAACGTGGCGGGCTGGGGGAATACCCGTGCCCGGGGCTTTGCCCTGCCAAGCAAGCTGCAGGAGGTGGACTTGAAGGTGGTGGAGGCGGAGAAGTGCTGGCGCTATTGCCGGTTCAACTCCACCACCATGCTCTGCGTAGGCAACCCCCGGGAAGTCGAGAAATCAACCTTTCAGGTAAGTATCCCCAGCCCAGCAGGGGGCAACATGGAGACTCGAGCTCTACCCCAGTTCCCGCACCCACGGGGTGGACAGCTGACACCAGCTGCAAAACTTGGCCTTTGTTTCACAGGGTGACTCCGGGGGCCCCCTGGTGTGTGATGGCACGGCCCAGGGCATCGTCTCATATGGCAGAAATGACGGGTCCCCACCCAGGGTGTTCACCAGTGTCTCTGCATATGTCCCCTGGATCAAGGCAGAAATAAGGAAGCGGCAGGATTGAAGCATCTGCCTCAGTTTCTTGGCTGTAAAATGGACGTGGCATGCCTCAGTGAGCTCCCCTGGGGATAAATCCAGCCTGCAGCCCAGAGGCGATGGTGATAGGCTGGTGGTAAAGCCAATCAATAAATAGCATCTTATCAGTCCTACCCGATGTGTATTATTTTAGAAAGCCCCGTCACCAGCCTTGGAAATTTGAGCTTTACAGATGAACAGCCAGGTGCCAGGATATTAGAGAGACAAGCTGGATAAGAGAGACTGGCCCAATCAAAGAGACCACCTCTCCCGCCTTGTGTAACTGTAGATCTTTGAAGTATCAGCTACTGACAGAATTGGACAGTCTTTGTTCCAGCGGTTAAAGATTCTTTTGTTTCATTTGACTTTTTTTTTTTTTTGTATTGCTTCGAACTTTTTCAAAATCAGGATTTTTCCTCTGTGAAAATGTTTGCTTTGGTCGACAAAGTAGATGGGAAACATCCGATCTATTCTACAAACAGCTCCCCCTGACCCAAAATCAAGCGGAAAAATGTCATGGACTTTTTGCACCTTCTCTTTTAGGGTTACGGTGGGCGGAAGAGGGTTAACCTTTGAAACGCCAACAAAAACATTTCATCCAGATCTGAAAAAGTCCCAATTTTGAGCTGGTTGAAAGTTGGGGAGATAATATCTGAAGGATTTATCCTAATCCACCTTTTCTTTGTGTTTTTACAGCACTAAGCGTCCGAGTATTTGTGTCAGAACCACAAAATTTGAAAAAAAAATCAACCAGTTTTGTAGTTGATCACTACATGTATGACATTTTTCTGGAAAATTCAATCCAAACTTTTTTTTTTGGTGGTCAAAATAAGAACATGCAGTTTTCCCCCCAGCTTTTTCTAAAGTTTGTAACATGTTTTGCTGGAAAAAATTACTCAGAATACTTTTCTGTGTGTGGGCGGCTCTCACATTGGCTGGAAGGAGAGAATCAGGCTGAGTTTTACAATCAATATCTTTGACATTTTATCACCGTGTCAACACGTGAAAACGTCCCATTGTCTTTGGGGCTGGAAGGAAAGCAAGGAGAGAAATAGGGCAGCAATTTTATTCCTGTGTGGTCAATGAAATTCCAGCCCAAAATGGTGGTGAGATGGATAAAAAAATAAGGGAAAATATTAATATTGAATCAAAAAGATGTAAAAAAATTATTAGGCAAAGTGGGTGAAGGAATCGGTTTTATTGGACCAACTTCGGTTGGTGAGAGAGGCAGGATTTCAATTTGCACAGATCTCTTCGGCGTATCCAAGCTACACACAAGTGAAAGTTGGGATTGGTCCTGGTTTGGTCGTGGGCTGGACTTGATGACCTGCTGAGGTCTCTTCCAGCTCTATGATTCTATGAAAGCCAGCTTTTTCCCAAACAGGTGTGAATCAAAGCTCTCCCCTTGCCCACCTTTTCTCTATTCCTATCCTGATTTGGCTGCAACCACGCAACAAAGTACCACCATAATTGTCCTGTTCCCAGTGAATCCTCCAGCCTCTCGGCTCAGAAGAGCTTGGCACGAAAGTGATGAGCCTGGAAAATGTTTTGAAAATCATTCTAAGAATATCAAGTATTTTCCGCTTTGGGAAATTGGCCCTTTAAAAGCATCTCACAGAATCCCGAAGGGAACCAGAAAAACGCGACTGCGAGTGGGGAATTTCGTCCTGCAGGAATGATGCCTGTCTGTGGATAGGCAGATCTCTTGGATAGGCAGCCGCTCCGCGGCCGCAGCAGCCTTGGTCGGACCAATGGCAGAGCTGCAGGAGAGCAGGAAGCAGTGCTTTTTTTGTTTTGTTTTTTTTTTTAAAAAGGTGCCAGTATTCCAGGGGAAAAGTTGTTGAGGGGAAAAAAAAAAGCAAAGGTGGGGTGGGGCCAGCACTGCCCTTTTAAGACACGTGGCCCAGCCGACTGTCAGACATTTGCGTATAGAGGCGCCGGTACGCTCCGTTCTTTCCGGGTAAGCTCTGACTGGAGGTGCCGGTACTGCGTTGAGGTGCCAGCGCTAACAGTAAGTATTTTCAACTGAAAAAAAGTTCTGCGTTAATATACCCACCTAGGAATTCACCGGTGAAAAAAAATCCTCATTTTGTCTGCCGGCAACACTCCTGAAGACTCCGGAGGTGCCAAACATGCTGTGAAAACAACATGGTGTAAAAACGGCAAGTCCCCGGCGGGGAGGAAGCCTTGGGGTTGGGCGGCAGAGCCACTTGGCTCTTCCCCAAGTGTGTTCGAGCCGTTTGCCAGGAACATAAGAACGGCCGTACTGGGTCAGACCAAAGGTCCATCTAGCCCAGTATCCTGTCTGCCGACAGTGGCCAGCACCAGGTGCCCCAGAGAGGGTGGACCAAAGACAATGATCAAGCGATTTGTCTCCTGCCATCCCTCTCCAGCCTCTGACAAACAGAGGCCAGGGACACCATTTTATCCCCTGGCTAATAGCCTTTTATGGACCTCACCTCCATGAAATTATCTAGCTTCTCTTTAAACTCTGTTATAGTCCTAGCCTTCACAGCCTCCTCTGGCAAGGAGTTCCACAGGCTGACTACACGCTGTGTGAAGAAGAACTTTCTTTTATTAGTTTTAAACCTGCTACCCATTAATTTCATTTGGTGTCCTCTAGTTCTTCTATTTAGGGAACTAATAAATAACTTCTCTTTATCGGCCCTCTCCACACCACTCATGATTTTATAGACCTCTATCATATCCCCCCTCAGTCTCCTCTTTTCTAAACTGAAAAGTCCCAGTCGCTTTAACCTCTCCTCATATGGGACCCGTTCCAAACCCCTCATCATTTTAGTTGCCCTTTTCTGAACCCTTTCCAAGGCCAAAATATCTTTTCTGAGGTGAGGAGACCACATCTGTACACAGTATTCAAGATGTGGGCGTACCATAGTTTTATACAGGGGCAGTAAGATATTCTGGGTCTTATTTTCTATCCCTTTCTTAATAATTCCTAGCATCCTATTTGCCTTTTTGACAGCCGCTGCACACTGTGTGGAAGTTTTCAGAGAACTGTCCACAATAACTCCAAGATCTCTTTCCTGATTTGTCGTAGTCAAATTAGCCCCCATCATATTGTACGTATAGTTGGGGTTATTTTTCCCAATGTGCATTACTTTACACTTATCCACATTAAATTTCATTTGCCATTTTGTTGCCCAATCACTCAGTTTGGTGAGATCTTCTTGGAGTCCCTCACAGTCTGCTTCTGTCTTGACTATCCTAAACAGTTTGGGATCATCTGCAAACTTTACCACCTCACTGCTTACCCCTTTCTCCAGATCATTTATGAATAAGTTGAACAGGATTGGTCCTAGGACTGACCCTTGGGGGACACCACTAGTTACCCCTCTCCATTCTGAAAATTTACCATTTATTCCTACCCTTTGTTTCCTGTCTTTTAACCAGTTCTCAATCCAAGAAGGGACCTTCCCTCTTATCCCATGGCCATGTAATTTACACAAGAGCCTTTGGTGAGGGACCTTGTCAAAGGCTTTCTGAAAATCTAAGTATACTATATGTACTGGATCCCCCTTGTCCGCATGTTTGTTAACCTCTTCAGAGAACTCTAATAGATTAGTAAGACAGGATTTCCCTTTACAGAAACCATGTTGACTTTTGTCCAACAAATTATGTTCTTCTACATGCTTCACAATTTTATTCTTTACTATTGTTTCGACTAATTTGCCCGGTACTGAAGTTAGACTTACCGGTCTGTAATTGCCAGGATCGCCTCTAGAGCCCTTTTTAAATATTGGTGTCATGTTGGCTACCTTCCAGTCATTAGGTACGGAAGCCGATTTAAGGGATAGGTTACAAACCACAGATAATAGTTCAGCAATTTCCCATTTGAGTTCTTTTAGAACCCTTGGATGAATGCCATCCGGTCCTGGAGATTTGTTAACATTAAGTTTTTCTATTTGTTCCAAAACCTCCTCTAATGACACTTCAATCGGGGACAGTTCCTCAGATTCATCACCCACAAAGGACGGTGCAGATTTGGGAATCTCCCCAACATCCTCAGCCGTGAAGACTGAAGCAAAGAAATCATTTAGTTTCTCCTCAATGGCTTTATCGTCCTTGATTGCGCCTTTTATAGTTCGATCGTCTAGGGGACCCACAGGTTTTTTAGCAGGCTTCCTGCTTCTAATGTACTTAAAAAACATTTTGTTATTTCTTTTTCAGTTTTTGGCTAGCTGTTCCTCAAAATCTTTTTTTGCTTTTCTTATTACATTTTTACACTTGATTTGACAGTGTTTATGTTCCTTTCTATTTATCTCACTAGGATTGGACTTCCACTTCTTAAAAGATGCCTTTTTGTCCCTCATTGCTTCTTCTACATGGTGGTTAAGCCACGGTGACTCTTTTTTAGGTCTCTTGCTATGTTTTTTAATTTGGGGTATACATTTAAGTTGGGCCTCTATTATGGTGTCTTTAAAAAGTTTCCATGCAGCTTGCAGGGATTTGGCTCTAGTCACTGTGCCTTTTAATTTCTGTTTAATTTCTGTCCTCTCCTCAGAGGCCTGCAGATCCCGCAGACAGATTTTCCCAGACACAGAAATGAACCAATACCAGGTTAATTAAAAAAAAAAAACTTTTATTATTAAAACAATACTCCAGTTACAAGCATAGTTGGAATGGCTAGAGGGTAAGAGCCACCAATTAATATACTCATGAAGGATTCCCCCATTGGCCAAAACTTAGTTACTGAAGAGAGGAAAACCCATTTCTAACAGCACAGACATTAGATCCAAATTCCCAGCCCAGAAAACAATCAAACCTGATGGATGTATCTAGACTTTACCCTACTCACACATGATGAAGAGTCTTTTTCTTGAAGAGTGACATATCTTCTTTCTCCCTCAGTATCTAGAGAGCAAACAGGCTCAGAGACAAAGGAGGGAAAACCCCCAAAATTCCTGTGTCTCAGTTTGAAATCCCTACCTGCCTTTCTATTGGCTGAGCAGATATCTGGCTAGGTACAGGGACATAGTTAACCCCGTAGTCTCCAGGCTGCTGGCCATCCCTCATGGCCATGTGTGACGTAGTGGGGGTGCTGTCTGCTCTGTAACCAGGGGTTCCCCTGCACTGTGATGCGATTCCCACTGATTCACCCACATGTGGATTGGCCCAGACACCTAGTCCCAGCATGAGCAGATAACAAGGCTCTTCCCAGGGGTAGAGACAAAGGAAGGGAGGCGGAGATGAACACCTGGCTGGGGGGCAGGGTCTGGGAGCAAGGCAGTTTGGGGCTAGAAAACATGAAGGGAACAGACTAAGCTGGGTGCTGAGGGTTGAGGGGGGGTGATGGACCCCTGCCCCGAGGGGTCTGAGGCATCCGGGCCCTGACTCCTGTAACCACATCATGTCTACGCTGTGTTGTATCCTGTAGGAGCAATAAACCCTCGGTTCTGCTGGTTGGCGGAGTCTGTTCTTGCTGCTACGGGGCTGCAGGATCGGGGCGAACCCTGACACGCCGTCACACCATGACACCCTCACACAACACTGGGGCTTGCTTTGGCCAGTGAGCAAACTGCCGCCTCTCTGAAGACGGCCGAGGCAATCGAGAAAAGCGGCTCATCGGGGAGAGAAGTTGCTCTGTGCCCCCATCCCCTTCCAAATAATTCAGTCCACAGCTCAGAGAAAGGTTTTTCCTGTCTGTCACGGGGTGTGGGGGAAAACCAGGAACAGATACACAAATTGTGGTTTGCCATTTGCATATCTTTTCTTGATAGCTCTTTAACATAACATAAGAATGGCCATACTGGCTCAGACCAAAGGTCCATCTAGCCCAGTAGCCTGTCTGCTGACAGTGGCCAATACCAGGTGCCACAGAGGGGGTGGACCGAAGACAATGATCAAGCGATTTGTTTCCTGCCATCCATCTCCAGCCTTTGACAAACAGAGGCCAGGGACACCATTCCTTACCCCCAGCTAATAGCCTTTTATGGACCTAACCTCCATGAATTTATCTAGCTCTTTTTTAAGCTCTGTTATAATCCTAGCCTTCACAGCCTCTTCTGGCAAGGAGTTCCACAGGTTGACTACACGCTGTGTGAAGAAGAACTTTCTTTTATTTGTTTTAAACCTGCTGCCCATTAACTTCATTTGGTGTCCTCTAGTTCTTATATTATGGGAACAAGTAAATAACTTTTCCTTATTCACCCTCTCCACACCACTCATGATTTTATAGATCTCTATCATATCACATAAAACACAAAACAGACATAAGACTCTCTCACAGAGAGAAAGCTGTTGCTTGCCATTTCAGCCAGACTGATCATTCCCTCAATGACCTTAAAACATGCATATTGCTTCAAAGAGACTTTAACTCCAGACTTCAACGAGAAGCTTCAGAATTGTCATTCATGTTTAAATTTGACACTTTATGTATGAGTTTAAACAATGACTCTAATTATCTCACCCATTACAAAGATAGCTTCCCCAATTATCACCCCTAATGTCATTACCTCACAGAAACTAACCTTCCCCCCTCACCCACACTCTGTTCTAAAATTTGATTTGTCAATTTCACATGCGTTCATTTTTTTTGATTGTATCACTTTGGTATGTATGGTTGTGCCGACTTTCTTCCACATATTGATCTGAGGACGTGGGTCTGGCCCACGAAAGCTCATCACCTAATAAACCATCTTGTTAGTCTTTAAAGTGCTACATAGTCCTGTCTTTTGTTTCATATCCCCCCTCAGTCTCCTCTTTTCTAAACTGAAAAGTCCCAGTCTCTTTCGCCTCTCCTCATATAGGACCCATTCCAAACCTCTAATCATTTTAGTTGCCCTTTTCTGAACCTTTCTAATGTCAAAATATCTTTTTTGAGGTGAGGAGACCACATCTGTACACAGTATTCAAAATGTGGGTGTACCATGGTTTTGTACAGGGGCAGTAAGATATTCTTCGTCTTATTTTCTATCCCTTTTTTAATAATTCCTAACATCCTATTTGCTTTTTTGACTGCCGCTGCACGCTGCCTGGACATCTTCAGAGAACTATCCATGATAACTCCAAGATCTCTTTCCAGATTAGTTGTAGTTAAATTAGCCTCCATCATATTGTATGTATAGTTGGGGTTATTTTTTTCCAATGTGGATTACTTTACATTTATCCTCATTAAATTTCATTTGCCATCTTTGTCGCTAGACACAGCCACAGAGAGCCCACTGCAGTATTCATATCAAATGGTGATTTTTAAAAGGCATCCGAGAATTTGCACCCAACGTCTCGGAAGGAGTTGGAACTCTGGAAACCTGCCGTGACGGGCAGGAGAAAGTTTGAGTGGGCCCCGTTGAAAAGGATGCTGATGGGGGACAATGCACAAAGCAAGTCTTATGTTCCCACCTTCCATTTCATAGAAGAAAATTGTTTTTTTGACGAACGGACACATGCAAACTCAATAATATCCCATCCCTTGTCCGACTGGGATATTCAGAAACCCCGGTTCTGAAACGGGGTTTATCATAATCGGGAGTGGTGACCACCTGGTGACTAAGAGGTTAACTCATGTACCTAGCCAAGGTGTTGGGTGGTCAGCCAATAACAATGCAGGTAGGAAATTCAAACTGGAAAAGGGGTTTTTCTCTCGTGTCTTTGTTTGAGATCAGAGCATTTTCTCCCAGCTATTGAGGGGGATGAGAGAACAGACTTCTTACAATGTGTAAGCAAGGAAAAGTTTAGCTAGTTCATCAGGGTTTATGGTTTTCCTTGTTTGGGGGTTTGGAAATCACGTCTGAGCTGGCTAATTGTTTTTTTTTCTCTTTTGTAACTAAGCCTTATAGCCCAGGGTTTTTTTCACCCCAAGTATTCATATCAAATGGTGGCTCTTTCCATCTAGCCAATTTACGATGCTTGCAGCTGTGGTTTTGTTTTGATAATAAAAGATTTTCTTTTTTTTAAATTAACCGGGATTGGTTGATTCTTGTGTCCTTAGGACTCAGGGCTTAGTTACTAGGACAGAGTCATAGAACCGTAGAGCTGGAAGAAACCTTAGAAAGCCACCAAGTCCAGCCCCCTGCCCAAGGCAGGACCAATCCCAACAAAATCAACCCAGCCAGGGCTCTGTCAAGTCGGGACTTAAACACCTCTAGGGATGGAGACTCCACTACTTCCCTCGGGAACCCATCCCAGTGCCTCCCCACCCGCCTGGTGGTGGTGAAATCCACGCTCGAGTCCGTTGTTGTCTGTGGATTCCCTCTGTTTTCCCAACTCAAAGCAGAACAGAGGTTCTGTTCTGGGGGAGAACTTTGCCTTAGGGAATGATCTCTTCCCTGATTTTCTTGGAATGACTTGGGCGGTGGCAGCGGGTCCCCAAAATCCGGGTATTAAGATTTGGGGAGGAAGTTTTTGGACCAAAGCCTGTAGAGGCAAGGATTTGGAGCACAGGAAAAGGCAGGGAAGGGGCTAGAAGCAAGGACACCTGGGTTCTCTTCCCAGCTCCAATGTGTCATTTCCCTCATAGCGCTGCCCAGTCACAGCTCCCAGCTATCGGCTGTCCCAGAGGCTGCCCCATCCCCTTCACGTGGTCTCTCCTTTCCCCAGCCTGTGTGGTTTGCTGGGGTTGGAAACTGAGGCGCGTGAGCCCTGCATAGAGCTGAGGTTGTGGCTCACCCTGCGGTTTCCTGCCCCACCGATCCCCTCCCAGCGGAATGTATAAATCCTCTCAAGCCCAAGACGGATGCAGCTTCCCTGCACTGATCTCAAATCTTGATCCTGCTTCCTGCAGCCTTCCTCCTACCCCTGCCCCAGGAGCTCAGGCCGGTCAGTCTGACTTGACAGAGCTCCCTAAAGGTTTGGGATAAATGGGAAGCTCTGAGGAGTTCAGTGGATGGTATCTGGGAGCTTGTGGCAGACTGTAACCCCGTGTTCACTCCTTGCACAGGACTAGGATACATTTTATGCAAGGCATGCCTTGTGAGGAATCTTCAGAAAACTCATAATCTGCTGATTGGTCCAGGCAGTGCTTTTTTTGTTAAAAAAAAAAAAAAAAAAGTGCCAGTACTCCAGGGGAAAAGTTGTTGAGAAAAAAAAAAAGCCCGGGTGGGGCCAGCATTGCCCTTTTAAAAGACGTGACCCCTTTAAGAGACACAGCCAGCTGACTGTCGGACATTTGCGCACAGATGCGCTCCATTCTTTGCAGGTAAGCTCTGACTGGAGGTGCCGGTACTGCGTCTGGACGTGCCGGTACTGCGTACCGGGCAGTACTGTCACAGAAAAAGCACTGGGCCCAGGAAAAGACAACTCCTCCCCCACCTGGTCTCCTTTGGGTCAGACTGCAACTTTGGTTGAAACCCATGTCACGGGTGTGTATTTATAATTCTGGAAGGAGTTTGACTTGGGGCCACATATGGGGATTAACAAACGAAACCAATCTCTAATAACACACATAAACCTGTACGGGAACATTTTAACCCAGCTGGGCACGCAATCCTGGATTTAAAAGTAGCCGTTCTTCCTCCCAAAGGCAAAGAGTGACGGCAGAACTGGGATTCATCTGCAAATTTGGCACTGTCAACCTGGGCCTGAATACAGATACTAACTGGCTAACGCGCTACAAAGCCAATTTCCGCTGCCTTGGATATTCACATTGAGTCGGAGGAAGGTTTTTTTACTTGGGTGATGTCGTCCTCTCTCCCAAGGCCGGGGACTCTGAGACCCTGGGGAGGTTTTAAAAGAGAAGCCTTTAAAGGCAAGGGATTTGTAACGTCTCTTGCAGGTCCCCACCTTCTGCACACGGAGTGCCAGAGTGAGGAACAGCTTGGACGTGGTGGCAGTGGTGGGATGTTTAGAAAAGGACAGCGCCCCTCCCATTTGTCGCCGTTACGAAGCAAAGCTCACCTGTTTCCACACAGCCTGGAACACAGACATGACGTGTGAGGTTAATGAAGGCAGCAACTTTCATCTCAGAGTCTGAACAGTCAAGGGGGGTTTGTCAGACCGTGCCGAGCTTGAGTGAAATGAACACACAGCCGAACAGCCTGGCCTCTGGCTCTGAGTTTGTTAGTTTAGTCAATGCCAGCTGCCTGGGCTTGCCAGAGACATGTGATGGGTGCAGGGGGTCACAGAAGACCTCTTGGGGTGCTTCCCACCGGCACTCACCTCCTTGCTCTCCGGGGCTTCTCACCGCCCTGTCCTGCTGGGCCCGATCTCCAGGTCTCCCGCAGCCAAGGCACAGCCGAGATCCCTGCTCCCCCGAGAAGCAGCACAGACACTGAACCCCTTCAGGTCTGAGAAAAATGCAGCTTCCCGGGATACCGCTCCCCACGTGAACCCCCGTTAGCAAGGACAGGGGGAATGAGCACACTGGTTGCTCCCACATAACAATCATTTAGGCGGGGCTTGAGAATCAATAAAAGTGATTTCTTAAGTACAAGCAGCCGGATTGAAGTGGTTATAAGTGATCATGGCAGAGCAAAATAGATTAGGCACTAAAAATAACAGGAAACACTTTGCTAACTGTGACACTGACACCTCCGTGCAAACTTCTTACAAACTCACCCTAACACTGTTCCTGTTCCAGCTAAGCCTTCAAACCAGGGCCATCCCTCCCCCTCGGGTCTCTGGTTCCCTTTCTTCGGTGTGTCACGCCAGCCAAAGACAATGAAACTGCTCACTTCCCATTGGTTTATAGCAGTGTTTCGTAAACTTTTTAAGAGCAAGGAACACCAAAAAATATTTTTTTTATGAGGAACACCAAGGAGTTTTTGTTGAGCAAAAAAAAAGGGGGGGGGGAGAGGTTACGGAGCAAAAAAAACCCCAAAACTTCGTGTGCCCCTTTAAGGGCAGCCATTTTGGAACTCTGCTCTCCAGCTGCCTCGCGGTACAATGGTGTGCACGGAACACAGTTTAAGAAACCCTCGTTTATAGACTCCCCCGGAGGGGACGGGGGGGACGGGAATTGTGTTTCTAGCTTCCACCCTTCCATGGCCAGTGCCTACCCGCTGGGGAAGTTAGGTGGTTTCCTAGGACCAACCACCACTGTGGGAAAAGGGGCTGTGGAGAGGGGACCAGAGCTTGAGGGTAACACCCTGGCTGGCTCCCCTGGCTTTTGTGAAACCACAAAGCTTTCCCTATGCTGTATCCCTAGCCTCCCACGCACCAAAGCAAAAGACACGGAGCCAGGGGATTATGCCATGGAGATCGATCAATCTCATGGGACAGTTTTGTTCCCAAGTGTCTCTGAGTTGTGCACGTTTGGGTCCAGAAGTCCATTTCAGAAAGCACGGGGAGGGGGGATCTGTCACAGGACACGTCTTCCTGGCTAGCAGGGAGTGCTGACGGCTCCCTCCTCCGTGAACGGGCCGGCCCCGAGCCGAGAAATTCCCTGGATGGTCCCGCCAAGCACATACGCTGTAGATCAGGTTAGAGACGTTCGCCCTGAACCAGCACCTGAAGTCACGTCTCACAGGGAGCACGCGGCTTGAGGAGATCCCAGCTCTCAAGAGACCCCTGCCCCCACACCCAGCAGGGCTGAATCGCAGGACACAGCGGCCTTGGGTGCAGTGAGTTTGTCAGGGCTCAGACCGGAGGGGCTCGGGAAGTATCTCGCCGGTTGGCACAAACTGTCCCTAGTGCTGGGAGGGCAGCAGTGCAGGGGATGTCCCTAACAGCCGTGTGTTGTCTGGGAGTCAGGACTCTCGGGCTCTCTCCCCAGCTCTGGGAAGGGAGTGGGGTCTAGTGGTTAGAGCAGGGGCATGGTGAAATGGAGGGGAGCTACAAGCCGGGTCGCCCAAGGTCTACACATCTCTCGGCTGTGCCATTTCACCTCTGCACAGTCCCAGGCCCCAGGTGGAGGTTGTCACAGAAATGGCCACATCCCCTCTGCCCAGCCCCAACTGGCTCAGGGCTGGCCACAACCTGGGACAGATCAAAGGGCTCTGTGCCCACCCCCACCGAGATCAGTCGCTGTCACCCCAGCGCCCACCCCAGAGACACCGGCAGGGAGCTGAGCGGGGACGGGGCCAGGTGAATAAGAGCCCCAGATGTGCCCAGCTGTGAGCCGGCACCCAGAGCAGCCCTGGACCCTGCTGGACATGTCCGAACTGGCCTCTTCTCCGTCCAGTGGTGCATCATGCGGCCAGTTGTTCAGGGACCCAGCTATTGTTCTATCATGTTCTATCCTTCCCCCCAGCCCATGTGGTCGGCTGTGTCTGGAAACAGACACCGGAGCCCTGCAGTTAGATGAGCGTGTGGGTGACCGTGCAGTTTCCTGCCCACTTGAATTTCCCACTCGCGGAGTCTAGAAAAACCCTGCAGGTCTGCGGCAGAGGCACTGCCCAGCACTGTCTGCAAACATGAAGGTTCCCATCTTGTTCCTGCTCCCCATGGCCTTTCTCCTGCCGCTTGGGACTCGGGCTGGTGAGTACAGCTGGGTTTGGGGCACCTGGGACTTTGGGGTGAATGGAGGTTCTCAGGGCCTGTGTTCTATCGGTGTTACGTCAGGGCCTGTGACAGATTGGACCCTTTTGTTGCCCACTTATTCAGGATTATGATAAATTTTATTCCAAGTGTGCCTCATAATTTGCTGACCATTATTGTCCTGATAAATAGCTGTGTCAGGTACAGTGATAAGATGGTACTGTGTGGCATTATTATGGCATGTTCCAAGTGTGTACAGTCACCACAAACCGGTTCCCCAGAAACAAAAGACGAGCCGATGCTTCAACCAGGTGTCAACAAAATAAAATGGCCCTTCACCTGGAAGGATGTAGGACCTGGGTGATAAATGTGCATCGTGATGAACAAACATCTTGGGACACTTGTCTGCACAGACCTTCGGTCTCCTAAGCCCCAGCAGGAAATGATTTACAACGAAGAGAAACAATTGCAAATGGCAGGAGGAGACGACCCAAATAACCTCCCTCTGTCTGTTTACCTCCGGCATTCACAACCCCGGATGCACAAAGGCAGCAGCAGGGGATTGAGGGGGGGCCTCCTGAAGAAAGGCAAATTGAGCCAGAAAGTTTGCAGGAACGTGGTGGGAAAGATCTCCCCAGGCAGAGATGAAAGCGTGTGGCTGTCCTGTTCAGCAGCGATGTCTGTGACAGAGGATGTGGGGGTTTGTCTCACCAAGCGCCGATAACCTCGGTGTCAGCCACTGTGCAGGGAAGGAAGAGCTGAAGAAGAAAATGATCCCCTGGATCAGTGACAGCAGCTCCGAGCTGCACCCAAAGGGAAAGAGCCTGGGTCCCATTCCCCCCTCACCGCCCCTCCGCCCCCTACCCCTGGAAACATCCCATCCCTGTCTGGGGGTTCCCAGGCCTGCTCGGGTTCGACCTTGGCCACCTATGCCATTGTGGCAAGTCCAGGCGGTGACTCACCCACTGCTGGTGCATCTGATACCAGTGACTGCCACAGAGAGATCAGAGCTTTTGATTTCCCCTCCCGTCCACTGGGGGCCCTGGCGTGGGGCAGAGCTGAGCAGGGGGCTGGTACCCAGGCACAGAAAGAACCCAGGAAGAGAATCCCAGGGGTAGGTTGGGGCTTCAGAGGCTCCACTTGGCAATGAGGAAGTCGGGCCCAGCCCAGCCCAGCCCAGGGAGTTGGGGAGGCTCTATGGATGGATCTGGTCTCCCCCCAGGAGAGATTATTGGGGGCTGGGAAGCTGAGCCCCATTCCAGGCCCTACATGGCCTTTCTGGACATACACCGTGGAGAGAGGACTTTTCACTGCGGCAGGTTCCTGGTGGCGGAGAACTTTGTGCTGACGGCCGCTCACTGCCAGGGAGAGTAAGTACCTCTGGGCTGGGACACGGGGGCAGGTAGGGGATAGGGGAGCCAGGATCTCTGGTGCCGGCGTGGGGAGCAGGGGAGAGGCATGGGGCAGCCAGGCTGGGGGAGCAGAGCTCAGGGGTCTGATCTGCTCAGGGGGCATCGGCCAGTCTCTAGGGACCTCTGCAACCCACGGCCCAGCCCCAGCACTGGGTACATCAATGGGGCTACGGGCAGGGAGGGGCTCCAGACCAGGGTAGATCTGCAGGGCACTGGGTTGGGGGGCTGGGCATGGACCCCTGCCTGGATCGAGCAGAGAAGGATCAGCAGGGTGCAGGGGAGCTGGGACTGGGGGGTGAAGTCCCTGAGCCCAGGATCCTGCCCTCAGACCCCAGGCTGCCCCGTTGCACCTAGGTCAGTGCTCAGGAGTCAGCCCCATGTGCGCCCGCCCCCCACCGCCAGCAGGCGCCTGCCCCCCAGGCCTCACGGGTGGCACTCGGCTTTCACAGCAAGATCACCGTCAAACTGGGAGCCCACGATGTCAGTCAGGAAGAATCCCCATGAAAAAGCAGATCCCCCACCCACCGTTCAACAAGAACACCTATAAAAACGACATCATGCTGCTGCAGGTACCGCCCCCCCTCCCATAGCTCCGCCCCCAGTGACCTCACACTGCTTCTGGTACCGCCCCCATCCCATAGCCCCGCCTCCAGTGACCTCAGACTGTTGCAGGTACCGCCCTCTGTCATAGCCCCACCCCCCAGTGACCTCACACTGCGGAAGGTACCGCCCCCTCCCATAGCCCTGCCTCCAGTGACCTCACACTGCTGCAGGTACCATCCCCTATACCATCAAGCCACCCATTGACTCTTGAATTTTGGTGTTTTGCTCTGTGGGACACACACACACACACACACACAGAGGTGCAGACACACTTGCTTTGACTGCACTTTACCGGCCCTTCCCTTCCCTGCCTCTCTGTGCTCCTGTAGCTCACCAGGACGGCGAAGCTGACCCCGGCGGTCGGCCTCCTCGAGCTGACGTCTGCTCGTCACCGCTGGAGGCCGTAGCCCACCTGCAGCGTGGCTGGCTGGGGCCAGACTGGCTTGAACGTGAGAACCCACATCCTTCAGGAGGTGTGTCTGGAGGCGGCCAATGATACGTTCTGCCGGCAGCAATACGATAACTACTTCCCCTCTAGCACGCTGTGCGTCGGGGACCCTGAGGATGAGAAGTCCATTTTTCTGGTAAGTGGCTCGTTGGCTTGGCCTTCTGGTGCCGAGTGTCCTTTCTGCCCCACGTCGTGGGACCCGCCACCGATCTCAGGGGTGTGGGAAGGGCCCTGGAGCCCTGAACCTCTGAATGACCCAGCCTTGAACGTCTGACCACGGTAACGTACCGAGCTCCTCCAAAACCTATGGTGATACATGGGGACCGTCAGCTCCTTATTGTCACCCACTGGCAAGAGGTGTCACCCAGCCTCTCCCTGCCTGATTCTCACGCCACAGCAGTGGGGAAAGAATGACTCAGACAATCACATTGATTAAGAACATAAGAACGGCCAGACTGGGTCAGACCAAAGGTCCATCCAACCCAGGGTGCCATCTGCCCACAGTGGCCGCTGCCAGGAGCCCCAAAGGGAGTGAACCGAACAGGTAATGATCAAGCGATCTCTCTCCTGCCATCCATCTCCACCCTCTGACAAACAGAGGCTAGGGACACCATCCCTTAATAATAGCCATTAATGGACCTCCCCTTCTGAGCCTCGTTTACCTCTGTAGCCCCCCTCATAGCCGCTGTTAGTTGGAAAAAATGGTACATCATTTACCTAATGTTCCGTTTTTTCCATGTGGCCCCCTAGAGTTAGGATGTGGCCTCTGGGGAGCCATATGGCCCACGGTTGAGAACCACTTGTCGAGAGAACATGAGCTAGGAGGCAAGGCTGAAAGAATTTGGCTTGTTTGGTTTGGAAGGGAGAAGACCGAGAGGGGACATGAGAGCGGTTTTCAGGAATCTCAGAGGGTGTCACAGAGAGGAAGGAGAAAAACTGTTCTCCGTGGCCTCTGAGGACAGGACAAGAAGCAACAGGCTTAAACTGCAGCACGGGAGGTTTAGTCCTAATCATCAGGATGTTGACACACTGCAGTCAATTGCCTGGGGAAGGTTGTGGAATCTCCATCCCTGGAGATATTGAAGAGCAGGTTGGACAGACACCTGTCAGGGATGGTGTAGTACTTGGTCCTGCCCTGACAGGAGACTGGACGGGACGACCTCTCGAGGTCCCTTCCCATTCTAGGGCTCTAGGATTCTAGAAGACGAATGCCGTTTTCAGTAACCTCTCATCATAAAAACCAGTTTGCCAGGTGGAGCACCAGGGGCTGAAATGTCTAAGGACACTGCCCTTTGTCTTCTTGTTAGCCAGCGTGGTGAGACAGAGGTTCAAAGCTCCTACAGGCTCGGAGCTCAGCATTGGTGGGCGGGCATCTGAAAACAGCAGCTTAGCACTGCCACCCATGCCGAACGGAACAAGCGAGATCAGAAGCTGAGTTAAGGAGGCCATCCGTGGCTGGAGGGAGGGAGTAATTAATGAATTGGCTTGGGGGAAGCCAGAGGGGAGGGGAGTTCGGAAAGTCCCCTCTGCAGAAGGACAGAGATAGAGAGACAGAGACAGAAACCAAGCAGTGTCTTCAACCATCTGGGGCTGGGCAGACTGCATGGGGCGGGTGGAGGAAAAAGGGGGTGGTTGGGTACTGGCATGTGTGCAGTGAAGTGGAGGCAAGGGGCAGTTTGGGGTGTCTAACTCACTTGCTGAAGTCCTCTCTGGCTGGCTGGGTTGTGGGGTGGCGGGGGGAGACGCAGGCTGCAAGGGGCGTGGGCATCCCAGGAGGACAGTTGCATGCTGACATTTCAGACAATGTTTTCACAGGTGTTACCGGCGCACAGTAAGAAAGAAACAGATTCTTCTAAGAGAATTCTTTGGGAGGCTTGCAGAGATCTAAAATTCTGCTCTTAATGATTTTTGAAAATCCCAAAGTACTAATTCAGACACGCTGAGTTGCATGGCATTAGGACAGATCTCTGAAGTAGCAAGTCCTAGGTGTGGTACTAGCTGTTGTGTAGGAGGAAACCTTTGCGAGCTCTTTGAAACACGCATCCGTCTACAAACCCTGAAGCCAGGTGTTAATGAGCTTTGGGGCTTCTACTGCTCCTGGAGCGGAAGACGGCTCATTGCCTGCCTTTGTACACCAGCTTTGTATTCACTAAGGGCATCTCACAGTTCAAAATGGCCACCCTTAAAGGGGCAGGTGACTTTTTTTTTCTCAACAAAAAATCGTTGGTGTTCCCCATAAAAAAAATTGTTTGGTGTTCCTCGGTGTTAAAAAGTTTAAGGAACACTGGTCCAGATCATCCCTGATAGATGTCTATCTCACCTGCTCTTAAATATCTCCAGAGATGGAAATTCCACAATCTCCCTACGCAACTTATTCCAGTGTTTAACCACCTAGGGTATGTCTACACTGCCACCCTAGTTCAAACGAGGGTGGGTAATGTAGGCATTCGAACTTGCAAATGAAGCCCGGGATTTAAATATCCTGGGCTTCATTTGTATGTTCCCGGGCGGGTGCCATTTTTAAATGCCCGTAGTTCGAACTACCTGCCCGCAGCTACACGGGGCACGGACTAGGTGGTTCGAATTAAAGCTCCTAATTCGAACTACCATTAAACATCCTTGCAGGAGAAATAACGGTAGTTCAAATCAGGAGCTTTAATTCGAACCACCTAGTCCGTGTCGTGTGTAGCTGCGGGCAGGTAGTTCGAACTACGGGCATTTAAAAATGGCGCCCGCCCGGGAACATGCAAATGAAGCCCAGGATATTTAAATCCCGGGCTTCATTTGCAAGTTCGAATGCCTACATTAGCCACCCTAGTTCGAACTAGCGTGGCAGTGTAGACATACCCCTGGAGAGGTGGGAAGTTTTTCCTAATGTCCAACCTAAACCTCCCTTGCTGCAGTTAGCGCATTGCTTCTTGTCCTGTCCTCAGAGGCCACGGAGAACAATTTTTCTCCCTCCTCCTTGTAACACCCTTTTAGGTACTTGAAACCAGCTATCCTATAATCATGTACCCTGAACAAAGCCTATTCTTTACAGAAGGGGTTCTTCTAATCCCAACGAATCAGTCTATTCACCAGGTCACTCCGATCTTACCCCGCGATAATGATTGTAGCCAACCCTTCAACAATTAAACACCAGGGCTGTGTCTACATTGGCAAGATTTTGTGCAAAAGCGACTGCTTTTGCACAAAAAGTTGCCGCCTGTCTACACTGGCCGCGAGTATTTGTGCAAGAACACTGACGCTGTAATGTACAAAATCAGTGCTTCTTGCGCAAATACTCTGATGCTCTCGCTCAGGGATAAGCCCTCTTGTGCAAGTCCTCTTGTGCAAGAGGCCAGTGTAGACAGCAATGTTAATTTCTTGCGCAAGAAAGCCCGATGGCTAAAATGGCCATCGGAGCTTTCTTGCGCAAGAGAGCGTCTACACTGGCACGGATGCTTTTGCGCAAAAGCACAAAAAACTGCCTCAGGGGGAGGGGGGGTGCACTGGGATGGGGGAGTACTGGGGGGCCTGGCTCAGGAGGAGGGCTGGGTGCAGTCCCAAACTGGACAAAGTGGTGTAACTTTTGCTTAACAACTTTAGTTCCAACCCCTCCCCCCCACACCCAACCCCCCCTTTTTTTTGCTTAACAACTTTGGTGGGGGGGGGAGTCACACAAATTCGTTTAGCATTTTAGGGGGTCACGGATTCCCAAAGTTTGAGAACCCCTGGTTTAGATGACGTTCCTCTTTTGAAAGAGGAGCGTAGTCTAGACGCACCCTTAGAGTCAATGAATCCCCCATCTTGAATATCTTGGTGTTAATTCATTTCTCTTTCTGACTGTGCTCTTGGATTCGATCCGGACATTAACATGCGTCACCCTGTTTGTTCCGGGGCAGGGCGATTCCGGGGGCCCCCTCGTGTGCCGTGGCGTGGCCGAGGGCATCGTCTCCAGGTGCATGAGTAACAGCATCGCGCCTCCGGCTGTGTTCACTCGGATTTCCCACTTCCTGCGCTGGATCAAAGCCAACCTGCCGGACATCTAGCCACGTGGAGCCGACAAGGCCATCCGCTTCTGCTACGCAGCCTGCCCCTGGACACGCAGGATCAGACCTTCCTCTGCGTCTGGGGCTGTGACCCATTATTGATTTGTGATCGACATGGTCCTCCTGGTCAGTGTGTTGAGGGCGCCCCCACTGGGGAAAGGCCCCGTGGCACAGCACCATCTCCCCGAGACAGCTCCCCCCCAGGGTGAATTGGATTTGGTGCCCCCATAGGGCCCAGGACCCATTCCCCATCCCTCTACGCCAGCCACTCCACGGCGGATTGGAACTGGTGCCCCTAGTGCAGAAAGACCGTGTCCCGTGTCCCTTCCTGCTCAGTCCTGGGTAGCCGCTGCAACATGCTAATGAAATTGTGCGACGTGTCCCTGCTGGGCGGGTCACTCATGCCGCGGGTGACGCATTAAATGGCTTTAATTTAAAGGGGTATCTGGACTCCTGAGTGACTGGCTGGTTGGGGCAGGTGGGCTACTCGAGCCCAAGCCCAGCCCAGAGTCCCCATCAGCGGGGGTTGGGTGTGGGGCTCGTGGGGGTGTGAAACTGCAGGGAAAGTGGCCGTGTGGGGAAAAGGGGCTGGATCAGCCAGGAGCTGAGCACACACCAATGTTTGAGCCCATACGTTGCCACTTTGCAGCCACTCAGAAAACGCAGGAAAGTAAAATCACACACATGTGTATTTCACCTGCTCAAACAGCAGGGAACTAGGGGTAGAGAGAGAGGGCAGAGGTTGGATGAACAGAGACAGCAAGGAGAGATCACTAAAATGATAGATCTTTGTGCTAGATAGAGGGGGTGTCCGGGCATAGATATGTAACCCTTCTGCCAGGACAAGTTAATTGCAGCAAGGGCTGGGTTCAATATCTAGGGGTCTCCTCCCAACAACGTAATACAACACTGGCTCGAGCCCCCACCCAGTGACCTGAGAAATCTTACACACACCCCTGGGCGCCTCAAAGAGGCAATTCTTCCCCTCTCGCAAGCACAGAGCCTTGGTATAGCAGCAAATCTTTAATAACACAAGGTAACCGACAACAGCATTGAAGTGGGAAAACACCACAACTCAGATTCATAAACCAGACATGAGCAAAAACCCACCCACCCAGCCACAAATCACCCAAGGTCCCCAAAAGTCCAACACCCCAAAAGTCTTTCGAGTCCAGCAACCCAAATATCACCCAAAGTCCGACAACCCAAAAGTCTCTGCCCCGGGTCAGTGCCGCCCCAGGGTTCAAGAGTTCACTTGGCAGGGTTTTACCATCCCAACCTGGGTGCAATGGAGGGGCAGGGTTTGATACACCTTACGCGGTCCACCGGTGGCTCCGCCTCTCCGTAGGTTCTGCAGCCGCCATTGACGCAAATCACTCTGCCACACTCCACCTGCTGTCCAGTGAGCCGCTCCAGCCGTTCCACGGAGCAGTGTCTGCTCCGCCAGCCTGCCTCGGTCCACGGTCCCCGACCACCAGCTGGTAGGTCCCGCAGCTGCTCCACCGGCCGCCCGTCCCCACCAGCCGCTTGCCTACATCCACCACTTGCCCCCCGCAAACTGCTCTGCTAGCTGTCCCACAATCTGCTCTGCTAGTAGCTCAGCAACAGTGATTTCAGCTCTTCAGCAGTATGGCAGCAGGCTCTCCTCCGTACACGGTGATTTCAGCTCTTCAGCAGTATGGCAGCAGGCTCTCCTCGGTACACAGTGATTTCAGCTCTTCAGCAGTATGGCAGCAGGCTCTCCTCCGTACACGGTGATTTCAGCTCTTCAGAAGTATGGCAGCAGGCTCTCCTCGGTACACAGTGATTTCAGCTCTTCAGCAGTATGGCAGCAGGCTCTCCTCGGTACACGGTGATTTCAGCTCTTCAGCAGTATGGCAGCAGGCTCTCCTCGGTACACGGTGATTTCAGCTCTTCAGCAGTATGGCAGCAGGCTCTCCTCCGTACACAGTGATTTCAGCTTTTCAGCAGTATGGCACCAGGCTCTCCTCCGTACACGGTGATTTCAGCTCTTCAGCAGTATGGCAGCAGGCTCTCCTCGGTACACAGTGATTTCAGCTCTTCAGCAGTGTGGCAGCAGGCTCTCCTCGGTACACAGTGATTTCAGCTCTTCAGCAGTATGGCAGCAGGCTCTCCTCGGTACACAGTGATTTCAGCTCTTCAGCAGTATGGCACCAGGCTCTCCTCCGTACACAGTGATTTCAGCTCTTCAGCAGTATGGCAGCAGGCTCTCCTTGGTACACAGTGATTTCAGCTCTTCAGTAAGTTCAGCTCGCAGTAGAAGAGCCTCAGTGCAAGTTCACCACTGGTCCACAGTGAAGCCAGCAAAAGAGAAGATGCAATCAGTGTGTTTTGGGCCCTCAGACAAGGCAGCACCCCCCCCAGTACAAAGACCTGTCCCCAACCTCT